>WEKY01041636.1:99559-133598 GCA_013390045.1 Picathartes gymnocephalus
TTTTTTTTTTTTTTTTTTTTTCTTAAAGACTGACCACTGATGAAAAGATACCTATAGCAGTGTGTTTGAAGCTGGTGGAGGCAGGGTGCTCTTCTGGCACCTGCAAGGAGAGCTCCCAAACCAGGTCGTGCTGCCCTGGCACCAGTGTCGCCAGTAGCATGGTCCCCGTGGCCAAGCATCTTCTCTCAGGCACTTGATGTGTGTCCTTTTTGCCCTAATTTTAGCTTATCACGGGGAAGTGATCTCAACCATACAGCCGCATCTGAGCATGAGAGGAAATTTAGACATTTCTCTATTTTATTTTCCTAACCAGTGTTCAATTGCTTATGGAAAATTCTGGTCAAAAGGGTAACATTTCTTTACTGGGTGTTTAATCTCAAAACCACAGCTCCCTGTACCGAGGGCATAATAGTGGTAATGCCATGCTTACAGCCTTTTTCCAGCGCAGTGTAGGTGTGGGTAGGTGTGCGTGCAGGGGAGAAAGGGAAAGGGCACAAAGGTGATCGAGGGGTTCTCTTTTATCCTTGGGCTGCTTTTCTGGTTTGTTTTTTAAACTAAAAAATGAGAAAGTAATTCCAGCGTGCCCGCAGACAAGGTTAATCATTGCAGAGAGACCCGATGACGGTGCTCCATGTATGTATTTTCACACATGCTGCTGGCTGTGTGCGTACTTTGCAGCTGGCCCAGCATAGCTGGGACCTATGTGGCAGCATGTCTGCTTCCTCTGGGGCTGCTACAGGTGGTCGCGAGGGCGGGGGGTGGAGGAGGAGATGCTGGAGGCAGGCGAGGTACGACACCCATTTCCTTTGGCGTGTGTTGAACGCTCAAAGCCGCTGCCTTGCCGGCAGCCAAGCGGCTGCGTGTCGCGCCCGCGGTACTTTGTCTTTGCGCTTACTGGAGGTTTATGACTAAGGTTGTGGTTTAATATGCCCTTTTTAGGTATGCGAAGTGTTTAAAATTATCTAGTGTTGCATTTCTTCTTCTTTTTTTCTTTTTCCTCTGTGGCATTTTCTGCCTTTAAAAGTTTCCGTAATTTTTAGAGGGCAAGAAGCATAACTTCATTTTTGAAAGAAAAAGAAAGTTTTCCCTGATTACTCATCAGCTAAGAGTATGCATTTTTGCCTTTCAGGATCACTCTTTGAGACTTAATAATGCCATGGGTCATAAGTTTTAAATATTAATACAAACCGTTGGACAGCCTTAAAACGAAATAAAAAGAAAGCTGAAATATCTGGAGTTTGTGAGGAAACACTCTCTCTGTAGATGAGATGCCTTTCTTTTGCAGCCATACCCCAAGAAGCTTGCTGTTAACATTTGCAAGTACAGATTTGTTTTCTTGTAATTTCGAAGTCTTAGTTGAGGGCTTGTAGTTTTCCTGAACTATTCAGGTGCCTCTTAATGCCTTGAATATTTGTTGAATGTATTGCATGTGGCTCATATTACCTTACATTTCAGATGAAATGCTATAGCCCAGCAAGCTACACTGGGAAGAATTGCACATGCTAGGTTAGGAAGGAGGTGGAAATGGAAGGGAGCAGATGTACATATGCACACCTTGCTTGGTGTAACATTCTTATTTCTTAGCGGATTGTGCTGCTTTAGTGCCTGTGACCTTTTGGGGGTTTTTTTTAGTTCATGTCCTGTACTGCCATGGAGCAGGATATAGTTTACATACTCCTCTTTTTTATGCAGAAAAGTGTGTTTTTCCCATGAAGGTATCTGAAATATTTGGCATCAGCTCGGTTGACAGGAGCTCCAGATGCTCTGCTTCAGGGGAGCTTGAGAAAGTTGAACTGTCAAATGTAGCTATTAGTTACCAGAGGTGCAGAGCAGTCTTTCTGATGTTTGTGCCACTTCCTATCTCCCTTTCAATTGAGATGGCTACTGAAGGACCCAACAGTAGTTCTCTTCTTCGTGTTTGACACTTCAGAAAATGTTGATACACAGCCACTGTGGAAGCCTTAAGGCTTGATACATGTTTTGAAAGGGAGTAACTGCAGGGAAGTCTAGTATTCCACAAAGATATAGCAAGATCTGTGAATCATTAGCAAAGTCACACAGAATTAAATTGATTTAATTTGGGAAAAGGTGCTGAAAGTTTCATGGCAGTTTGGCTTTAACTTATCTCCTGCAGAAAGACTGCTGATATGGTGACTTTTGTGTATTATTTGCTTTGGACTTCAGGTTGCCGTTCTTTGTAACCCTGCAATCCACTTACCAAAATCCATGTATAGATCAGATGTCCCAAGTGTGCCTCCTTCAGAACTGCAGGAGCTCCAGGAGCAGCTCAAGTAGAAGATTCCAGTCTTCCACCAGAGGATTTGCTGCTGAGTGCTACTTTGCTGGTGGTACTGGGAGCTCAGCAATGCCTGTGGAATTAACCCAACTCAGCAGGATGGTCCCTGCACCAATGGAACACTCACACTTCTTGGGTAATAGTCAGTGGGAATGGCCCCTGAATTGTTCATGAGGGGAAGACTGTGATTTAAGGGCTGTTTGCAAAAAGGAACAAGACGAGGGAGGTTGAGTTGAAATAATCGTAAATGTTATGTGCAGCTGCCAGGCTGGAATTATTGGATTAGAAAATGAGAGAGAAAAAGGTGCAAAGCCAAGAAGCATCTGAGAAAAAAATCAGGAATTATGCAAACAGTTAAAATGAGAAGACAGTGGAAGTCTAGTACTCTGTTACACTGGAAAGGGAAACACAAAACTCCTGTGTCAAAGTAGATAATGTAGGAATTAAAACCACATACCTGTTCTAATTAGCTGCTTCCTAAGTATCCTCACTTCAAAATTAGCCCTAACAAGAGCTGCTTGCAGGAAACCATGTTTTTGACTAGAAGGTGCAGTAAAAGACAGGGTGGGGCATAAATGTGCTTTATTGTATAAAAGTCAAAGTCAAGGATATGCTGCAGAGCACTGTGAGTGAATCCTTGGTACTTTTCTTTCTTTTTCAGAATTAATTCAGAAGGTATTGTGATCTCAATACCACACCAAGGCTTGAGCAGTTGAAATAGGCGCTTAGCAGTTGCAGGGAGCTTTAAAACATTTGACTCCCTGAAATAACACAAGCATTAGTTCAGCATATAGAACTTGCACACTGACCATAGGCACAGCAAATTCAGTTGTGATTTATTTTATTTTTTTAGCAGTCCTGCTGGTAGACGTAAATGAAGCAGATTGAGATCTCACCGTGGTTGCAAGCTGTGGCAGAAAAAATTAGCACTACACTTTCCGATGGAAGCAGAACAAAAATGTAAAGTCTGCCAATTAAATTGGAAACAGCTCTTAATTTCCCCTCTCTTCCTCCTCCCCCAAAGGATGAATGGCTTACTCTTCTGGATGGAACTTCGTGTAATGACTCACAGTTTTATATGGATTAGTGTGAATATGTAGGTGAGGGAGATGCTGGTATCTGAGAAACTATATATAGTGTCTGGAAGAAGTGTCCTGGAACATAGAATAAATGAACATTTGATCTGTTTCTCGTGCTGAATTAATGGAAACATAAATGCAGAATATCTTCCTCCCTTTACTCCCTCTCCTTCCAGATGCACTCATCAGATACAAAGGAGGCTTATGGTGAACAGAGAACATACCTGTTATGATACCCTTATTTTACTGACTAATTCAGTTATTCCCCTTGCCCGATCTGAAATATATATGGACAAGGCACTAGGAGCCAGAATTGTGGCACTGAAGACATCAGCAACGAGCATGCTAAGTTCTGTGGTGCTCTTTCTGAGGTGGTTATTGTTCTGGTAGGTTTCCAGCAAGGAAAGAAAAACCCTTCCACCTTTTTGCACTGTGCTTCTTGGTTCGAAGGACACTGGTCCATGCCTGACACAGCAGCTGGAGGGAAGAACATCACACACATTCCTCTTCTGCTGGCAATGTGGCACACCTTGTGTTAGACTGTATCACCGTCATTCTTGGCTGCTGTAAAGCAATAGATAGGGCAGCTGTATTCCTGTTTGCCTAATCCAAAAATCTCATGGCTCTGCAGTCATCTGTAGCTGGTAACTTGAGCTGAGAGTATGGATATATCTGGGGCTTCTCCAGAGGGCCGACAAGGTTTCCTCTCAAGGCTCCTGGCTTACCCTTTCCTCTCTGCAACCATTTACTATACATCCACTTACATCAGAATAGCTGTTAATGGCAGGTCTGAGGAAGTGATTGTCTCCCTGTGCTTGGCACTGGTGAGGCCACACCTTGAAAACTGCGTTTAGTTTTGGGACCCTCACGATAAGAAGAACATGTTTGAGGTGCCGAAGTGTGTCCACAGAACGGCAACAAAGCTGGTCTGAAATACATCTGTTAGGAGGAGCAGCTGTGGTTGTTCAGCCTGGAGACTCAGGAGGGACCTTATAGCTCTCTACACCTACTTGAAAGGAGATTGTAAAGAGGCAGGGGGTCAGTCTCTTCTCCCACGTAAAAAACAGTAGGACAAGAGGAAATGGCCTCAAATTGCATCAGAGAAGGTGTAGATTGGATGTTAGGAAAAATTTCTTCATCGAAAGGGTTGTCAAGCATTGGAACAGGCTGCCCAGGGCAGTGGTGGGCTCTGTCCCTTGACGTATTCTAAAGACACATATATGTGGCATTTGGAGATATGATTATTTAGTGTTGGACTTGTTCAGTGCTGGGTTAGTGTTTGGACTTGATGATCTTAGAGGTCTTTTCCAACCTAAGCAATTCTATGATTCTAGCAAACCCCCTGTCAATTAAATGTTCAAGTTAGAGAAAAAAAAAAAAAGACAACTTTCTTCAAAGATCTTTCAAATTCAGTCATTTTAGCTATGTTTCTCATAAGTGGTAAAAGGGGTCAGTGAATTGCAGTAGAGAAGATCAAGGAGGCAGAGGAAGATGGACACATGTTGAGCTGGAGTTGCTGCAGGTACTCACAGTAAGGTCTCCACCCTCCAGTTTTGTTTACTCTTCTTAGTCTGCAGCAATGTTATTTGGTCCTCAGCAAAAATGAGGACCAAATGACATTGAGGACTCCTCCTTCCACATGGAGTCTCCATTAATGGCAAAAGTGAAAGAGAAAACTGTTCTTACACCCTTATATGACAGTCATACTTTAAAATTGGACTTGATGTAATGAACTGTCCTTGTTGAGCAGTTTCCCAAGAACCTGATGTAGTTGGGTCCTCATTTTTAGATTGTTCTCCATAGCTTTCTTTAGCATTTAGTTGTAGGGACCTTGTTTTCACATCTCAAACCTGTGGACGTATTGTGCTAGTGTGGCATTGTTACTAGGTAAGAAGATTGGAAATCCTGAGGTCAGCTCTGAGCTCCTGGCCTCTGCTTTCCTCTGGCAGTGTGTTCCTCTTTCCTTGGAGGACCCTGGCTGTGGAATCTCCTTAGTACTCTGCAGGAGAAAACTTCAGTTTTCCTTTCTAGCGAGAGGCCACGCAAAACTTACTCTCAGGGTGCCACAATACCCTGGGAATATTTTCTGGAGAACGGGAAATGCACTAACATTAAAAACACACGAACACCACCCCCAAAAAGAAGCAGCTGCTTCTCATATAAGTGTGGGGGGGAATCCCACAGTGTCTTCAGAGAAGTAGACTTATTTGGTCATGTGCAGTATCTCAGACCTCCCACCATCACATGTCAAGGAGGTCTGACTTCCATTTTAAAACCAGTACCTGGCACAGAATAGAGTTATAGTGAAGTCTCATTGCCTAGAAACCCAAACATGGACACATCCAGAATTCATGTCGTTTGGTGTAATTTCTTGAAAAGAGTTTAAAACTCCCAGTGTTTATTTTGGATCCCCAATGCAAGGCACAGGAGGGTATTTTATGATTAATGAGCTTTTCTGCATATGTTTTTTTGTGCCTCTTGGCATTTAGTAGTCGCAGTGACCTAGCTTTTTACTGCATTTCTGTCTTGTTGGCATTCTCATCAGTAGTCTCTCCTGAGATGCAAGAATCTACCCTCAACCAGCCTGTCTCTCCTTGGCTGCAAGGATGCACTCCACCATTCATGTAGCTTTTCTGTCCAATTCCCACCATCACTCATTTTGTTCTCTACTTGGGTACAAAACAATTCCTGTAACATATAAAGCCATCATCCTCACTTTGAAAACAGGATCTGCTTTAAGATGGGGAGCAGCGTTATACTGGAAGTTTTGGCCTAACCAAGAAGAGGTTAATTTGGGTACCAGGGGTCTGGCCACAATACTTGCTGCTCAGGGGCAGTCAGGTTTGCACCCCAGGCTGGCCCCCACACACAGCAGGCTGGTGGTCCCAGTCACTGCAGCTGCTGTAATGGCAGTGTAGACCTGTCCCACACTGAAACACTGGCCATAGGAAGAAGAGCCCTTCACCTGCCCTTCTCTGACCTCAGAAAAGGAGAAACACCAGATAAAAGCACATGGTTCCTGGTACTCACATGAGAAAGGAGTTTTTCATCTATGGATCTGTGTGAATTTTATGGGTAGGGAGGGATTTGGCTTAGACATGGGTCTGATCCTTCATCTAAGACAGTGTGAGGAACTTCTGACACTGAAGATAAGCAATTTATCCTTTCAAATGGGAGCTTTCTCAACTGGTGGCAGGCTGTATATGGCACATCAATCACTCTGCCTCCCCTGGGGTTTGTCTCTGCAGCTGCAGACCATGTGCATTCACCAAGGAGGTGGGGGTAGTATCTAACCAGCTGTAAATCAGTGAATCACTGTAGGGGAAGTTATTTCCCTTGGACAGAGGAATGCTGTGCTGGAGCAGAGGCTGAGTTTGGCAGGCCCTCCAGTGGTTCAGGGAACCCATGCCACTACTCTGTGGTAGCTCACCTGAGCTGGAGAAGGGACTCCTGGTTGTCAGGTCCCACTGAATAAGTCCCTGGTGCTTTACAGTGACTCTGAAACTGTCCGTGTCATTTCCTCTGCTACTTTGACCAAGGTGTGGAGGGGCTGGGCAGGAGATGTGAAGACAGAGGGCTGGAGCATGAGCCGGTGTTTCTCTGGAGCAAGAGCAGAGGGAGATGGAGGGCTACTGAAAAATATGGGTGTGCTGCAGGTCAGGCAATAGGTCTCCAGGGACTGGAGCATGAGAAGAGCATACTTTTGCTTCTATGTCAGTAGGACTTAGACCTCCTTTCCTGCCTCTCTTCTGCTTGGAGAGTAGTCAAAAAAGAAGTCATCTAATCAACCTCTCAGAAGCCCTGCTTGTTGCTTCTAATCAGCTGAAGAGGCAACAATAAGTTTTCTTTTTTGTTTGGCTGTTGATGCATGAGTGAGTTCAGTCTATACCAGTTTGTTTTGCTCATGTACAGCTAGTCTATCTACATAGTAAATATCTTTTGTCTTTCTCCAAACCCTGGATACAACACACCTGTTTTTTACTGTGATAGATGTATGTTGATTTAACTAATTGTCTTAAGTGGAGGAAGTCAGCAAGCAGATGAAGGATTTTAATTTCTTTGAAGCCGTTCAGGAAAAGCAGCTGGATTTCTACTCTGCATACATCCTTAGTCCATCCCATGCTTGACTAGTTTGGGAAGTGCTGTGATGAGCACCTTACATGGTGAGTTCTGTCACCTGAATGAGTGGCTGGATGATCATCACAGAGGCTGAAGAAAAAAGTGTGCCTGAATATCTGGGACAGAGAAAGTGGCTCAGTGTCATTTTTTATGGAGGAAGCCTTAGAGGTTTTGAATGAGCTTTTTCTCCATCCTAGTGAATAACCCAAAAGCATGAGGCCTTCCAGGATAGTAGCTATTGGAAAAACTTCGTAACTGACAGCCTGGTGCTTTGGGGCAAAGGCATCCATACCAGGCTTGGTTTCCAGCATGGTAAGGAGAACAGAAGAGACAGGATAGGGTAGTTTTTCCTGTGATTGACTAGTGTTAGTCTTTTTGCACCTTGCCCTGAAGCTTCTGTAGCTTTACTTCCTGAAGCTGATGGTGGACTGGATCATGAGTGTGACCTGAGAAGGCATTTTCTTCTATGTGCAGTATGAAGTATTATATTGACAGTATTTCCTCTGAATGATGCATTTGGGAGTCTTGTAAAAAAATGTAAACAAAAAGTCCTACTCTATGGGGAACCCTTAGCTTCTACAGAAATGAAAATGAGCAAAACTAAATGCAGTGCATTGCATCCAGCAGACCGCTATCCAGTGAAATAGATAAAGGGATGGGAGACACTGTGTTGATTGAGACATCTGTGCTGATTTAGGGTCCCATCTCCTCCAAATGGAGAAGAAGAGCTATGGTGAATATTAACACAAAAGCAGCCATTCTCTGTATGGGACAGTAAAGACCATACTTACAAACTGTGACCCAAATAGTGAAACAGTTTTCACTGTGGGTTTTTGGTGATTATTTCCTTTTCCTGGGAAGGGTGTTTTTTGAAAATCGAGAGCTCATAAATATGTAGTGAGGCCTTGGTGCTTTGGGCACTATTATATTGCTCTGAAAAACGTATGGCAAAGCTGTTCCAATATGTTTCCTCTTGGATCCTGAGTATGAGGAATATCACAGAGGTAGAATGGTAGATCAGATGTAGCCTTGTTAGTGAAAAGTAGAAGATAATGCTGGTTTAAAGAAATTACCCCTTGGGTGTAAAGGCTTTTGATAGGTCAAGGGGATAGCAGAGACTCTGGAACAGGTCACAGCATGGAAGTAAAGTGTGAATGTGGCCATTAGCAATTGAGTCCAGCAAGGAGGGTATCCTGTTTTGTTCATACCTCATGGATTGTACTTTTCATTTCTTAAAAAACTCCAGATGTACCGCTTCTAAAGTGTTGGACCTTTGCTTAGTAACATACCATCTTTCTCAGAAAATGTATACATAATGGCATTGTTTTAGTGGGCACAAATCCTTTTTTGGGCTACAGACGTGTTTTGGATGGGACGTGTTTGTGCATGGAGTTTTATATAGCAATTTTCCTCTTTGCTTTTGTGGGTAAATTTTTTAGTACTAAAATATCATGCTGCAACACTGTGCTTCATTGTTAGACTCCCTGACCTTTGCCTCTAGTTGGAAAGGGGGCAGGAAATCTTTGTTTCCTAAAAGTTGCCTGAAGTCACAGAAGAAAGCAGTATTCCTTTCTGCTAGTAACATATGAAATGACCTCTTGGTGCAAACAGAAATAACTGCAGCCACACGAAAGCCATGCAGAGGCTTGGCTGTGGGAAGTCAGTGATGATAGGAAGCAAATTAACAACAGGGAATTGGATGGTAATGTTGATTGTCAGGTATGTAAGCTCATAGGTTGCAATAGTTCTGCTTATCAGGATCTGCAACCCATCTCTTCCCAGAGCAAAGGCGAGCCGTGGAGCACTTCAGTCCTTACTGCTTCAGCAGAAAGACCCAGTTGTGAGCAAAAGAAAGGGGATCTTACAGGGAAGGGAAATCAAAATTGTCGCCTCTTCCCAACTCTTGGATTGTGTAAGAGAACAAAAAGCAATCCAGAATGGTGAAGACAAAACATCACAGCCTCTCTTGCCAGTCGGAGAATTGCTAATAATGTTTATAGTCCTGGAACAAAAGACAACAAAACAAGTTACTTAAAAAAAAAAATCCATCACTCTGACAAAAATAGAGTTTTCAGCTAGTTTTTTGTCTGAGCTTGTGTTTCTCCAGCCAATCAATCCTGTTACTGAATAAAACTCTGGAAATAAACTTAACAAGATTAATGTCTGTAACTATTTGTAAAACCTATGTGTTACACAGTCTCCTTAAATGAGATTATGTCATGTTTATAATACTTACTCATATTTTGTCCCCAGTCTGGTCTAAAATTGAATAGTTTTCATTAATTTTTCTTGCTTGTTTAATTTCGTGCTTAAACCAATAAGTTACAAATCTGCATGACTGCCCACTTATTGTTACACTCGGAATAATGGCAGTGAGTCACTGTGCATGGACTCGGATTGCCATAGGGTGTTAATACTTGATACTTAAGCAAGCATGTTTATCTGAGAGCTGGCTCATCAGTCTGTGGAATGCAGTGTTTACTACATGAAGTTCAACCCAGAATTAATTGCAGTTAGGAGATGTAGCCTGTGATCATTAATAATGCCTAGAATTAGTGTTGGTATTTTCAGGGGTGTTAGGGAAATTATCTTCTAAATGTGGGAAAATAAATGCAGGGAAAATAAGTGTTAGGCTTTGAGAAAAAGGGGTTTGTATGCATTTAACATGGTCTTCCTAAAAGGTTCTTTCTCTTGCCTGTGTTTTTTTTTTTATTTTTAATCCATGTAGGTATCTGGTTTTTGTCTGTGCTCTGTCTTGAATGTCTTATTTACCCAGAGGAGAATTTGGGATTATGCAAACTAATAATCAGTTCTCTTAATAAATGAAAATATTTGTTTTTTCATATTCATTTTTAAGCCTTAGTCCAAATGTTCAGTTCCAAAACTGATGCAGATTTTTTTCCCCTAGTGAAATTTTCCTCTGTGGTAGAAAAAAACTCAAGGAACCCAGTATTTGAAATACCATTTCACCTTCATTTATTTTGCTAATGTGTTTTCAGATAATTCAAATGCTGAGAAATTTAGTGGCAGCATCACCTGCTGAAGTGTGTTTTACAAAAGAAAAACAAATAATGAAAGGGGTTTAGGGTATATTTGCACCTTCTGCTGAGGAGCTGTTCTCCAGTACTGGAGGAAACAAGTGATGTTCTGCCAACTCTTGGCAGGCAGGTGAGAGCAGGGAACCCTTCCCTGAGCAGATTCCCTGCACCAGCAGGTAAGCGGCTGCTCCGTGGGGTGTGGGCTGGGTAAAGCCTGCAGAGCTTCTCTTCCTTGAGTGGGGTGGATGATTGATTGCATGCAGGACTTTGTCAGAACCGATACTTGGGTTTTAGCAGAAAAGCACCATTTTTTTTAAACTGCAGTGAGTCCACAGTTCTTGCTTTTGGGATTACTAGCGAAGTGTCAGCAGCAGGCAGGATGTCATTTTTCATGGGAGAAGCATCTGTTCAGTTCCTTAGGCCGAGCTAAAGCTAACTTTGGATTGGAAATCAGAAGAGTTTGTCAGTCAGAATAACTGTATTGTGGAGCTCCAGGTGAACAGTCAGACAGCACTTCATTCTTTGTAAAAACAGAGGAAAGACTTATATGATGTACCACTCTTTCACATTAGTAGTGTTTAATGCCATTTAGGACAGTAGCTCCTGATCGAGGGGATTTTGGTAGCTCATTTCCTGTTACTACAGTTACTTGGATTATCCAAAGGAATCACTGTTACTCAGAGACCACGTCCGTCAGCTTAATGTTTCAGGTGGCATTTTCATATCTGTGTATGATAATTATAAATAATGTTTCTTGTAATTTTTATATGTATTATAATAAGAACATACAGGGGAAAGGACTGGAGACATCATAGTTAAAACTATTCTTTCATTTATCTACCACTGTTTTATCTCTTGTTGATCTTTTGCTTTCTGTACAAAGAATGCTTTAGTAAACAATATTGATTTTGTAGAGAATGTAGAGGATTATGTATTATGTGTGCAAGAGAAGTTTACATATTTTTTCCAACTGCATTATACTTTTTTTTAGGTTTTAAGTACCTTGTGTTATTCTTAACAGCAATAACACATGGAGCATACTGAGATATACACATATCAGTTGTTCTTGGGAACCAGTATAATATACGTGGGTGTCAACTGCGTATCACTGTGGTTTTTAACCAATTTATGATAGTTTTGTTCTGATGCAGAGCTTAAGTATGCTGGAACCAGGATTGCCGCCCACTTTAAATGTTGTTGTTAGCAGATAGCTTTTATTTCAGTAACTTTAAAATCTTAACATTATATAGTGGTTTTAAGAGGCTTTTGTCTTTTTAAAGCAATTTTTATATCCCATCTGGGTAATGTCTATCAGTGTTGGTACTGGATATCAGCCTGTAACGTGTAATGCAGGTGTGGAGTTCCACCACATTAATTAATTCCACTGAGGTCTCGAACCTCCTAGACAAGTAGAGTCATCCCCTTTAACTGTCCAAGCAGGGTACAGCTGACTGAACAGCACCATTCTCTCGAAGCTCTTGTTGATCATAGAATCCTCCTTGATCCCCTGGATGGAGTCCAGGAAGCCCATCACTTTGAGGAATTCATGTGTCAGACCATACGCCCTTACGTAATAGCCATGCATGTGAGAAACCCAGAGGGTGGGTAATCCATTGGATGTCCACTGTGATGCTGGCAGTGGGCTGGCAACTTCTTGTGCTGGAGAGGTTTTGCAACTGACTACCTTGTGGTTTCTTCAGCTTTCATTTGTCCTCCTGCCTTTCTTGTATAGCAGTTAGGCTGAGAGAATGGGAAATATGGCTCGTGCAGTCCACGCAAATATTTCTGGAGGAAGCTCATAGAGTGTTCCTGTTGCCTCCAGTCAACTCTTTGGCTGAAATTAGCTTGAAGATTAGAGGAGAGGATACAGCCACAAACATGCACACACAAGCTTACAGAACAATGAACATACCCAGAGAAATTGCCCAGAGTAAATTTTTTATGTGTCACGTAAACAAACAGATCATAAACATTCAGCGCCTGCTTGTTAGGTTTGTTTGTTGGGTTACCCTGTGTTGCCTAAGAGCTTAAGTTAAAACGCTTACCCAGTGGTGTGCTTGATCTTCAGGGATCTACTGATAGAAACAGGCTGAACCTCTTCACCCCTTCTTCCGTTTCTATATGTGTAAAATGGAGACTGCCTGCCTTCCCCGGGGCTTAGAGAGGATTATTTACTCCTTACGGCCAGCTTTGGAGGGGAGAAGCACTAAGCAGGGTGGTGTGACGTGTGACTGCTCTGATGGAGATGGGGACAGAAAGGCACCAGGGTGCTCCTGGAGAGGGAGGAGCATCAGCCGGTGAGGACAAGGTCAGGAGAGTCCCTGCGTGGGCGCATGGGGGTGACAGGAAGGCCACTAGCGGCCACAGGGAGGCTGGAGCTGCCTGGGGCTGGCCAGCCCTGCTGGGACTGCTCTTTAAAGCAAGCAGAGTGGGACAGGCAGAGGCAAAATACCCGCCGTGTTTTGGTACTTACAAGCACAAACCTGTTGGATTTAATCAGTTTATGCAAAATGAACTGTACCTGGGACCTGCATGTGCTGGGCTTGCTGGGTGAGCTCAGGTTCTGGCATGGGTGTATGCAGGTCCCTGCACCTTCACTGGGCTGAGGGTTGTGCTGCCTTCAGGCTCCATCACCCTGCCCCAGGCTTCCCCCAGAAGGCATACCAGGAAAGGAAAGCCTCATCACTTGTCATGATCCAGCACAAATTTGGTGTTTACCTGGAAGACTATGCTTGGGTTCTGCTTGAATAAGTCAAAACCTGGTTAATGACAAGTTAAGCTTATGTAGTAGAATTGGGAAAGCAGGTGTTCACCTGGCTCTTCCCACCCAGCTGAGCGTGTTTCTTTCCTCTTGAGCTCTGTGCCATTCCTGGTAGTCCCTGTTGTCTCTGTGTTCACAGAATCAATTAGGCTGGAAAAAGCCTCTGAGACCTAGTCCAGCCTGTGACCAAACACCACCAAGTCAACCCAGCCATGGTACTAACTGCCACATCCAAGTCTTTCCTTAAACACCTTCAGGGATGGTGACTTCACCACATCCCTGGGCAGCTCATTCTAATATCTAATTACCCTTTCCGTGAAGAATTTCATCATAATGTCTAACCCACACCTGCCCTGGCACAGTTTAAGACTATGTCCTCTCATCCTGTCACTGGTTGCCTGGGAGAAGAGACTGACCCCCAACCAGCTGCAATCTCCTTTCAGGCAGTTGTCGTAAGTGATAAGGTCACCCCTCGGCTTAATTTCCTCCAAGCTAAACAATTCAAGCTCTCTCAGCCACTCCTCACAGGACTTGCACTTCAGACTCTTCACCAGCTTTGTTGCCCTTCTCTGGATCTGCTTCTGCTCCTCAATGTCCGTCTTGTTGTGAGGGGCCCAGAACAGGACATAGCACTCGAGGTGTGGCCTCACCAATGCCAAGCACAGGGGAACTCTGTTGAGGGGATGCAGCCCCATGCCACTTGCTCTCCCCATCAGTAACTTCCCCACCATCTGCTTAAGGGTCCTGGTGGCTTTTATCCCTGTGCCATGACTGCTTCTCCTTCCTGCCCATTCCCGTCAGCATCCTTGGGGATTTAATTCCATGTAGTTGGGCTGGATAATCCCCAACAGATAAAGCAGTGTCTGAAACTGGGGTGCAGTGAGCTCCTACACTGTGCAGAACAAAGGGATGCCCAAGTGCATGCCTGCCTTCCAGAGGACTTCAGATCTATATGTTAAAAATCAGCTGGCTTCTCACATTAACTCAGCTTTGTGTTGTTGGGTTTTTTGTAATGCTCCTCATCCCTCCCAAGTAGACAAAAGGCTGTAATATTAGAAGAAAATTTTATAAATCCAGGGAGAACACACTTCTCCTTGTACAAATTAGTGGTCTGTAGTAACTACTGTGTAGGAATTGATTTTCTGCAGGTGACAAATTCATGGTCTTGGTATGATAAAGTAATGGAATTCTGCATTTTGTGTGTAACCCCTGCAGTATTTCAGGATTGTGATAGAAACAGCCTTTATCATGCAAGAATAACAATCACATTCCAACATTTTTAGGTTTCAACATCAAACACAAGAGTAACAAAACAAAAAAACCTGAAATTCATTAGTCATTTTTGTCTGAGTTTGCCAGGCCCCACACTGTAAGTGTAGTGGTACTTCAAAGACCGTGACAGTTCAGTTTAAAAAAAAAAAATTAGGTAATGTCATCCTCTTGAAATATTAGCATAGGAGAAAAACAGAAGAAAAGCCTCGCTTCGCATCTGCGAAGGATGGATGATTCCTTTGTCATCTTGAAGTTCTACCTAAACTTGAGACAGAAAACCCTGGCACGTCATTATCGTTAGGCTTCTTGTCTCTTTGTGAAGGGGTTGGCAAGCTCCTTACTTTCCCTATGTAGCATGAACAGGGAACCTCCAGCTCTCAGAGGCCCTGAGAGAATGCACAAGGATTTACATAAGGGCAGAGAGGAGCTGTGAGGTGTGATTCTGTTGTAAATGGGCTCACTTAGGCCTGGGGGCTTGTTGCAGCAAGAAGTAGGGCTTGGAGGGCAGAGAGTGTTGGTTCCTGATATAGAGAATGATCACTGTGATTCTGGACAAGCAAGTAATGCCCTTAGAGTGCTTACTCTGTCCTCCTCTGCATCAGCTGAAAGAAAGGGTAGAGCATGCAGAGAACTGCTGGTTTGCCTGATTACACACAAGTCTTGTACTCATTGAAGTAAATGTTGGTTTCTAGAGCCTACATAAAATCCACTCATATGCCTGAGTCCCTCTTCTGTGCCTTGGATGAACTGAACTTGTGGACATGGAGTTAGGTCTGAACTCTGGCTAAGCATTTGTATGCTTAAACCTGCTGGCAGCCTGAGAGGATGGTGCTGATCTGTGGAGGGAGGGAAACTGCATTGGGATGTTCTGTTCTGAGGGAAGCCATTGGAGAGCGTGACCTCAGGAGGTGCCAGAAGAGACACTAGTGTTGGTACCTGCTTGAGTCAGGACAGACCTAGAGGGTGAAGTTGGCTTCCCAGGGAAGCAAGAGGGGGCATGGATCAGGTGCTGTGATTCTCCTGGTTGCACAGGTTGTGGTTCTTCTGGTTCTACCCAGAGCTGTTTCTTGAGAGGAGTAGGGCTTACCAAAGCCATAAGTACCCACTGGGCTGGCAGCAAGCAGATGCTGTTGATGCTTGAGTAGGGCTGTTACCTCTTCTCATGGTGAGGGTGATACACCCTATCTCTCCCTGCTGACGTTATCAGCACTGCAGTTCTGCAGCCAGCTCTTCTCAGTGTGGCATTACAAGTCTCCTGTGCTTTTATGGCCATGTTTGAAATATCTTGTTGCTTATTATGCAAAGTATCTGCTTTTCATCACTGCATCTTTTTGTGTGAATGCTGTGTTGAGTCTTCAGTATGTATTTAATATTTCGTGAATGTTACATGTTAATTACTTCCAATTTTCTATTGCTTCATCTTTTGGCCACTTCAGCCTAAATTATTGTTATAGCTGCCCTTTTGTGGAATGTGTGAAGGCTGTTCCTATTTTTTTTATCAGTTTCATTTAAATACTTGGCATTTTAAGTAAAACTTCTTGCCTTATATATTTTGTTTAGAACAACAGATTCCCACTGAATCCAATATGGGAATTTATTTAGTTAATAGGAAGATTGTGTCGTATAACTGACCGTAAAACAGACTGGTGTAGCCTGCAGCATTTAACTGAGAATGGTGTGGTTTTTGAAAATTGAAGTTTGTGTGTTGATTCTTTTTGATATATATATCAGGTTCTCAAAAATTTTTATTACTGCTCTTCATGCAGAATTTCACCATGGCAAGTAACCTGGGCTATTTCCCTAGATCTTAGCCTTTGTATAGGGAAAAAGGTATAGAATCTTCTTCATATTGTCTTCATATAGTATGAAAAGGTCCTCCTTCAAAAGGCTAATGAGGGAAACTGGGCCTCGGCAAGAAAAGTACATCAAGGTAATGTGTCCTTTTCTCTGAAGTTTATGTGACACTTTCTTCAGTGGCAGGGGGAGCTAGCCGCTGGAGTCCCTCTGAAACACTGCTGAGTGTCCTCGTCCCAAAGATAACTCCTGGAGGATGTAGGGGAAAGAGGATGGTGCAAAGTTGAGAAGTTGCAGGGGACTGTGGTAAGGGAGTGACTGGTAAAGAAAGCTGCATAGATGGTGATGAGTTTTATCTCAGTCCTCTTACAAAAGCTTGAATTCCCCTTGGATCTGTTGGTGACAGAGTGACACCTCTTCTGAGTGTGTCCTTTCCTTTTGAGTGGTGAAGGATGGGAAACTTTTTCCTAGGATGTGTGGGAGCTAGATCAGATGAAATGAAGGGTGAAAGGAAGGGTGCCTGCTGCAGTGTTGGGGTATTTTGTTTAGTAAGACAACTGTGCTAGGACTGAGAGGTGCTGATGCTTCCCCGCAGTCTCAGGCCACTTCTTTGCTGGCTGTGAAAATCCAGGACCTGCCGTTTACCCTGTACTGAAAGTATTTGGCAAAAAGGGCATGTGCACACAAAGACTTGTGTGAGGAAATGCAAGATCTCCCAAAGATAGCGCAGAATTGTTTCTTAATGGGGTTGTAGTACAATATGTCATAATGGACCTTCAGAAAAGTATGAAAAGTATTTGCCTCGGTGTCTTAATACCCTCTCCAGAGCAGGGAGTGTTCTCCTGCCTGTCCACAGCTGTTCTGGGCCGGAGCCTTGGGCTCCACTGTGGTGAGCAGCCCCTCTGCATGCTGCACCTCATCCCTTCCACTCCTGAGATGTTGTATTTAATAACAAGGCCACTTGCAGGCTGGGATTTGACTTAGTCTTTTGTAAATGAGTGTTTTGAAAGGAAACCAGTGGACTTTGCTGGATGCCCATGAGTTGATCCAGGTGCTTGTGTCTAATGCAGACAGTAGCTCATTCATGGGCATAGCCCAAAGAGGATGTAGTTGGTTTTATCTTTTTTTTTGTTATTTTTAACTGAAAAAGGTATTTTTGTAAGTTATTTTAAAGTGACATTGAGTTTAAAAAAAAAAAATCAAGCAGGTGCCTTGCTAAAACATGTATTGCATTTGTAGTTTCACAGCATAGCTCTGTTTTCTTGCTCTATAGAATCGTTCGCCACAAAAGCAAGTGAATTGAAGACACCAGGCAAATGACTGATCATAACCTTTAAGATGCTGTATTATTCCTCAGGTTTATGCTGCTTTGGGATGCCTGTTGGTTGCATGCCGACTGCGAAAGAGTTTATCTTAATAGTTGCAAAACAAAGAAGTGCAGGACCAAAAGAACAGGTTACTGTTGAGATGTTATAACTCAGAAATGAAAAATAAATATGCTAAGAATGCCTTCCATTTGTTCATTAAATGAAAACAGTGTTAAACAAGTATCCAGTTATTTTTAGAAATTTCTAGAAAGCTTAGAATGTAAGGACATGAGCGTGACAGCTACCAGCCCACTACAAGACCACATGGAAACATTGAATTAAGAGACTGTTTTCTTTTCAGATTATAGGATATGATTTAAAACCAACTTCAGCTTTTTTTAAAATCAGTTCTTTTCATCCAGTAACCTCTAAACACTGTCTATTTCTACTTTGTCTGCCCTGCATGGACTGAGCCTGGGAGAAGGTGAGAGGGGCACTGAAGCTGTGGGTATGTGCCATGTGCTGCTGTGGCACTGTGCACCAGATGGTCCCACCCTGCAGCTCACTTGCTGCTTATTCCCTTCAGTTTCCCAAGCCTTACTAATTTTTTTCTTCTATAAATCATGAGTTTCCTTTCCTAGCAATTAATCATTCTGCTTATTTTTTGGTTCTATATTTAATCCTTCTCATTCATCAACTCTCTCACGTGTTAAATCTTCCAATATTGGAAGAGATGCATGCATTTCTGTGCCAGTTCAGATCCCTGTCTGTATGCCCCAATTTCCTCTCTTTGTTTGGGTGACCAGGAACGAGCTGCTCCAGAGGAAGGAATAGTACTCCTGCCCCACCTCGAATGGCAAATACTACATCCTGACAGCCTGTGGTATCTTCGTCCCGTAGTCATTGGGTCAAGACTGGAGAGACATGAGATGTTTGTGTTTTTTCCAATGTCTTGCTGAGATGGGAAATTCATGTCCATTCTCTTTTTAAGTCCAAATGAACTTTTGGCCTGCCTGGTATAAAAGGAAATTAATTATTTTGGGGTAAATTTCATGTTGTATACAGTATTTTTTTATACATAGTGAATTTTTATTTGGGTGAAATTTATTTTCTTCGTGAGTTACAAGAAACACAATCTACTGTTTTATCATCCCAGTGTATTTTCTAAAACAGGTATTTTAAGCAGACCAAATGGAGCATGTTTTTCAGAACCAGAGCACACCTTTCTCTCAGCAGCACTAAGGCGACTGTCTCCCTTTTTTGCGGGTCACCCATTGCTGGAGCGTCCCTGTTCAGAGCCCAGGTATGGGCTGGCCAGGCACTGGTCCTGTGCTGTCCTGCCACCACAGGAGGGCAACCCAAGCCATCCCTGGTGGCACCACAAACTGCTGCTTAAATTGGAGAGGTGTTTGTCAAATGACTCAAAGGCCACCACTGTGTGGATGCATTTCTCGATTTCGGGTGGTTTTTTGGGGTTTTTTTTTGGTTTTTTTGTTTTGTTTTGTTTTTTTGGGTTGTTTTGTTTTTTGTTTGTTTGGGGGTTTAGGTTTTTTCTGTTGTTGTTGTTTGTTCTTGGTGTTTTGGAGGGGTTTTGTTTGTTTGGTTTGTTTTGGTTTTTTGACGAAACAAAGTAGAGATATCAGCTGAGTGGCCTTCTTGAATGTAGGTAGGACAAGGGGTAATGGCTTTAAACTGGAAGAGCATGGGTTTAGATCAGATATTGGGAAGATATTCTTCTGATATCTGATATTCTTCACTGTGAGTTTGGTGAAGCACTGTAACAGGTTGTCCAGAGAAGTTGTGGATGCCCCATCCCTGGAAGTGTTCAAGGCCAGGTTAGATAGGACTCTGAGCAACCTGGTCTAGTGAAAAGTGTTCATGGCGGGGGACTTGGAACTAAGTGATCTTTAAGGTCTCTTCCAACCCAAATCATTCTATGATCTATGAATAAGAGCTCTTTTGTTCCAAGGTTCACCTGCAGCACATATGTAGACTGCTTTATTTTACTTATATCTATGAATTCTACCAAAAACTTTTATAATAAAAGTCACATTATGTCTCTTAAGTGATTTTTCCAACCAACCCCTGGCTTAAAAACACTTCATGAGAAGGATGAGGGGATGTGCTGAGGTGTTGACACCTGCAGCACCTGTTGGAAAGACCTGAGGCTCCTGTATCCAATGCAGTAGGGCTTCTACTAGTGGCCTGTAGGGCCTGCAAGAGGGTGTGACAAGGGGATTTATGGCTCTGGATTTGAATCCGTGCATGCAATGCCTTATTTTTGGCAACATGTGCTGCCAGCATCTCTTATCATGCCATGACTTACTCAGACATGTGAATAACTTCCCGCTTCTCGACTGCAGATTGATAGTGGTGCCCTTTGTGGACTTGTGTGAACTTCTTTAGAGTACATGGTGTTGCTTTGCCTTTAGTGTGTGTACATAACTGCTCAGATAAAATAAATTCATTGTACCTCACAGCAGCTGTCTGTTAAAAGAAGTTGCGCATTTTTCCCTTGAATTTTGGGATAATTTTTCTCCAGCCTTTCCTTCTTTGAAAGTCTTAGTAGCATGCTACTTTTTAAATCTCTCTCTTTCTTTACAGAGGAAAAATCACTTTCTGATTTTTTGTGTTCAGAATTATGCAAAGGAGTTGCTGAACATAAACATGCAACTGTAAATGCCAGAGAAACGTACTCTACAAAGATTCCACCGTTAACCACACCAAAGAAAACAAAAATGCAAGGTTATTCAAATCGATGTCACATGCAGGAAGTGACATTTAAATTCTTACTCATTTAAAATTAAGCCATCTTACCATTTTCCTCTTCTAAAGTGTTGAAGATTTTCCATCAGTTAAAGGGTTGTCTTGCAGGCCTTCAAGAATAAGTTTTTCCATTATTTTTTTAGAGGCTTGAGCTGTAGGGCTTTTTAAAAATGGTAGCATGTATGTGAGTGGGAGAACTGTGTACATTTAATTGGCTGTTTGAGAAGCTGTGCTAGAAGACTGACCTCAGAAGCATTAGGAAATGGCAGTTCCACTGCTTATCTTCACACTGCATAAAAAGTATTGTTTAATTCTTGGAAGAAGAGGGTGTTTCAGTCTTGCTCAGTTTTTGTCTTTGTTCTGGTTTGCTTTGCTTTTGTTGGTGTTCCTCCTTGTCCACTTCAGTGCTGGAATATACTGTTGAAACAACTGTGTGGTTTATGGCTTTTACTCTGAAGTTTTTAATATTTTTCATTGTGTTGACCCTTCTGTAAGCAGATTTCCTTGAATCCAGACAAAAAGCGAGGGCTGTGACATGGCCAGTTTTGGCTGTGAAATCATCAGGGTCAAAGTCACTTGCATACATCCAAGTCCCAGGGGCACTGGGCTTGGGCTTGCCCAAGTGTTGACTTTCCCCACTGCTCCCGGCTGAGCTCCTGCCTGGATAGTGTCCTGAGCTGTCAGTCCCCTCCACCATTCAAGTTGTCTAAACAAGCGTGTTCTCCTTACTTTTTGAGGGAGTCTTGCTGGAGAAAGCATCTATTCTTCCTGTTTGTTGGAAATGGGGATCCTTTTGCTCGCTAGTTTCGCTGTGACTTGAATGCAACTGTTGATGCTCTTCAAAAGCATGAAAGGACAATGCATTTGTTTCGTTTCTCAGTTATCTACCAGAAGTATTTGATACTGTTGAAGCACCGAGATGTTATCTCAGTCACTTTTGTTCCTGAGCATTTCTCCGTTGCTACGATTGAAAACAAAACCGCCAAATTTGAACAGTCTTTCAAATGAAGTATTACATTTAATGTACTTTTAGCTGGTAAAATCATCACAAGTGCTAACTGTGGTGTAATTTTGATAGTTACTGTTGAGTCTTGTTTATTAGACTATGTATGTGTTCCTTTTGTTTACCACTTATCACAACATTGAGGAAAAACACATCTTCATTTCCTGTATATTATTCTGTCAGCCAGAAGTGTTTCCTATTGGAAGATGTTAAAATACAGTCTATCAAGGAAAAAATAAATTGAAAGATACTATGTTAAGAAAAAGGGGGGGAAAAAGCTAAAATCCTGTTAAATAATTAAGATGCTTTGGGCTTTATCAGGATTGACAGTGTTCTTGCCATAATATACATATGCAAAAACTGTAAGAAGTTTAATATTTTATAGCAAAGATAACTCCAAACCCTAAATCTACTGGCTTGTTTCTATGGTAACAAATATTGAAATATGTCTAGCCAACACTGTAGGTTCCCCCTCTTTAATTTCTGTCTGTGGGTTCTAGGAATTCATTAAGGCTGTAGAATCCTTTTAAAATGGGTACATTCTGTTGTAAAATTGCCTAAGATTAATGTTGAAAACAGCTCTAAATTTTAACAAACATTTCTTTGAAAGAGATTTCCTAGCAAGTGAGGGATTAGAGTTTTATTCTAAGACTGCATGTGCATTGATCTGGTATTTTTGTTCTTCACTGGCAAGTTGAATTTTTTTTTTCCTGTGCATGACTACTGAAAAAATGGAGTTTCAGTGTATGGATTCTGATGAAAATATTGAAGCCTGCTTAACTGGAACTGTCTGGCTGGAAGACAACAATGGCATGAAGTCAGCACCTGCAGGCTTTTGTTTAGTGGTCAGAACTTTGTGGCCAGAACTATTTTTAAGGGATCCTGTCCTACTTTTAAGATTAAAATTATGATTTATGGAGAGCTTCAATCTTTGTTTCAATTAGTTGCACTTTTTGTGTGTTACAAAGTATTTTCTAAGTGTCTGATTTAAGCCATTTTGTGTTTGACATCTTCTGGTTGTTTTTCTTTTGAGGGCAGCCTGGCAGTGTTGGGAAGTAATCTGAAGTATTGGCTGTGAGATTCCATTTCCCCAGTGGTAACTGAAACCACAAGCACCTAGCCCCAGCTGTAAGAGGAAAATTTTGAAACTTTGAAGTGAACTTCAGGGTGATGCAATATTTTGCATCTGGTTGACTAGCCAGTTAGATGCAGCTGGAAGCATGAAGACTTCCGCCCTCAGCCTGCAGGGACTCTGGTTTCTGCTGGCATGTAGTAAAGATAACGAGGCAGCACAAAGAAAATTTCAGAAACTGAGATTTGCACTTGACATCTGTGTTTCAGGAGCCCGTGGTTATGGACTAAATTCCTGTTTTCTCTTAGGACTAATAGCATCCAACCTTTTTTCCCTCAAAGAGACTTACAGCAGGGTACTTGGTAATCAGACCCAGCAACCTTAACTGATGTCTTATAGGGCAAGGAGGTGCAGCTGGCAGTAACTGAAATACTCAATAAAAGCAGAAGGTGGTGTTTAGAAAAAGTGCGATTCATTCATTCATACCAATCTGGAGCAATAAAGAAGAAGGTGGGCTATTTATTGGGCAAAGGATTATCTCCAGTCCTGTGTAAAAAAGAGTGATTGATTCCCTCCTTGTGCTGGAGGAGCTGACAATTCTGCTTACACCTCAGGCAGAGCCAGGCTGAAAGAAGGGGCAAGTGTATGTGCACAAGGGAACAAGAGAAGAAAACAATTGATATAGGTGCTATTCAACTGTATTGTGAGAAAAATATCCTGTCACCTCTCAAGCGCTAGGTAAATCTCCAAAGCCTCTTTTTATTACCATCAACAATATGTAGAAAAAGAATTGAGGTGATATTCAGTGAAGAAGTTGCTTTGGGTTGGATGTGGGCAACTTGAGAGACATTCCTGTGGGATCATTCAGGGTGCACTGTTGGCAGGCTCAGTCCCACCACCAGAGACTTCCACTGCTGGGACCAAAGCACCTTGGCAGCGGGCAGCCCCAGTGACCTGACCAGTGCCCTGCATGCCTCCCTACACACACCACGCTCACACAGCCCAGTAAGGTTTTCTTACCAGGTTTCCCCAGCATCTCAATCTTTAAAGCAGTTTAATCATGGTGCAGTAACACAGAAACCGGAGTCCCACAGAACCAAAGGAAACCCTGGGCTTTCCTACACTTCCAGTCTATGTGCGAAATAGTCTAGGGTCGTCCTGCTGATTCACCGGCTCCTGCTGTGTCTCCAAGTGTCCAGTCACCTGGCTGGCACCACTGTGCCTTCTCTTGTGCAAAGGGTCTGCAGCACCAGTTTGTGGCCTCTGGCCTGGTGCTCCTGCTACCCAGGGCACAACCTGCAGCTCTCAGACTGAGCTACCTGCACTGAATGTATTCCTTAACAATCCCAGCTGTCATCTTGTTTCACCTTGGTGTGTGTTTATCTGACCCTGGCCTGAGATACTGCATTTTCCATCGTGCATGTCCTGTGGTGTTTTTTGAACTAGCATGGGCTGTAGAAATCGGAGCTGCAGAGTCACCAACAAAAATGTTATCAGTCTCCCTGTGTCACCAGTGAGTTGTATCACTGTGCTGTCTGAAAACTTTTGAGAGTGAGTGCTTTTGTGGTATCCAAAGTCCCTGGGGGTTCCTCATACTGGGAAGCATTATGGCTGTTGTGGGAGTTTTGCCTTCATGCACCCCTACACCATGCAGTCAAGAACAGTGATGTCCACTCTCATCAGTATTTTGAACTCTCCAGGCTTTATCCCAAATCTGTGGAAAGACTTTTGATCTCTGCAATGGGCTTCACCTAAGGGGCCAGTTTAAGTGGTAGATGCATATTCTCTTACTCTGAAATGAAGCTTTTATATATGGCTGATTTTTTTTCTTCTTCCTCTTTTCTTTTGTTTTAATGATGAAGTTTTCCTTTTATTGTAATAGAAAACAACCTCCAATCATGTAGCAACAAGGTGAAACTTGACTTTTCAGGATGTGTAGTCTCCATATGTATTTGTAGAGTACCCAGTGCAGTGAGGGTTGTGGCTGAGGTGAAAGCCTTTTTAATTTGATTTTTTTTAATATCCAAACACAAATTCAGAAGAAAATGAAGGAAGCTGACTCAAGACTTGCTAGAAACAAATGAAAAAAATTTGCCCTTTCATTTATTGGGTTAAGTGTGGTGCTTGGCAAAACCACAGATATGCTCCAACCCCAACTTTTTTCTATATGTAACACAATGATTCGGTTTTGAGGCTTTTTCACGTCACAGTGATGGACTTGTCAAATTTATTTTCGGGAAAAGAGAGTAGGATTATACATGTACATGAAGGCTGTGAATACTCCCATTCCAGTAGGCTTGTAATCTTTCATAGGCAGAATAAGCCTGCTCACTATAGCAAGGCCAGTTGGTAGCTGTCAGGAAGCTTTCATGACGGACAAATGTGTCCACACCAGCTTTTTCACCTTACTTTAAAACATCTGGTATATATCAGGGTTCTACTCACCCTTGCTGACTCTTGGAGCTGTGAAATGAAAAAGCAACTTGTATTCTTCTGTGATCAACTTTCACATTTTCATGTGGTCTCTGTGCAATCAGACACATCAATATATGCTTTGATTTGCTCCTAAAGTTTGAAAAATACTGTACTGATGAACTGTGTAGTAAAATCTTGCGGAGAGTGAGCATGAGTTGAGGGGAAGTACATGTGTAGTAAAATGCCAGTGATTGTATGGACTGCTCAGCACAAGGCAGAATTCAAGCCACGATTTCCACTGTTAGCCATCACGGTGTTCATGCAGAACAGGTAGTCAGTGTTCTTTTGCAGACCTAATGCTAGTATTTCCTCTAACATAAGCATGCCTAGGAAGATGCATACCAGATGATTAAAAAAATATTAGGCAGCGTGAGTACATGCAGAGAATACCTGCTTTGTTACGGGACCATGTGTTTCTTGCAGGAGTTACTGCCCCTTGTGAGAGGAGAAACAAGGATTTGTAGAACTGTATGCCTTTTAAATGTCTCTCAGTGCTTAGTGCTTTCCTGAAAGTGTGGGTAGTTGGTTTTTTTCTGATAGATTTTTTGGAGGTCTACAGTTTGGAACAGAAGGTGGATGGTAAAACTCCATAAGCCCTTTTATGTGATATTCACAACAATAATTTTACCAAGAGTGTCTCCCTGCCCCATTTCCCAGCTGATTAAAAACTCAGTTTCTTATTTTTGCGTGCTCTGGAGGCGAAATTTTGAGAGGTCAGGGGTGACTCCATTGCAGCTTCTTTTCTGTCCTCAATTACCTAGCCTTATGGTGAAGTGTTTTTCACTGTAGTTGGTTCTGCCGTAGTGGTTAAAGACAGAAAATGTTTAGCTTAACCCTGAGGCAGCTCAAACTTTGTGCTGGATTAATTAAAAAGTAGTTCTGTGCCTTCTGCAGCAACAGTGTTTGGGAGGGGAATGGAGGAAGGAGTGCATTGGGAACAAGAGGGCTCATCATACCAGCTAGGATCCCTGCCATCTGCCAGAGATCCTGCCACTTATGGGCAGCATGTATTTTCTCCCAGGTCTGCCACAGCTCCTGGAGCTGAATTTTGCTTGCAATGGTCTGTCTGTAAGAGAGCTGTTCCACTGTCCCAGTGGTTTGTTGGGTTTTTTTGTTTGTTCTGGTTTTTTTTTAAAGTTGTTTCAACAGTCCCCTTTTCCACCCTGGGGGAAAAAAATAGCCTTTTGGAAGAGGGGCTAGGTAACTAAGTTCTGTGCTTATCCTCCATGTTACGTACTTTGCAAGTTAAAAGGCTTGTTCTGCCTTTCATCTTGTGTGCTGTTTTCTGCAGATATTTCCTAACTTCTCCCATGACGTTTTTGCCTGGTTCTTCAGAAGATTGTATGGACTGAAAGAGACTATTGTTTCCCCAAGAGTGCAGGCATATTCACATCGGCTAATCTGGTTGGTACAGGATTTCAGGAGTGGGTGTTGAACTGAGGAACAGAGTTGGAATGTGTGCGCCTACGGATTCTTGTGAAAGGCATACTCTCCTATTCGTAAATAATA
This sequence comes from Picathartes gymnocephalus, assembly GCA_013390045.1. Taxonomy (NCBI): domain Eukaryota; kingdom Metazoa; phylum Chordata; class Aves; order Passeriformes; family Picathartidae; genus Picathartes; species Picathartes gymnocephalus. The sequence goes on from WEKY01041636.1 coordinate 126,051, forward strand.
TCACATTTCACTTTCTAGGTTTACCATTTGTGTTTCTCCAAAAGTTGAGTTCCTGTACCATGAGACCTAAACAAAGAAATGGCATACAGGAAGGCTGCAAAAGTTTTGGTTAGCTGAGATTGGAAAGCTGATCTGGTTTTCAGTCCTGCGCCTGGATAAGTGTCAGCCGCTTGCTTGTGTGGAGACTCAGAAGATTTGTTTTTCACAAACATCATATGTTTAAAATTGATACTTCGTTGTCTTCCTAGTGTTTTCCTTCCCCATGTTTGGGTTTTCAGTTTTGAGGTACAAGATAGGCAAAAAAATACTTTTTAGCCTGGCGTTTAGAAGGAGGCAGACTTTGGCAGTCAAGGTGCATTTGCCAGCTCTCGAGAAACTGCAGTCTGAACCTTACATTTGCAGCAAACTCCTTCTGCAAACCACTTTGGATACAAGACATCAGGCAAAATTCGTTGGGTTTTTTTTCCATTTGGATGAAATCACCAGGGAGCAAGGAAACCCCTAGTTGTTGTTTTTGTTTACAACCAGGATCTTGTCAGATGAAACCTTGCCACATACTTGTTTCCCCTTTCGGGAACATTACCCAAAAGATGATGCTGCTGGGATAACTCCAGCTTCCTGGTGGTGACCCAGATCTCTGCTGGTGATTAGATCTCTATCTCTGCTGGGCACGGAGTGAGAACAGCAGTTGTGTTTTTGACTGCTGATCCGTGGGCATGTTCCCATACAGTGTTTCCAGGCTCATCAGCAACCTTGCAGCACCTTGGCTATTGCTGCTGACATGCCCTTGTCTGGTGGCAAAAGGCAGGATTTTGTTCCACAGTCTGGTTTCATGTAGGTCTTGTAAGAGGGTGTGAGGCAACTTCAGGGTAGTTTTAAATATTACTTTTAGAGTATGAGACAGCATAAAAGTACCTGGTAGGTTTGTTCAGGTTTTTTTTTGCAGCAACAACGCTGCCTAAGTGACAATTTGCTGCATCCCAGCTTTGGCACAGTTTTTTTGCTTGGTCGGGAATAGTTGCTGCTTGTAAAACAGCTCCTTGATAATAGAAGGGTGCAGGCTGGGAAGACTGACACTTGCTGGTAATTTAAGAATTTATGAGGCTTTATTCTCTGGTTTGTTGATGGGATTTGGTTGGCTGAAATGCTTTTTGATGGATGCTCAGGAATTCCCAGGTGTGGGTAAAAGCACTTGGCGATAAGCAATCGAAGAGGATCGAGAAGAGAGTTTTGGAAGTGAGTAGGACTGGGTGAATTGTCTGGTTTCTTTTCATCTATGGGCTGTCATATTTAACAAAGGGCTGACAGCTTTACCCATAGTCTTGTGTGTTTTTAGCACCATTGGAGCAAACTGCTATGTTGGCTACCCCGAAGGGTTTTTTCAATGCTTCTAGTGGTTGCAACATGGGCCAGCTTCCTTGCTTCACAGCCGCCTCACTGTTTGCCCAGCTGGTGTTTCTGAAACTGCATGACCTTTTCAGTAGAGCATGATCACAGTATGGAGCACTGGAACGAGTCTGTGAAGCTATCTCTTCCTGTCCAAGACTTCTTTTGTGTTAGAGTCTTGCTGCTATAGCCAGGAGTATTTGAGATGTGTTTCTGCTGGCAGTTTTCTGCTCTGCACTCCTGAGGATTGGATGTAGGGCAGTTTGGAGGGTTCCTCACAGTGGAACTCCCTACTTACAGTCAGTGAATTCATTAGAGCCCTGAATTATTTACCTTAAAGAATTGAAGTCCTGAATTATTTACCTTTAAGGTCTGTCTTCCTATGTTGTGCATTTGGTTGACTGTAGACCTGTACTCCGCTATGAATATCTATGATAGCGTAATATCCAAGGCAGTTCCTGCTACTTACTGTTAATTTTATTTTCATACACACATACATTGCAACGTTACAGCTGATCTTTAAGGTTCCTTCCAATCCAAAGCATTCTACGATTCTGTAAGTTCAGAGTGACACTCTGATATAAAATGCATTTGTGCCAGTCTTGTACATGCATGGACAGTTTTTGAGTATGTCATCACACTCTTCTCTTTCTGCAAGTAGCCTGCCTGCTGCCAGCTGTAGCTGCAAGCCCTGGGCAAACTCCCTATTCAGCATCTTGTTTTTTCCCTGCTGTCCCATATTTGGCCCAAAATTTTATTTTTGGCATGGTACTCAAATCCTGCTGAAGAAGTTTATGATTTCCTCAAGATCTTGCTCTGTTTACCAGTGTCAGGATTTGACAAATGATTTCTGAAGTCCCACTTCTCTTTACAAGAAGAGACTTAAAAGAAGAGGACAGAGGATCCTGAGGATGTTACGGCCTTGCTGCTGAGATGTCTCCATACTGCATAGTATTTCATGTACTGGAAATACAGTTCCCTTATGCTGTGGCTGTTCATTACTTTTAGTTGAGAGAAGCCGGAGTTTCAGGTTGGTTAGGAATTCACTGTTAATGGCCACTTGAGGGATACCGAGTTTAAATGACTGGTGTAGTGCTTCACTAGAGCTGCGTGGCAGCTCTCCAAGGCACAGCTCGTCTTCCTGGATGCTGAGAGGGTGGCAGGGAGTGTCAGGGTGGCTGCCATCCTTGCTGCCAACAGCTGTTAGAGTTGTCATGCACTCTTACCCTGAAGCCCGGATGCACAGCTCAGGTACATCCCATGTGCCAAGAGTGAAGGCAGCTGCAGCAGGCAGCTCTCACCTGCCACATTTCCCTCCCTTCTGAGGGCTGAGTGCTTGAACTCATCAGTATTCCCTCTTCCAACATGCCTGTGGTACACCAAAGACTTTGCAGGAAGCAAACAAATGACAGTGTCCACTGGCATCATACAGTTTTGGATGTGATTCTTTGGCAGTGCTGCAGCTGCACAACCACTAAGCAGTCCTCCATGTCTAACCCCAATTCTCACTCTCTCCCCATCCTACCTCCAATTTCCTGTCCCCATTAAGTGAAATTTCTTGTTTTGACATGTTTTTCCCTGGCATCTCCTGGCCCAGGTCTTGGCTGTGCTGTTTTGAGCATAGATGACTCCAGGCTGCAGTAGGGAGGTCACCTGTATCAGGAGAGCCTTCTTGCTTGGGAGGTGGCCCTACCCTGGTTGGCAGCAGATGCCAGAGGCAAAGGTCACCTCTCTTCTTCTCTGCCCTGGACTAGACTGTGTTCTTTGTTTTGTGTGGCATCGGGCTAAACACAGGTTTCAGCTCTGTTGCAGGGATTGCAGAATTTTGTCTTTAAAGCCACTTTTTTGGGAATGGCTTAATCAGACCTCTGTGACCAAAATCTTGCAACAAAACTTTCAGTCTTCCATGTCAACAATGGACAGAATATGCCAAATGCCTGAGACCTGAAATGCAGGAAGGGTATTGCAGCCATATCCCCCACCCTGTGCTGTATGTCTGGGTTTAATTGTGTATGCTCTTGTGAAGGTATGCAAGAGATCATGTACACATGTGGTTGAGTTGCATCTCTTTAAGTGGAGGGGTTTGTTTTGTTTGCTTTCAGAGAAAGCAATGAAATACTGACACTAATGGCATTTCCAGTACTGAAAATCCAGTTTCCTTTACTTATGATGTGTCTTCTGGCCATTCAGAGAGGTTGGCAGGGGGAAGTGGGTTGAGGTTGTCTTCAGCTGGGTTTTTACCATATGAGCTTTTTTCTTCCTTATTGAAATGTAGAAATGTCTTCTATGAAGTGTATTGGCAGGAGACTTTGACACCAAAGCTTTAAGCTACTATTATGGGAAGCGAGGAGTAAACACAGACACTAAAAGACCCTTTTGAGAATTTTAAGTGGAGTCACTACTTAAATAATGTTGTAGGTACAGAGTATGGGGAAACTTTATGATTAAGTAATCTACTGTTGATGCAATTTTGCAATTATTATTTTTACATCACCGGTGTGGTTATTAGTGGCATGTATTTGCTGTTGATAGTGAAAGAAATTTAATTACCTTTCTCTCCCTCTGTATTTTTGCTTTTGGTGGCACTATCTGCTTGGCATTGGTCCTGCTGCTGCCAGGCAGGATGGCCTGGGAAGAGGACAGAGGATTTGGGCATAGGAGAGCTGTGTTCTCCTGTGTAGCTCTACGAGTGATGGGCTGTACTGTCTCATCTGCCTCTCCAAACTGGTATCTGTTGCTTCTATTTGATCAATGAGTGATTTTGGGGAAAGGACTTTATCTTGTTTAATGTTTTCATGAGATGAGGCAGAAAACAGAAGACCTGAATATCTACTGCGAAATTGCTGTAATGCAAATAATAGATAATTGCTTGCAGTTAATCAATTTTCTCTTTTGTGTTGTTTTTCTCACAGAGCAATGAGGCAAGAGGGAAGTTTTTAAAAACAGAAAAATGTGATTGCATAAACATCGTTGTGGGCAGGAGGATTCTGTGGATTCAGGTAATAATGTGACACCAGTTTTTATTATGCTTTAAAAACTGACTGGATTTCAGGCTGCCAGTGGCCGTTTCTCAGGGGCTGAGGAGTAGAGGAAGGTGACAAGGTGTAACAAGACCCAGTAGCTGGCTGTTAATTCATTCAGACCAGATGAGAGGGTGTGGGTGTTCCCACAGCGCTGGTGGCTGCTGAATAGGGGAGTGATGCTGGGGCTGCAGCAGCTTCCTTCTTTATGTCAGGCTGTTGTATCTGAGACTGGGGTTTTTTTTGTTTTGTTGGGGGTTTTTTAATGGGTTTGTTTTTAACCCTAGGAGATTCTCTCCTTCGACCTATTACAGCTGCATCAATGTAGGCGGGGAAGCTCCATGCCTGTTTCATGGAAGAAGGTCAAATGATTAGCAGTCCTTTCAGACTGCAGAACTCTGAATCTACAAATATTTCCCTTGAATTCCCCCTTTAAAACGATTTCTGGATCAAAGCAGATCATTATCTGCTGAAAGACCCAGACCTAGACCTTTACTGCTTTAGACAACTACTGCTGGTTGTTTTTTGTGTGTGAATGAAGACAATTTCTCACTGCATGGTTGTAGGAAACCTAATGTGTGGTGTTTAAGCATACTACTAATGTTTGCAACATATTATCTTAAAGTAATGGACTTTAACGTACTTAGATCCTGTTTTGTAGGAAAACTAAATTTCTAGCTAAAATGCTTCTCTTATGGTTTTAATCATTTTAATTATTTCCCTCACTGAAGGGGAGTGCAGAATGAAGGCAGGGGGAGTTTACAGTGCTAATTGCACTCCACGTTTGTAATTGGGAGCAGATCCTATCCTCAAGCTTCTTAGGCAATCCTAGTGAAGTCATCAGGCTTTTCACAAGCATATGGTTTTCCCCACGCGTGGTTGATTCTGGGATAAGGGCCTACAGTGTGCTTTTTCGTTCACTGATTTCTCATGCGGAGGAAGTTTGAAAAATATGCATCTTTTCTGACGTATATTCTTGATTTCTAGCAACAGTTGAAGAGGTTCTGCAGTATATTATTGAAATCAGCAAAGCTCATTGCCTTAGGCTGAGCTGGTTCTAACTGGCAAGTGCATTTTCTTTGTTAGGTGCAAGGTGTGGAGAAAAGCACTTGTGGCTTTGCATTGCTATAGTCATGACGAAGAAGGACGTTTAAAAAGGATGTGAATGGGTGTGGATTTGATACTTCCTAAAGCCAGCTTCTCTTTAGTATTAAATTACATACTCCAGGAAGCTAGTTGCTGTATCAACATTGGTGTAATGGCACATTATTAAAAAAATCAATATCCAGTCATAGAAACAAGTCCTGGTGTAAGCAGTTGGGTGCTTACAGCTGTGATTTGTATGTATTTGCAAATGTAATGGGCTTTTTTTTTCCTTGTAGCGCTGGTAACTTGGATAAACACTGTATGTGTGACTCATTGCAAAGTATAAACTTACTTTAAAGGAGCAAGTGTTGGATTTGTTGAATATCCTATTGCTTGCATCCCTGAATACTTACTTGCAATAGGTCATGATTAATCTTAAATTGGCCAACCTGAGGGGAAAATTACTGCTGATGTCCCATAGGTACTTCAGAAACAAATGGAATGATGGAAGTGCTTTAAAAACATAAATACTAGTTAGAATTCATAAGATCGTAAAGCAAACATATGGTACAAGGCCTTCTAAAATATAACACTTGAAAGCTTTTTGTATCGTTTCAGAAAGAGCTTGTTTAGTTATCACAGGAAAAGTAAATATTTTCATTCCTTTTTCTTCAGCGTGCTCTCATTCTGTTTCTCTTTCTCCTTTTTTACTTCTTTTTAACCCCCCCAGAGCATTCTTACTTTGGTGGGATGGGTGACCAATACCTGATGTGCATAGAAAGCCCTACTTGAGAGCAGGAGATAACACTGCTATTGGTCCTCCTGTTGTTAGGTACATTCTTGAGGTCCTTTTGCAGTGTCGGCATGGAGTTGATGTAATCCAGATTGAACACTCCCTGTGCTCATGTGTGCGTGAGCAAGATGTGATGGGCACTGTAGTGGCTCCTGGACCACTCAAGAACACACTTATTTTTTAATGTGATACCCCCCACATTGGTGATGAGGGATGCAGTCCCTCTGTGTGTGTGTGTACATGTGTGTAGGGGTGGCAGCTTATGGAGGGCAGCACAACACAGCATCCCTGCTCTTCTTAGGTGGGGTGACCATGGTCTCCACTGCTTCAAGCCATCAGTGAGACAGGGAGGTGAAGTTGCTGCTGGAAAGGGACGAAGGAGAAAAATGGGGAGCAGAGGAGTGGGGAGCCGGGTGGGGATGGGGGGCCAGGGAGGAAGACACAGCTCCAGAGGGAAATAACTCTCTGCTTTGCAGTTGCTTGTGTGGATAGAAACCAGATGGTGTGCTGGAACACCCGCTCGCTTGGGCGGCGACGGAGCCAAACATATGGTTAATGGTTAGGAGAAAGAGCTTTTCGAGCCAGGGCTTTGCTGACTGCCTCACATTACAGATTGTTGCAGTGTGTCATTACATTGCCAAACTAAGTGCTTAATACCCGCTGCGGGCGCTGGGCAGGCATTTGCAGGAAGGATGCAGAGGCTCCCCAGTCAGGGCGGGAGGCTGACATCACAGCCCCCTGCCACACCCCCCCACGCCCCCTTTCCCATCTGGAACCTCGTAAATGTCCCCATTTACAAGCCCAAATCCTACAGCAGGCAGTTTTCCTGTTTTGAGTGTCTTTAATCCATTTATTTCCAACAGTGTATGGTTGGTTTTGCCTTTTTTTGTGCCTTTATTTTTTGGTCCTCAAGCAGCTGAGTTCACTGAGGCTGCAGCACCACCCTTACATGTCCGGCATGCGAAGTTCCTGCTCTGGGATCTTTGGGCGACACCAGACCCCATGTTATCTAAGGAACTGCTGAGCTCATTCATCTCCTTTTCACGGCCCGCTTCCTTTTATTTTTAGCCAAATCCGTCAGGCCTGACAGGCGGGTAATTTGAGCCAGAGAAAGGGCACAGCTCCAGGTCCTTTCCACAAAGCAATTCTTCTCCTCCCTCCTGGGAAGGCTCCAAACTTGGCCTGCTCCAGGCAGATGGATTTGTTGAGTCATGTGAGATCATTTACACAAAAACACAGCGAGGCAGTGAAAAGGAAAAAAAA
>WEKY01041636.1:133644-154771 GCA_013390045.1 Picathartes gymnocephalus
GAAAAAAGAGAAAAAGGTGGGGGGAAGGAGTGGGAGAGCGTGCACTGCCGGGGCTGCTGCGAGCGTAGGAAATGTGCTGTAAGGCAGCTAGACAGAGGAATGCAGCAGATTCATTCTTGTATAAGGTAATGTCTCGTTTACAGTACAGGGTGGAGCCAGCACAGAGGAGAAATCTCTCGAAAACAGATTACTCATTTAAAACAAAAATTCTCCTTAAAATAAATGATAATAATAAAAAATAATAATAATACTAAAAAAACCAAAACAACAACCCAACCAGCAAGCAAGCGATGCACACGGGCACGCAACAAAGGCAGTGTTGTTGACAGCACCAGATTACAGTAGCGGTAGACTCCGAGCTGGGAGGTTGCTGGAAAATGAGTTTGCTCTGTGATGCAACTGGAGTTTGCTTTGTCTGGCTGCCGGTGCAAGCGAGACTGGGTGCAGTGGAGACTGGGAGCCCAGCAGCAGCAGGGCGCGCTTCCCTCCATCCAGGGATGGTTTCAGACAGTGGGGAGGGATGGAGCGAGCGGTTAAGAATCCTGAGCAGACAGGCTTGGGGGCAGCGGCATCATTAACAGTGAAAATGAGGGGGTGTATGCATGGAGGGGATGGGAGAGAACCTCTTCTTGCTTTGGTTTTGAGCTGGTTGTGCCATCATCTTCGTTGCATCAAGGAGTAAATTGCATTTATTCAGTTGAATGTGAATTTTGTTTTCGTTTGCATCCTGAGCTAACCCCAGCATGTTGGGTTTTGATTTTTTAAGTGGGTGGTAAGAGAGAACACGAAACTTGGAGCTTTTCAGATCTTGTTACATCCTAGAGAACCAGGTTAGGTTAATTTATGCAGTGTTCTAACAAGATGCGTTCAAACCTTTAAATAGACTGTTTTTAAGTATTGTTAATATAACTCCCAGTTACTCCAGTTTTCTTAGCAAGTCAGTATCTGAATGTTACTGTTTTGTCCCAGCAGTGATTAAAAATTAAGAATAGAAGTAGAAACTGGAACTGGAAATTGGTGGGAAAACAGGCAATAAAACAAGTTGAACGCAAAGGATTTTCTAAAATTCTCAGCAACAGTTAAGGAAGTTGGGGGAGCATGTAGACAAGGGTTTGTATTTTAACATGACCCGTTCCCCTGCTGAATAGTATCTTCTGCGTTGCTGACTCCACAGCAGTGTCTGTTGAGATGCTATCCTCTGGGGAGGGTAGGGTTTGTCTGGAGCTTGCCTCCCTCTAATTTGACCTTGTCTTTCCCTTTTTTGCCTCCTGCTTCTTTTTTACACTTTTGTCTGAAAGACGGCTGGTTTTCCCAGCCCGCTCGCCTGGCTGGGCTGCACTGCTGAGCACAGCATGTTCAGTGTGGGGAGAACCTTCCCTTCTGCGCTTAGAGTTTTCGCACTTGGTGGAAACCTTTTGTCCTGTCTGTCTCTTGATGAGGCCGCCTCGTTACTTATGTACAAGGAGCACTTGGCAACACCCCAAGTCCCAGCTGGGGTCCTGCAGGGCACAAACCCCCCATGGGGTCCCTGATCTTCAGCTGATGTCTGCTGTGAGGATCTGCACAGGGATAGAAGCATAAAGATGAGGAGCACAGCTAGGCTTGCGACTTAGATGGTGCAATAAGTTTTGGCTGTAGTACAGCAGCCTTTAATGGGGAATGGCTGTAGATTGCTCTGAAATCCTTAGAAAGGTCCTGGAGAAGGACAGCATTGTTATTTATTCTGTTTGCATAGTTACTGTAACTTTTTTTCCCTTTTTCCCCCGAAAACCTAATCATCCTACATTTTCTGTTGCTGTAAGCAACATTTCCTGTTGTTACCCAGAGCTGCAATTCCAGTTAAATTCTCACTTTGTAAACCTAATTTCCGAGCAGTGGGTGTGGGATTTCTAAAAGAAAAGGCATTTTTGAAGAGCCAGTTTTTAAGATTTTTGTGTTAGTGGACAGTTCTGCAAAAGTCCTTTTTTAGCTATTCATATTCATTATTGGTTGAAAGCTCCTGCTTCATCTCTATTTCTGGCACTTAGAAGACTTGTAGGTTTTTCATTCCCCTACAGAGTGCCCCAGTGCTCAATGTCTCCTTTTTCTGCTTCAAATATGCCACATGTGTTGCTTTTTGCATCTTTGCGTCAGACAGCCAGCCCGACTGGGCAGGTTTCGGGAACTGTTCATGACCTGTCTATCGGGAAAATCAGCCTTACTCTTCCTTCCCCCTCTTTCACAGCTGCTCAACTTCCTCTCCTTCTTCTTAAAGTGTGTTGATGCTATCAGCCCCCTAATTCTTTTATCTCACTTCTCCTATCGTTTCCATTCTTCTGTCTGTCTCATGATTAGGCTAGAAATTTCTCTGCTACTGCTGGCCTCTTCCCTCCTGGCATGTACTGTGGCGCTGCCTCCTTTGGGATCTGAGGAGGGATGAGTATGGAGTTCATACATGCTGAATCATGTCCTGTGCTTGGCATCAGTTTGCACAGGTAGAGGACATCATCATTGGCAATTTTTCTTTCAGTTAGTAGCTTTAAACTACTAATTCTCTCCATCCTAGGTTGGACGATGAGCAGGAGGTCCCCACCAAGGCTTAGTAAGGGAGGCACTGAGAACCTCCTGGTGAGGTTGCTCAACCTTCTTATGTTGTGCCAAGGAGAGATGCTGTAGGAGAGACGTAACCCTCTATGTTTCATGTCACATTATCCTCTTGATGGGACAGGATAGTGATTCTCTCCCTCAGAAAACTTAGGCAAACTTTATAGTGCTCTGCAGTGATATCTAAGGTGAATGGGGCAAGCATTCATTTATGGGATGTAGGAAATAACCTCAAAATAAATAAATCCCTAGCCTGCCTTCCCCTTCTAATTTTAGAAGTTAGAGTGTAGCGGTGACAATTTCGTCTTTGTCATGTGTCTAGAGGGCATTTCAGTGGAGAGGCAAGATTTATTCTAAAGAGATTGATCTAAATTTCTGTGGAGCTTGAAATCTATGTAAATTTTTTCTCATCCAGCAATGAATTGATGCAGCAGTGAAGTGCAGGACTGTTTGTAATGTATTCGAAACCTACCTGTTTTCTGTATGTGGCCAAATCCCATTAAGTGTGATTTCCCTGCTTCCTTTTTCCTCCTGTTTAGCCTTCTGGATAGTGGCTTTTCTTAACAGCTTTTTCATAGAATCTCCTCTGAAAATCTCCCAGTGGCTTCAGTCTTCTCAAAGCAAGGGAAACTCTGGAAGCAGCTTATTACCTGCTTATCATCCAGTTTCCATTTCTGTTAGAAAGTCTTCGTTGGCCATAGACCAAACAAACTTAAATCTCTTTGCCTTCCATGTCATCAAGCACAGCAGAGGTAGAAGTTCTGGAGATTAAACTTTGCAGGTTGGTTAAGTGATACATCAATCTAGACATCACTTTGTTTATAAAATTCCCTTGGAGCATCCTGAGGGATCCTTAAAAGTTGTCTGAAAGGTGCTAGCGAGGATGTCCAAGCACCCTTTGACACTGCCTTTGCAGTAGCAGGTTTTCAATTCTGTTAAAAAATACCAAGTTGTTTTAAGGCTCTGTTCATTTCATTAGCTTTTCACTGATAGCTCCTGTAGCATTACTAACTGCTAATGTGATCGTTTCATTTTTTGCCTTGATTTTGTTATAAATTAAGTTGGTGTCAGCAAAAGCCACTTCTGATCAGATGCTGTAAAAATATCTTTCTTTTAACCTCTTTGCAGCCTTTGTACAATTAATAGGAACATACTGTTGCTTCTTGATAAGTTCATTCATGTTTAATAGCTATTTGTGAGCCATATTTGGCTTTTAAGTGGATGTATCACAGCTCTTGAAGCATTTTGGTGGCTAGATAGCTGGGATTAGACACTCCGATTGCTCTTGCCAATTGTTTTCCTGTGTTCATACTGAACCCTGTGTGTTACAAAAATGTTTTTAGTTATAGCCTTGTCGGATTTGTTTAAGGAAAAGAGATGTCCTCATTTTTCAGAGAAGTTTATCTGGGAGTGAGTGGAATTATATTAGTATTTTTTTCTCACTTGATCAAATTCTAAGTGCTAAGATGAAAGGCCCGCTATTACTTGCAGAAGTAAGACTTGCTTTTGCAGGAGTGGAACAATTTATCTTCTGTATCTGCTTCACTAATTGCAGCCTGTAAAGACCCTAAAGAGTCCCACTAGTCAACAATTTCCTTACTTCAACCAGTGAAAAATCAGATTTGAAATGCACTTAACTGATGCTCTGTTCCACATTCTTAATACCTCAATTTCTGTGGTCACAGCATAAATAAATACATTTGATTGCTTACTGGATTATGCAAATGTTGGATGCCTTCCTGTCTCATCAGAATACTCCTTTTATCAAAGATAGCTGCTGTCATAGAGCCCCAAGCTGTTGATTAGGTAAAAGGGAATGCCATATATGGGAAAATATACCAGCACTCACAAGGTAACTTCTTACTAGTAAGTAACAAGATTTCTATCAGAAAATTCAACCTGTTGTTTTACTTTCTCAAAATTAATCATAAAATACTGAAAAATAAACTTGTGCATTCTGGGAGAATGGCATAAGTAATTAACATGGAATATTTGTCTCTTTGGTTTTGAGTTGATTGCTCATTGGCTTCCACATAGTGCTGTGAATGGGTTTGAAGCCTCTGTGGTGGGCTTGGACTAGTCTGGACCAGCTCAGACTCGTTGCTGCCCTTCTCCATGCTGTTCACTATGGTTAAGGGTGTCTGGAGGGATGGCAGACTCCAGATAGTTATGATTAAATAATTCTTCTCCTGGGATGCACCACTTGGACACAAGCACCAGTGAAGCCCTTTTTGCAGCCGGTGACATTGTAGGCAGCTGGACCACATGGGGAGGACATCGTGGGTAGCACTGTGCTGCCGAGGGTATGGGTGGCACAGCCAGACCTGCTCAGCTGGCATTTTGAGAGCGAAAGGTTAAAAGGACAAGGGTAAACCACGGTCTGAAACAGACTCTTGCATGTGGCAGATCTGTTCTTGGGTGACACTGATTTGGTTGCACAGCTCAAGTGCAGCAGAAGTTTCACCCCTGCCCACAGGCTGACAATCACACGCTCAATGGGAAGTTAGTTTTCTGCTGGGTTTTGCCCCCTGTGAGTGTTGTCATTGGACATAACAGAAAATTAAGGGGGAGAGGTTTGTGGGGCATCACAGCCTGTTCACCATTTAAAATAAATCTTCTGTGATTAATTCTCCATGGGGCAAAAGGAGAGAAGAGTTCATGCCCTCAGCTCTGGAGAATTTTTGCTATATAAGGCTAATTTTAACCTTGAAGTGTCAGTGAGTTAAGTAGAGCTCAAGGTGCTGCAGTTAGCCTTCATCAGGAAACACTGGATAGCATTGCTAAAGGAGTGGTGACAGCAGGGAGTTCCTGTATGCATGCAGTGGCACTTCTAGAAGAACTAAAGGTTGGTATTTCCAAACAGAAGTGGAAATGCATGTGAGTTGGTGACTCATATTTTGGTTTTCAGTACAGTAGGTGGCAGGAGAGACAAAGTGACAGCTTGGCTGGGGTGGCTGCTGGTCCACGTGCTGAAGTAACAAATGGAGGTCTACGTCCAGTACTGTGGAATAAATGTGACATTGCATTGCCAGGTGCTCTTGTGAAGTCTGTCGTCTGGTGTGATCAACATAATCACATACCAAGATGGGAACATTAGACACACATATTGCAATGTCCCCGTGTGAAATGCCACAATGTGCACTTGTGTTTTCCTGTGATGTCTTCTGGTACATGCCAGGGACTAGAGGTTTTGTGGCACCCTACACCAGTCCCAGTTAGGACTGCTCATTGTCTTTCTCTTCATGCGTTGTCCTTGGCCAGGATTTGCCCCATATCCTCTTGTGCCAGTGTTGGTGCTTATGAAGCTGACCATAACCTACTTGATGGGGTGAAGCCAGTCAACAGCTAACTAAGCTAAAGATGTGGTTGCACTTTGTGTAACTCAGCAGAAGCAGCTCACCTCATGGTTATGAAACTAGTGTTGAGGTAAAGAAATAAGTGATAGGAGAAGGGACTGATAAATTCAGGCAATAGAGTGCACCATTGATCAACCCTATCAAACAGGATGGAAGACAGTGAAGTAGATACCAGCGACTTCTCTAAGCCAACAGCTGATATACTTTAGGGCTTCTCATCTGCAGTTGCATAAAGTAGCCTTAAAAGCCTGAAAAACTTTTTAAGTACATAAGAGTCTTTCCTAATGGAGAGGCAAACTGGGGAAGTAAAATTAGTGGTCTTTTCCCTTTGTTTCTTAGACATATGTCTCCTTTCTTAGGTGAAAGGGATATTCCTCATCACACTTCAGTTAAGGTGAACAGATTGTTTCCTTTCTTATTTATGGGAGATTTGGTCTCCCAGGGTCCCCAAGGACAAAATCTGCTGTGGTGCATGTGTAACTTGAGCAATGTCAATGAGATTGTAAAACAGAGAAGGTGATTTGGCTCTGGGTTTGTAACTGGAGAAAGGAAGAGCTTTTGTCCATTGATTTACGGGGAAATTAGTGTATGGCTAAAATATGCCCGCCTATTTGCTGTGCTTTTTTCCCCAAGGATTGTTCCCTGAAGGACTTTCAGTCCTGGCAGAAACAACTTCATTGTGCAGGCCTGCCTTAGAGCCAAGAAGAGCAGACAATATTTGATTCATACTTGTCAGAGGAATCTTTAGTATACATACCAGCTTCCAGTGATGACTTTAGTCCTCCTTTTATCTGTATTTGGACATAAACTTATTCTGGCATATCAAAACATACATATATGATGGCCTAAATTTTGCATCTTCGTAAGATGTCAAGCCCTGTTGCTCGCCTCCATTAATTATATTCTGTTTCTGTGCCCATTGGTTTTGTAAGATTGTTGTCAGTGTTTTTTCAAGACATTAATGCTGTTTTCTTCATTCAAGGTGACTGAAAATTGAACTGGTGTTGAAGTTGTAAAACTGTTAGTGTAATGTAGTAGCAAGGACAAGACATCTTTTGTATTTGCTGGAGGCCTGACTGCCTCATATCTAGAACCTGAGCACTTCATACTGATGAAAAATGAAGGCAGGAACACAGTGATTTATTGAAGGTCATGGAGGAAACCTGAAGGGTTGAGACCTAGGTCTCTTCCACCCCACCCCAGGAAGCTGAATCCTGTGATTTCTTGTATGATGAAGTTTACTTCCTCTTCCCCTGCGAAATGTGAGGCTCTTCCCATTGGAAAAATATTTGTTCTTGTCACGGCAGGTACAGACACGCATTACAAATTTGGAACCAAGTTTGACTCATTGCCACAAAAACAGGCACATTAGAGAGTAGCTAGTTATAGCTGTATTGTGCAGAATGAAAAGGGGAAATGGTCTGAGGGGCACAAACAATAGTCAGTAACTGCTCTGTTGTTGCTTTACATACTCATCTCTCTGAGTTGTGTCTGAACCAGAGGAGGGACTTGGGCATACACTGGGTTTAAGCAGCTTTTGGACTGGTTCCATCTCTTGCACCCAGGACAGGTTTTTTCTCACAGAATAGCCGTTTGTAAAGAATGGGACTTTGTTGGCCAAATTTTCCTTGAATGGGCTGGTATCTTGCAGAATACTGGCATGCTGACAGAAATGAAGTAGTTGCAAATAGTTAATTGGTTCTGTAACCAGGTTTAACTGTAGAGGGCTCTGCTTGGTGAAAAGGATCAGGACGGAGTTCCTATTATTTTAAAGCAAAAGCTGTCTGTGGCTAATTATGAAAAACATGCCAAGTTGAAAAACTCATTTTTTGAAATGAATTTCCATAAGCAGCTCATACACAGGTTTATGCTGTGCTGGAAGAAGTCTGACTGCACTTAATGTTGATACCTGGATTGGTGATTAGGAAAAGATTGTTAAACAACTGGAGTTTAAATACCAGTACAGCTTCATTGTAATAATTTCCCCAAAGGCACATTCGTAATTCTGCTAAATAGAGAGTTTAATAGACTTTAATAATGTGTACATGGGAGACCCTATACACAAAGGAATAATGCATAAAACACTCATTGTTGTAAACTGCTACCTTTGCATGTAGAGAGGAATCTGTTGGAAGAAAACGGTTGTGTTGAGCATGGCAACATGTCGGAGGGTGTTAGCAGACAGAAGTCATTGTCACCCCCTTACCTAATTCACCTGCTGTGATTGAAGTTGCATCATTTTACTCAACAGTGAATGAATTATTCGAAGTAGACATTCGTTTATTTTCTGAGAAGTCCTTTGAAAGCTGGTGGGCCGTAGTGGTTCACAAGGCTTTGTTTTCTTTGATATGCTGATCTAGTGTCAAGAGAAGAGGTACCTGGTAGGAAGCATAGAATAACGCCATTAAAAAAAAAATGACATAAAAAGGTTAACATTAAAACAACACAGAGCAACTCTAGCAAGTGGCTCTAAGAGAGTTTAGTGTTGTTTTTTGATTTGTTTTCACTGCGCTGCTGCTGATGGCCCTGATGGAGAACAGGCGAGTAGAAGGAAGGAGCAGATGCTTTTGGTAGTACAGTAAGACATTTATCTCTTTTAATGAGGTAACATCATTAGTGCTGACAAAGTACCACAAATCCATACGTGTAATGGACTGCTGCTGTCTTTTAGTAGTGTACAGGCTGTTGTACTTCTGAGCATTTGAATCTGCTGAATCACAGGTCAGGCTTTATCTCCAGTCTAATGCTGGGTTGGATTTTTTTGTGGCTTGTTTTTTATTTGTTTGTGTTGGTTTGGTTGGTTGGTTGATTCCAACCATTTTATTTCCCATTCTTCTCTTCCACCCCCCACCTTCCACCTTTGCCTTTAATGTCTGGTAACTGAAGTACTCCAGGATATGTGTTGGGGCAGGCAGAAGTGTACCCATTTTCTAAGCATAGGAGCTGATTGAAATGCCATGTGTCTATTGCAGGGCACAGACCTTTTCTTTAACTGGAAAGAGTGAGGTTGGTTTTATCTCTTTGAGCCTGATTTCTTTTGCCTAAGATGGCTGCAGGTTTTGGATTGGGTGTTGAGTTTGTTTTGTTTCTTTTTCCCTTTGCCCTCTGCCTGTTTCCTGTAGAGCAGTGGCATAATGTCAGCCACACTAATCATGTCAGCCAGTGACACTGACATTCAGTAACAAAGAGCTGCACAAAAAGGGAGAGAAGTGGCTGTGGCACTGGACGAGGAGCAGCAGCAGTTGGAGGGAAATCTACAGATGAGAGCATTCCTCTGTACAAAATTTGTCACTATAAAAGTCGTGTGCACAGTTGTATTCAAGGTGCCCAAGGGAAGAAGTGAGATGTGTGTCAATGGATATGTGTCCTTTATGTCTCACTTTTCAGATGATAAGCATTGCAGCACACGACTATAATAGTATGAAAATAACAAAACTTCAACTAAACAAATCTAAATTTTAAAAAGTCAGGAGGTTTTAATAATGTATCTGTTACAAACTACTTAATAACCCCAAAACTCCTATCAAAACCTCCACTACAAGCAGGCAACATAACCTAGACATTTGAGGTATGCTGTGTGTTTATCAGAGAGCCACAGAGCGACACTTGGGCATCCGTGCCGATTCCAGGAAGAGAGCCTGTCGGTAAAAAAGATTCATCTGAATAGATCACACACACAAGAAAAAAAAAGTGGTTCCTCTTTTTTTTTTTATCGGCATGCCCCTCCCATCCTGGGCTTCCCAACACCTGCTTGTGCTGAAAGAATATAAACAGAATTGCAAGATTCCTCAGCATTAAATGTTACGTGAGAGTCCCATCTAAACACTGCAAGGTCATCCCGTTTTTCCTCTTCATTGTTTTTTCCTGCTCTCTGCCACACATCCAGTGAGCCTCTGCAGCATCCTCAGATGGACCTCCCATGCTTTTTTGCTCTGCCATGAACTGAAAGTCAGTTGTGTTCACCAGAGTTGAAATGAATCCAGAGTTGGGGGTCTCTAATTGCCCGCCCCTGTTACGTTACCCTCACACCAAGTGGGGGGACATGACTGAGAGCTAAATAAGTCACAGCTGGTAGGTCCACATATTAGCCTGTATTGGCGTACTATCCAGTAGCAGCACCACTGAGTGGAAGTTTGGGTCAAGACTACGTAAAGGGCCATTAATACTTGTAACTTTTGTTAAATTTATTTGTTTAACAGTGAAGAGATCCAAGGGTACATTTCAGTGATGCCCAGGATACAGTCAGCATTCCCCACTGCTGAACTGGAAGCGTCATTCTACAAAGCAACAATCTCACTAGTGGTTTATTGCTTCCTTCTGCTCCTGACTGTCTTGAACTGGTAGAAAATAATGGCCAACAGGTCAAAGAAAAGGTATTGTCTTGGGAAAGCTTTAGGGCTTTTAGAGCTTTTAGATCTTTTGTGGTTCTTTCCACACCCCACTGCTTCTATAAATCATCATTTCTACAGCACATACCAAAGATTTTCTGTGCTTATTCCAGCAGTGAAACCAGAGTTCAGTTACCTCTCTTCCAAGGTTGGGATTACAAAAACTTTACGCTGTCTCACCCTTCTCTCTTGCTGCAGGCACTCCAGTCCAATAAATAAATACTTGGCCAAGTTTTACTGACCTTTACCCCTTTAACTAAAACCAAATACCCTCTGCTTTGTTGAAGGCAACTCATGCCTACTTCTGTTGTTCCAGCCAGCAGTTTCTCAACCAGCTTGGCCTCTCAGGGACTGATTAATTTTAGTGACTCTGAAACAGTTACCAAACCTTTCTGAGATTGATGTATGAAAAGAATGTAACATTGTCCAGGGCTCTTAGGGAGAGAAAATAGCTGGTCATACCGTTTCCCAAGGCTACAGATGACCCATCTTCGCTCTCATTTCTCTAGTAAAACTGGGGTGAAAGTGTTGTGACAGAGGGCAAAGGGATAGGATGGAATGGTTTGACAAATAAACAGGTGATAGTATGACAGGCTTCTCTATTAAGGTTATCTACGCCTTTTTTATTTTCTTTCTTGTGGCTAGTTTATTAAAAATATTTTAGCACTTGGCACCTCTTCTCAAGAGGAGAAGGTGCAGAGCTGCTGGTCAGTACTGTTTCAGGGCAGACTTAGAAGTGATGCAGCCACAGGCTTGGCTGCTTGTCAGGCTTGATGCTTATTTCTCGTAGGAAATACAGGGGAAAGCCCTGATAGAGAAGGGCTGCTCGTCAGCAATTGCAGCACTGGTGGGCCAAAGTGTGTTTGCATGGCTTTACTGGGTGGTCGACTGGCTCGTATGCAGCACATGGAAATAGATCTTTTGGAATGTGAAACTGTGCCTTCTGCATTTCTCCCACAAGTATTTTATAGTTTTGACTGGCATGTGCAAAGGAAATGGAGAATAATAGAAGAAAAAACGTATATAACCCTTCAGCTGTGCTTCCTTTCCATACCAAGGTTTTGCATTTAAAGTAAAAAGACCAGTCTTGTGTTGTTGCAAAAGTCTTTTTTGAAAGTTTAGTGAAGAGGTTTTTTGGTAAATGGGTAAAGAGGTGCTTTTTTTTTCTTTTTTCCTTCTGAAACTCATTTCTGGTTTAGATAATGGATATGCTCAGAGAAATTGAATCTGATTCCTAGTTTTACAGAAATAGGTTGTGAAGGGGCCTTGAGTGTTTGGAGATTTTTTTGCTGTTCTTTCCTTTTTAGTAAAGATGTTACAAACCAGTAAGTATCCAGGCTTTTGTAAGACTCATAAATGAGGAGGAGGGTGCTCTCTCAGTGTGGCTGCCATGTAATTACTAGCTCTGTGGTCATGGCTCTCAACATCTGGTGTAATGTAGAAGTGGCATGTCTTTTTGACTTTTCAGAGTCTGTGGAAGATCCAACTTTGGTCCAGCTGTGAATCAGCCACTTACGGCTGAGGATCCTTTGTACTGTGAGAGAAGTTGTTTCCCTGTAACAAACAAAAGAATCTTAGCCTTGAAGTGAATGTTTTAAAATACACAATCGTGCAGAAGGGGCACTGCAGCAGTACATATATTAACAGCAGTAGTGCAACTGTATGGGGGGTGAATAAGCATGTACAGTCAAATAGAAATACTTGCTTTCCCCCCAGTTCTGCCTTCAGAGGTAGCTTCATTCTCTAAGGACATGGTCCTGTTTTTGTGAGGAATGCCTGAGGGCTCAAGTCACTTGGCTTCTGAGCTTTGTAAATCTAGGTATGAGTGTTTCATTGTTTGCAAGGTACCTTGCAGTTCTCTGGTGGGAATGTGTAAAATGTATACATGTAAAAAGTATCCCTCCCTTTGAAGTGGCTTTCAGATTAAAGATCTGCATTGTTAACTCGATGGCTCCTTAGCCTGCTTTGTCAGTACTGAGCATGCACTGGGATGCTTCCCAGTGGTTTGCAGCTCTTGGTTTCATCTAGCAAGAGCAGTCTATAATCCAGGGGTGTACAGGTGAGTGAGCTCTTGAGAGGTTTGTGGAAAAGGAACGATGCATTCAGCGTGATACTTGGAGAAGGTGAATATTCTGACAGTTTCCCGCTGTGTCGTGCTATGCCATTTTGAAAATTGTGCCTTTCAGTTATCCTCTCAGTAGAACAAGGCACTTCTCTTGGGCTCCTGGAGAAGCCCAAGAAGTGTACACTTAATTGCTTTATGAATGATGTGAAGTCTTGGAATGCAATCTAGCCATTGCTCATTAACTAGCCGAACCTATTAAACCTGGACAGCAAGCAGGACTGAGTAGTCCGCCCTTGATTGCAGGCAGCTAATGGAGCTGTGGGAGCAAGCTGTGACTGTGGAGTGGAATTGGCAGTAGACTCCCAGCAACTCTCCCTGTTTTGAACTTGCCCTACACTTCATTTAGACTTCTGGCTTTGAGACAGATTATTTCAGAGCAGCAAGGAAGGGGGAAGGCGGAGCATGGAAAGCATTGTCTTCCCAGCTATGTTAGCTTTGATGAGAAGTTAAAAACAAACCAGAATTCAAATGGCACTGGTAATTTGATGTTCAGACGTGCAGAATGAGAGGGATTTGTCATCTGGCTGTGGTTGGCTTTGATTATTGATTGGTACTCCTGCAGATGGTTCCATTACACAACACTAAACAAAAAAAATTGCCCAAACAATGTGACTTGGCATCTGCTCAGTGTTTTTTAGCTCTGAGGGAATAATCTGATTTTACAAAGCCCATATAGAGGTGGTTTGGAACCCATGAAGCACATCCTGTCTTGCAAAAGAGCATGGTAGCACTTTCTTACATCTTCACACCACTCTAGCAGCACAGGAGAAAGCAAAAATCAATAAATTTTGAGATTTTGGTGGGGTTTTTTTTGTAGTAGCTTGAAATAAAATGAAGATAGTTGGAAGTGTTTAACCTTTTAAACATCTCCTCAACTAGAGATGGATACAGCCCTGGTTATGTAATGTTTACCTCTAGAGCACTCTTGGCACTGTGCCGGAGCATTGTTTCAGATGAGCTTGTGCTGCTGTCTGAATTGCCAGGATCTCATCCTTCAGCACTCACATGCCTCCCATCCAGTTGTACTTTGTGCCCAGCCTTATTTACCTTGTGGGTTTTGCCAAGATCACAGCTTGGTGGTGTGGCTTCGGGCCCAGTCAGACCATCTGTCAAGAAGAAGGGGAGGAGAAAATAGTGGTTTTGACATGTTGCTTGAAGAAGCACATGTCCAAATGTGCTTTGAAATCTTTGTTCTGCTTGCTTGTTCAGTACTTTCAAGGTGCTGTGTATTATGGAATATTTTTCCATTGTGCTGCCTTACTTTCTCTGTTGTGGAGAGATCATTTCATTTCTAGTCTGGATTTGTACATTTTGTTTGTGCTGCTGGCAGATCCTATCAACACCCACTTTTCTCTGATATTTAAACTTTAAAAGATAAAATAAAAATCTTTGGTGTCGTGGAACACTGACTTGCTTGTAAAATAGTTCTATATACCAGAGATGCTATTTAAAAATATTGTAGGAGTCTAGTAATACATTAGCATTTTATGCATTTCACTCCGAGCAGTCCCAAAGTGCTTAAACTGTAGTGCACACATGCAGGCCTGCTGAGGTGCAGTTCCCAGGACAGGGGCTGTAAGCTAGCCCCTGTATTTGCTGATGGAGGGATGGGTGCAAGCAGCTCAAAGCAAAGCAGCCAGAATGAACTGCCTTCTGGAGGAAAATGCCATGCCTAGGTGTACGACCCGCAGGAGTTCAGCTCGGGGTGCTGTCAGAGTTGCCCACCCCGGGATCATGAAGCCATGTGTGGACTGGGACCCCCTTTAGCCTGCGTTGCCCTGAGTTTTGCCACAGCCTCAGGTACAGCCCCTGACCAGCACTTGAGGCCGGATATTTGGAAGGACAGTCATGGAACAAGCATCCTCGTGGGCTCTGTGTTAAGACCTTGATGCCTTTAGCACTCTTCACTGGACTAACAGCAAGTAACTCTCTTGTTTGTCAGCAGCTGCAAATGGAGGCACGCTCTGTAGCTGTAGGCTGGGCTGGGCCCGCTTGGCTTGCGGAGGCCGTGCACGGGGAGCGGTGTGCGGGCAGGCAGCTGCCACGTGTCCTTTGGTGGCTGAGGATTCCTTACACCATGCCAAACACAGGTTGTGGCCCTGTGTGTGCAAAACGCCTTTCTCTGCGTCATCCTAGGTATCCTTCAGCCCATTTTATATTTGTGTCCCTTAGAAACCAGTGTGTGAGTTGATCTCAGATTAGCCATTCTAGACATAGCTCAGTAGAGGGGAGATGTAGAGCTGTAGTGTGAGGACAGAAAAAACATTTTCAGATGATTTTGAGACACAATTACATCATTCTGGGAAATTCAGCCTTAAATTCAAGCTCTTAAAAAGTTTAGCAGAACTAATACCACAGCATGTTTTTTGGTTATCATTTCAAAACTTCTGTGACATTCTGTCTTTATGTTCCCATACACGCGCAGTTATTCAGGTGTGATAATCTCAGGAGCAGCTGGGTGGGGGGAAACAGCAACCTCACTCGTGTATAAGAGAGCTCCATCTTCCAAAAAGAATTACATTGTGGCCAGCTGTGATGTCACAGTTCAGGGTTCAGTGAGTTGTAAGCAGCCACAGTCTGATGTTTCTAACGAAGCAGCATAGCAGCCAGTGCTCCTTTTTCACTCTCTAAAGAAAATGAACCAATTAATTCTTTCAGTTTTAAAATACATCATGTCTAAAACAGAGAAAAGAAAAAAAGGAAAAAAAACCCCACTATTTTATTTTCATTTGACATGACTCTCTTAGGCGGAAAGAACCTTTTGATGTATTGAGTTGGGAAGTAATTAATCTTGGGAGTGTGAGATGGGTTATAATCTTAATGTCATTTTACCATTACTAAAATAGGTTAATTTTGTCCTTTGCTAATCCATGTAAATCCCTTTGATTTAACAGTGCTGTATGGATGAAAATAAGAAATGCTGCAGCCTGTATTTTAGGATCTCCTTGTTTACAGTGTAAAAGCTTACAGAGCACATTGTTGGCTGAAGCAGCCATCCCTCTTGTACACTAGAACACCACTACCAAGTGCTGGCACAAGCCAGAGCATCACCTGCAGCTGTTGCTTTTTTCAGATGTAGCAGGTGAATCACAAACCCTGTCATTTGTCTAGATTCAGCAGAGTATGTGTATGTGCAATTCATCAGTATGTTTACAGCAAAAAGGCTAAGAGCAGAAAATATTTCTAGGGATAGTGAAACCTGCTTTAAAAGAAATGAGAGGATTTAAAAGCTTATACAAATCTTGAAAAACACAAAAGGGCTGGACTGAACATTGCCATTTCAGTCAAATTTAGAACTTCCACCTGCTTAAAGAACAACACATTTAGGTCAGCGATTTGTGCTTGGAGAAGTCATCTCCCTAATCTCCTTCGGAGCATTTCTGACTATGATTTAGGTGTAGGGGGGAGGGAAGTGCTTCCAGGCTGAGACTTGTAGCTAAATTGTCATACGGAGTTAATCTGTTGATTACCACTGAAGTGGTGTAGATGGATAGGCGCTGAATTCTGAAACCTGCTATTCACTGTATACTTGTGTGCAGTTATTCATTTAGAAGCATTCAACCAACGTATCCAAAACCATGGTTTTAAACCATTTGCCCAAACCATGGCAGCAAATTCTAGTTGGCTGGGTTGATCTTGCTTTGTGTGTTTCAGCAAGATTCAGAGAGGTTGTGTCAGTTTCTTGCATTTGTCAAGTAAGTGGAGGAGAAATACAGTTTCCTCCTTTCTCCACCTCTTCTTTCATTTAATGAAATGGGAAATGTTGAAGCTACTGGAAACCTTGATGTGACATTTCTCAATGTAGTGATGCTGTCTCTTAGATTTAGGTCCTGTAAGCAAGTTGCAAACATCAAGAGCTCCTGTATGGCTGGTCGTCAGTGCTGTTGTTATATGAAATTGATAAGGAATAAGTGATCAGACTAATACATATTTTAAACCAGATGATGACAAGTGCGTTCTGTGGTAAAGGTGTTGGTAAATCTCTCCATTGCTATAAAGGATCCTGATTTTGAGTCTGCTGACAGAGGACTTGGGATAGTGGGAGATGGCATTGCGATTTAGGATATCTTTAGCCAGCATGTTGAGAGCAGAGGCTCCAAGACAACTGTAGCTGGTGCAGCTGTGATTGCAGTGTGAACGTAGGTGTCTCATAAGTGAGATGGGTCTCCTGGGAATCAACGTTGGCGCTCTGTCTTCCATAAAAGCCCCATGTGCTCACTCACGTTGATATGTACGGCTGTCGCCTACCTGCTAATGAACAACAAAACAAAAATGTTCTGCAAGGAAGCCTTCCCTTGGCATTCTCCCCCCAAGTATTTCTTCTTCTGTCTGCTCAACAGGTGCTAAAATGGAAGGCAAGAGAGTTACAGAAGTGGAGAAGTTTAACTAAGGCAAAGGTGGCCCTGTGTGCTCCCTGGGGTTCCCATGTATCTCAAAGTTCTTGCTTTTGGGAACAAGGATTGGAGTTCATTCCTGTTTGAGTTGATGTTTCAGTTCTTGTCTTTCCATGCCTGCACTTGCTGGTTTTAACAAGCAATAAAATCAAAAGCTGAGAACAAACCCAGTCTCAATGGGTTTGATGGCAGCCCAGCTTATCTACAGGTAGTATTAAAACATGCTCCATCAAAGAGGTCTCATTTTCAGGATGTAGAAACAAAATTGCAGCACAGTCATGCACAGAATTGTTGTCTAGCCATTAGGAGGCCAAGCAAAAAAAAATCAGGTGTCACAAAATTGAAATTCATAATCAAAGCAAATGAAGCAATATTGCTATTACTTGGCAACAGAAGCTAGCTGTCCTCTTGGGAATCTGAAATTGTCATTTCAGTCTTCCTTCAAATTTCTCTTTGCTTCCTCTGAGACCTACTAGCTACAGATTTTTCAGACATCTCTATTTACTCAGGCACCTGCCTTTGGCTAGTAAAGAACTACACTGGAAGTTCTTTCCTGGAGACTTGGTGTAGGGACTTAGTGCAGACAGGTACCTACCGTGTCCTGTATCCTCTTGCGGATCACTCCTTCTCAGCGGGAGGTAACTCCACAGTGTGATGGACCAGAATGTCTGGGGGTGTTGCTTATGTCATTTTAAAGTCTGGATTTGAACAAGTGGATTCCATTCTCTTTTCTGTTTCAGAAACAGACGTCATTTTTTTATGCTCTGTACTTTCCAAAAAAAGTGTATTTTCTAGGGAGAAATTATATACTAGATAACCATAAATGGCAAAAATTGCGTAACCTTTCTCAAAGTTATACACTAAAACAGTACTTTAACCACCAAATTTTAATTAAACTCACCTTACAGACACCACTAGTAGTATATACAGCTTTTATGTGTGTATAAGCTGAGGCACACAGTAGTTTTATAAGAAAGTTTTTAACGTAGCCCAGTTCCCCTTGTTGTTTGCTTTTCATAGCTGTTTGTTTATTACGGTGTGTTAACATGAAGAGGTGAAATACAGATGGTTTGTCTTTTTTAAAGCAAACTATATATTGGTTACATTTGCTCAGACTGTATTTATACTACTTGAGAGCTTGTTACCTGCAAATATCATTAAGATATCTCTGGTTTTTATGTTCTTCTGAACACACCTTCTTTGTGTTCCCTGTTTCTGTGTTCTGTTATGATTAAAACACTTAACACTCATTTCCCAATATCTCGGAAACAGCATTTTTTGTCTCGTTTTTTAACCAGGAAACTCTCTTTTACCCCAAACTGTGTTTTTTTATTATTCCCTCTCTCCACCCCATCTCCCACCCCATTTGGCTGGTGCCAAAGATGACACCCTCAGTGCAGATGACCTCAGTGCACTGACCTAATGCATTGTCCATCCTGTGGACTTTCAGAGCAGTCCCTAACATCCTGGGTTGGCTTCTTCATCTCTCGTTTGGTTGATAGTTAACCACTACAGTTTTGCTGTGGAAAAATGATTTAGCAAGTCCCAGGTACTGGCCTCATGGGTTAAATTTCCTTGCTCTCTGTGGAGTGCGTCTCCCTGAAAGACTGGGCTTTTGGCAAGGATGAGCAACTGTTCTTCAACACTGCTGGCCCATTTTGGCTCTCCCTCGAACCTGACTTTTGAATGTTAATATTTCAGGTCTGTGGCTTGACCATTCAAGTACAAAGTCTATTCTTCGCTTACAGTTTATCCATTGTCAGGTCTAAAATTACTGTGTCACGTGGGGCCCAAGTGTAACTAACATCTCTCACATGAAATAGTAAAAGTTGTTGGCAAAAGGGGCCTCTCTTTTAATTCCCCTTCTGCTGAACCTAATAGCATCGTAAGTGTAGAAGAATATGAGCAAGTTCAGTAGCCAAGAAAAAATTTTTATTAATTTGTTTCTCCCGGCTCTGGTAGGTGTTAAGTTTCTTTGTTTCACCGTATTTAGGGAGTCCTAATGTGAACCTGCATAAGATTCAGGTGGTGACCACTTTTAACATATTAGTGTGCTGGGGATGAGGGAAGCAATGCAAAATGTCATGCAGAAGAAGGTATGAACAATTTACATCAGCTCTGGAGACAGAACGCAGCCATTTCTGAGATGTAAGATGTGGTTTCTTTTTTAAGCCATTTATTGAAATGGCTGCTGTTACTGTAAAATGCGCGTACCCAGAATCTTTTCATCTTGCAGCATCCTTATCAAGTAAAATGCAGGTGACAGGAAAACTGCTACGCTCCTTTGGCAGCTTGCAGTGCATGGCTACCACTTGAACCCAGAGGCCAAATCAAGGCTCCAACTGACCTTGCTGAGGGCGAGGTTGTAGAGTCTCATGGCCCAAACTGAACTGGTCAAACATTGTGGTTGTGATGAAAAGCAGTAATTCAACGCTCTGTGTTTGGAGCTCAGCTACAGGCAGAGAATCTGTCCTTGGAAAAGAGGCAAATCAGAGGAATATAGCAAGGTAGCTGTTCCAGCAAAGTACTTGCCAGGTAGATAGCAGATTCTGTCTTGGGTGAAACAATGCAGCCTGCTTAGGTGAAAGCCGTGAGCCAGGCAAGCCTCTGAACACTTCTTTAGGGAAAGGTTTGGAAAAAAACTAACCACAGAAAGTGGGTTTCTGGAACAGTGAAATAAAGGCTGCAACAACAAAAGAGATACAGGTGAAAGAGATGGAGGAATAGACTAAGTAAAATCCTTTGAGTAAGCAAACTGTCTGTGACCAGGAACTGATGAAGAGCAATCTTAAGAATGAAAACAAAGCTATAATATATTCATGAAGCAAGATGATGATAACTCGGAGGGAGTAGCATTAATTATGACTTCCAAGGCAGAAAAATAGCTTGTAGACTGGGAACCAATTAGTGGTCGATTGCTCTGAACTAGATTTCAAACACAGTACATGAAATGACAATTACACAGTATTACCAACAGACAACTACTGTGATGAGATAAGAGCTGTCAGCAGATTTGGACCAAATTCCTTAGCTGACATCTGCTTACTAAAAGGGAGACTTCTTTCTTGGGGTTAGAGCCAGTGACAGAAGAGAGGAGTGAATGGTCAAATGTCATCTTCTGTCTCCAAAGTAATGACGTGGGGCCTGGCAGAACTCTGCCTGCTTTCTGGGCTCTTGGTGATGCCTGGACATCATGTAAAGGTGTCCCCACAGCAGCTGGCGGAATTGTTGTGGTCTGAGTATATTGGAGGCAAACACAGTGTTTATCTTCAGCACATCTTAGCATGCAATAGAAGTGATTATTTTTTTTTGTGACAATACAAAAAAGGAAAAAAAAAACCCAAAAGAAAGAACTGCAGGAAAATTAGTAAGAACAGTTAGTAAATTCGCTTTACTACTTAAGTGAACATGCCATATGTTGCTAAAAATGTAACTGCTTTTCAGCTGAGCAATCCCAGGTAGTGGACTTTCCAAGGATGGAAATACCAAAACCAACATTGGACATTTGAGTGCATCCAGGAAAATCAGTTTCAGAACAAGAACAGAGGCCCCAAGAGAAATAAAGAAGATAACCTTGCGCTAAAAGCTGATGTAGTTCCTGAAAAAGGTATTCCCTTTGCTCAACAGGCCAGGTTCTACCACTCAATAGGCCTGCCCGAGGTTAGGAAGTGAAAGCTATTTAGTGACAGGAGAAGGATGATGATGGTGGGAGGAGAACTGTGACTTTGCCAAAGGAACTGAGAATCCCAAAGTAGAGATGCTGCCTCATAGCACAAAGGCAGATGTGAAAAGCTATCTAAAACCATGATTTGGAGTAGCTGGAGTTAAGAGACCATTGCTGAAAAATGATTGAATGAGTAGTTCTTCAAGAAATACAGGAATATGAAAAAATTAATAATCCAACTGATACAAAGAAATTGCATTCCAGATAAAGTATTTTAGAAAGGTGGTGCAAGTGATTGCAAAAGTTGAAGAGTAGTTCTGTTCCTGTCACTGGTACAAGCATCAAAAATGAAAAAAAAACCAAACCAAAATGAAAAACAGAGATTCTAACTTTCTTCTCTTCAGCTTCAGCTCAGACATTTCAATTCAGGATGTTGGGGGTTAGGTTTTCTTTTTTTTCTTTCCTTTTGTATAGAATTTTTTCCCAATTGAGTTGTTAAGTACTGGATACTTAAGAAAAACGAAGGACTGTGGCCAAGCCCCGGAGGAGAAGATCTGATAAAAGCCAGGGGTGGGCAGCATAAGTACTGGGTACTCAGGAAAAACAAAGGATTGTGG
>WEKY01041639.1:0-114562 GCA_013390045.1 Picathartes gymnocephalus
GGTTGATGATTGCCCAAACCTCTCTCTGCAGGGCCTCCCTGGGGGGCATCAGGCCCAGCATCGCCAGCCAGGAAAGGGAGGGGATTGTCCCACTCTGCTCTGCACAGGCGCAGCCTCTTCTTGAGGCCTGTGTGCAGTTTCGGGTGCCACAATATAAGAAAGATACAAAGCTGTTAGAAAATGTCAGAAAGAGAGCCACCAAAATGGTGAAAGGCCTTGAGGGGAAGCTGTGTGAGGAGTGGCTGAGGTCACCTGGTCTAGAGGGGAGATCTCATTGCAATTTACAGCTTCCTTATACGGGGAAGAGGAGGGGCAGGCACTGATCTCTTCTCTGTGGTGACCAGCTTCAGGACCTGAGGGAATGGCCTGAAGTTGTGTCAGGGGAGGTTTAGGTTGAATATCAGGAAAAGGTTCTTCATCCAGAGGGTGGGCACTGGAACAGGCTCCCCAGGGAAGCGGTCACAGCAGCAAGCGTGACAGAGTTCAAGAAGTGTTTGGACAATGCTCTCAGGCACATGGGGTGACTCTTGGGGATGCCCTGTGAAGGCCCAGGAGCTGGACTTTGGTGATCCTTGTGGGTCCCTTTCAACTCAGGATATTCTGATTCTTTCTGCGCACCAATGGCAAACAAAATAATTCATCAATGTTGTAGCAGTACTTAAGACTCTACCATATATCGTTCAAGTCAAGAAAGTCACGGAGATAAAAACTGCCCTTAAAAATCTAGTCAACAGGCACTCTGTGACTAAAAGCTTGTGAACACTGAAAGTGAGAAACCACTGCATTTGAAAACAAAATGCCTTCAGTTCTACCAAATGTGCTATTACATCGGGTGTGTGTTAAATTTGTTTATAAGTTACTTTTTATAGCCAGTTTCAAACTGAGGCACTTAATCTTTCCTTAGATAAGAAAAATGAATTAATTACTATCAAATCCTAGACACATTTATGCATTTTGTCACAACAGTAATTTACATGTCCTCCCTAAGAAAGAACTTGTACAATTCTGAATATAAAAATACAGTTGACTACATTGTCTGAAAGCTTAAAACCTCCCCTAATTCAAATCATTCCTTACTTCTATAGCAGCTTGTTAAAACCAAAGAGTTTCTTTCTCTGCACTAAATACACATAAGGTTAGGCCCCATTCTTCCCTGCATCACAGCTATATGCATCACCTTGCCTTTAGTACATTACAGACTTCTAAGTCCAAAAGAGTTTTAAGTTAAATCACAAGAAGATCAACATGCACACACACACAGAGGATCAACAGAACCAGCTTACATTCTGTAGCATGACTTCCATACAAAAAGCAAGAGGCAGTTTGCATAGACTCTGAAACCACAAATTTTTCACTGAAGAAAATTCATTATCACTCAGAGTACTTTCCACCACAAAGGTGAAATTCATAATGGAGAGGCTGCTTGGTCATGTTCTAAGTATTTTACAAAGTAAATTCAAAACAGGTTACCTTTAATTACAAAATAGCTAGTAATTCTTCTCTGCCTTCATCTAAGCAGAAGCAAAATTAAACAGGTAAAGAGAATGGCAAGATGAACTATACATCCTATTAGATGGAAAATAGGCTTCAGTAGAGTTTGCCCTTTCAACTAACTCTAAATTCAGTGTTTCCATAATATAGAGTCTAAAGTGAGCTGTTTTGGAAAAAAAAGCTTTAACCAACATATTACCCTGCTGCACAGGAAGCCTGTCATGCTTGCAACATGTTTAACATATACCCAAGTGGATATGCAAAGGTAAACCCTCTTCATATGAAGTTTCCTAATAAATCTCAGGTATCTGAAGATGACATGCAGGCCACATAAAATGACACATCTAACTGGAAACTATAAGCAGCATCTTTTTCTGTCCAGTTATACTCACCCAGTGCTTCATGGTTTTTTTCACATAACTACTGTAAAAATACTTTATGCCAGGACTAGATTTATCTGTGTTGAACAATACCTCATAAGAACATCTGCGTTCAACAACAAAAATAGATAGATCTGACAGTCGTGTTCTCAGTTACATGATGGAGTATGCAATTAAGAACTGAGCAGCATACTGACTGCATTCCAGTTATAACTAAGGCATCAAATTCAAGACTTCCTGAAAAGATTAAAGACATTTTCATTAAAATATATTCTTCCTATTGTTCACTAGCATAGCAGCACAGTCAACAAAACACATGCCAACTGTTTTAATTTCTATTTATATAGCAAAGCACAGGCATTGGAGTGCATGAGAATTAAACTAAGAAAAGGGCTCAAACTGCTACAATTTGTTACCTACAAACCATTTCCTTCCAGGTATAATCATATAATCCTATTGTGCTCACAGTTACACATTCACAAGACTTCAGCCAGTCAGTTACTGGGAAGACTTCTGACTATCTATGTTGCAAATACAACAATACAGCTAAACAAAATAGAATTACTTGCAGCCTGCGAATTTCACAAAGCGCCAATTAAATGCACAAGTCAATTAGACTAGGAATATGACAAGCAAAAGTTACCTATAACAGGATAATAAGAATTTTGAAGTATCAAAATTCAGGCTACTTCTTGAACCAATAGAGTACAGAACCTCCAACTACTCTCTGACAATGTCAGTAACAAAAAACAAACAAACAAACAAACAAACAAGCAAAAAACCAACCCAACTCAACACTCACCAGTGACAATGTATCAGCACATTACAACTCCTCACACCCTAAAAAAACCCTGCCATCACAACCTTTCATCTTTCTTGGCACTGTGAGAAAACACCATAAAGGTCATGGAAAACAAACTTCACTCACATTCTTACAGTATCTCCTCCACATTAAAGCTGAAGAGCAGCACAGAAAACCTTTTGGTGCCTTTGCAGAACATAACACTTCAGTTCCCACACCTCTGAAGTCAACATTTTTCAGTAGTATACAGTCACTTTTATTTAAAAAACAAATAATACCCTGGGTCTACTGTTTATACACCAAAACTGAAAATCAAAAGAAATACAGGATAACTGAACTAGGTAGGAAAGACAGAATTGAGTAAGAGTCTGGGGTTTGTTTTTTTTTTTTTTTTCTTTTAAGATATGCAGCTACTGCAAAGAATTCAAAAGAAAAAAGAATCTTGAAGGCTCAGCTAAGTAGTTCCACATTCAAACAAGCTTAAAAAGATTTGCCAATTATATGGTCAAAAGTAAGAAGCTAGAGTCAAAATCTTTTTTATTTCATAACCTATTTCCCAAATGTATTAAGAAAAAATAATCTTTAATGTGAACTCGCAGTCATTCAACCAAGATTCAGCAAATTCTAAACCCACACGTTTGATTTGTCATGTATTTTCGCTGCTAAGTCTGACTCTAGAAGAGTGATGTGCTACCTTATTATTATTTTTTAGAAGATTTCTCTTGGGATTGCACAGCAAAGGAATGAGTATGTAGCCTATCTTACACCGGAAGGAGAGATTTTTATCCTTAAAAACAGGAGGTTCGCCCACATGATCACCTGGGACAAACTTGGCCAGCGCAAGCAGGCTAGAAGGTTATAGGAGCCTGGGAATGTTTAACATCAAGAAAGTAATTACAGCCCAGCAAGATCAGAAGGAATTACACAGGAAATGTGAACAGTAACCCTTTCATGCCAAAAAAGATCATGAAAAAGTGAGCTCTTAGCTGCCAGACTATAAGGCTGTACAAACCAATTGCAAAATGCAGGAATGGAAAAAACACTATATATTACTAGGCTATAAATTCCCAACGATGTGATAAAGCTACACCTCCATGAAAAGAAAAAAAACCCTGGTCTTTCTTCTTGCCATGTATATGCAGTATAATTAAAGCCCAGAAGAAAGATGAAAAAGTTGCAAACACCACACAAGAATGGTGACTCGTCTCTTCTGGACTTTTTCTTTTAAATTTATGCTGACCAAACAGTGTTCCCTCTAGAAGATGGTCAAACATCTTGTTCTTATTTAGTCATGGAAAACCTCTGCCCAAAATATGTAGTGCATTATTCAAGCAAGAAAACAAACTCTCTCAGTTACCTATTCCATAAAAATGAATCTCCCAAATTCTGAAATAAACCCCATAACTCAGCAGAATGGGCTCAAAGTACTCTATGTATTTGCTGGTGAAACAATTTCTATTTGCTAGGGACATGGGGGAATTTGAGTGGTCTGACTGTAGTTCAGTCTAGTTAGAAAGCCTTCAAGTGTGATTTTGGAAAGTGAACAGTGATCACATGTCTGTTCCTCACACAGAACTGGAACCCATTTCAGTGAGACAAGATTTTTTTTCTAAACTCCTCACTAAGGAAAATTGCATTCCTTTAAATCGACCAAGACCTAATGCTGCACATAACCCCAGTCAGACAAGAGATGTGCAATAAAGCAACCAAGCACTAGGGTTTTTATTATTTATTGATTAAAATTACCATGAATATATCCTCATTAAACAAAAATAAGCTCCCCTCAAATGAGTCCCAGTGTATATCTGCTCTACTGAAAAATGAGATTACAAGATACTTTTACAATTAAAAATAAGAATCAGTGAATGATCTTATTTAAGCAACACACCTCTTTAGCTGTTTTAAAATTACAAATGATAACAGCATCATCACATATTGCATTGCCAAAACCAGCATACCACACTATCACTTTAGCTTCTTTTCTTGCAACCTTGTCACTCAAGTGTTTCCCTCTACTTCCTTTACTACCAAAGCCTCTCTTTTCTCTTCCGTTGGATTCTGTTTTGCTTCCTCTTCCTTGCCTTCACATCTAAGGTGGGTGGGATTTTGCCTTCGCTAGTCACACGCACAACCTATTCCTGCATGGCTGAAGTCTACTCAGCTACCTGCTCAGCGGAATCACTAAATAAATAAAATCAAGGGGCAAAAAAAAGAAAATACAAAAGCAGCACATGAGAATTTCAAACACAGGCATGTAAATAGGGCAGTAAAGAAGCAATGAGGACAAGAAGTAATTGCTGACATTACAGCCTACACAAGTAACTGTAATTCCCATTCTTCAGGAGATAAAACTGTAACATGAAACAATGATACTTTCTATTATTTTACTGAGATGAAGGCTGAGAAGAGATAAGCACCGCAACCTCACTCTAGAGACAAAGGGAAAGTTCCATTTTCTCCTGCACTAAACTTAATCCCACTTCTAAGGGTTGGTGATTTGCAAAAATAAACGGAACTAGCTTTCCCAGTCAATACACGTTCTTTAAAGATTAAAGTCACTTCTCCTAAATTTGTCTGTCTCCATAGCAGATTAAAGATTCAGCAGTACAATATTCATACAAGATGTTAGCCAAAAAAACTGCAATAGTGGAGTGAGTCACTAGTTTTTCAATAGCTATAAATGCAACACAAATCTATCCACAGCATATTAACAGTGTTTGTTGATCAGTCAGAAAAAAGTATTTCAATATTGTTGCAAGATATTCTGTTTTCAAAGGACTTGTAGGTGTAAAGCAAAAATACTCCCAGTGATACTGTATGGTTTTCTCAGTTCAATGTGCTTAAAACCACAGCCTATTTTCAGCTGGGTGAACTGACTGAAGTCTGTCAGAAGCCAGGAGCTCCCTACAAGGGCTATTACTGTGCAAATGAGTTAGTGGCAATAGCACTGGGAAGGGTTCCCTGCACCTCCCAAGTGTAGGCAACACGTCAGAAATGGAGCATTCCTTTCAATACATGAATTTATAACTGTCCCACCTGCTGCACTCCAAAGCAGCACTGTGGCTCACAACAGTGGGCACTGCATAGGATTCCTTTGCAAATCAACATTTTCTACCTGACCACATCTGCTCTTGGTGAAACCTCTGTAGAATTTATACCTGAAAATTAGTAAGAGCTGAACTCAGTAATCCTTGTGGGGCCCTTCCAACTCAGGATATTCCACAATTCTAGTGTACTACTACGAGTAATGTTTTTTAATTGGGAGGTTACCGGCATTCACCTTATTTCTAGAAAGAAATGTAATTAACTTTAAAAACATTTAAGCAAAAAATGTCATATTTTGGACCTGTGAAACCACTTTATAACGAAAACGTGAATTCCAAAGATACTAGTTTAGAAAATTACTATGCTTCTAAATACAGTTACTTGTAATATGACTAGATTTCAATAGAAATTTAAAACTTCCTCTTTGGGGACATCTACAATCAGTCAACCTAACACAAATTAATATTCCCACCCAGTGCCTTCCTAACTGCAAGTATACACATTAAACATTTTCTCCTTCCCAATCCAGAGCAGCTTTCTAAAGATAATTGCCAAAGACTGAATTAACAGGTAACTACACCATTCACACACAAGTCTTGGAGAGAGAGAGGTCACTGAAGAAAACCGGAAACTATCCTCTGTAAATATCCTCCATTAGGCAAGCATGGCTGTTGTATCTCAACCAGCACTAACCTCTACGAATTCTTTATCTATTATTTTGCAATTATTAATAAACATTTTGGAAACGTTCTTTCTAGTGTTTCATGTATGAAATGTTATGAAGAGACAATTCAAATAAATAATTTCAATTATCGAACAGCAAACACTTTAAAACATAATTCCACTTAGATAAAAAAAGGCTAACATGTCCAAGTTTATTATGTCTCTCATCACTGAAATCCCTCAGGGTTAAATAAAACTCAGGATCCTTAGCCTGTCCTATTCCTCTGATAGGACAGTTGCAATAGTCTATAGGTACAGTCCACTTTACAAATTATTTTTTTACTTTTTGTTTTCTAGGGGAAAGATGTTTTACAAATTATTAGATACTACCATCTAGACATTTTTCTTTTTCCTTGATTTGAATTTTTGATGGTCAAATTAAAACCCATTATTCCACAACTTGTGTAATCAAGATTTTATAGTTCTTGATTTTTTTGCTTTTCCAAAATGAACAGCTTCCTAGAACAGGAAGAGACTTATCCAGAACAAACCTGTTCTATATTCAGGAGTTTCCATCAATTTTGTTAGCGTTATTCCTAACCTAAGGAATTTTTCTGCTTCTGCTTTTAGCTGACCAGCGAAATCTTTCAAACATATCTACATTTCTGTAAATATAGAATAATTTTAAAATTGAAAAAGAAAAGTAAGAGTTTGGTCTGCTTTAATCTTGGATATTAATAAAGCTTTCTTGTCTCAAAATTGAACCAAAATTTCACTTTCCAATGAACATTGATATTTTATACCAAATATTTGAAGATGCAAAAAACACCTTCAAAAAGGTCTCAAAACTTTTAAAGTGAATTAGATCGATTATACCTTAGTAACACCCTAGACCAGCTCTCCTCACAATACACAGCTATCTTCAAAGTATGCTAGTACATAAATGTATGCTTGACACTTTCATAAAATCACGAAAAAAGAAACAGGACAGGTACAACCTTGATCCAGCCTAAACAGACCTCATGCTTCTTTTGAAGCAAAATCTTATCATGTAAAAGAAATCTTACGAATACTTAATTACTTAAATGATCTAGAACAGAGTCTTTAAATACAGCATCTACAACTTAACCATTTTTCTAACATTTTTCTGTGGTCATGAAGTCTTTCTGACACAACAAAGGAATCTGGCAGCCAGTTGAAAAATACCTGTAAGAAATTCAGGACAAACACAGATGATGCTAATCAAACACACCAAGAGTGTTCCAGTCTCATCAGCTCACCTTAACCAGAACATGCCCTAAACTGGTCAGAGGTGAAAAATCATGCACTTGACAGGACTAACTCAATGTCTGAATAATCCTCCCAGTAGCTGTTGATCAAACCTGGCTTCCTTATCATTTAGGAAATCAAAAAGGTTTCACTCAATCCTCTTGGAGCAGCTCTGACCACAATTATCTCCAGGCCTGTCACCTTCAAGTCACTGGAATTAGCTGTCTAACCAAGAAACTCAACACGCTACATCCAACAGGCAACTTGTTTGTCCTGTTTTCTTTCAGCAGTGTACTGACGTCGTTCATCAGCAAAAGACATGGGAAGATTTGCTCTCAAACCTGAACAGCAGCACACTGCACTCAGGACTTTGAAGTGGAGAACAGAACACACACATTACATACCTTACACATATGATGCTTCTGTCAAGTCACCCTACTATACCAAATGCTTTTAAAAAAAAGTCAGACTTTATATTCTTACTAAATGCACAATAACATATATTCCTTTTATTTCAAATCCCATCTCCCTGGCAAATGATAAGAGCTACTACCAGAGCTAGACAAGAGTCCAGCTTCACCACCAGAACAGAAGGCCCAAAGCAGGAGTCAACGAGGTTTACTAAAACACTAATACAAGATTAATGAGCACCATCTCAAGGAAAAGTAGATTTATTACTGTCCTCCCCTTCAGATTTGTGTAAATAAAACTTTTTCATCACAGAAAAAACACAAATTCCTCCAGAAATTACCAAGTACATCATCCTACACATACGACAACAGAGAATTGGCACAATTTTCAAATACGGCAACCTGCAATCAAAATTATGTAAATATGATGTAAATTACATCATATTTATGTTTCCATAAACTATACTATGGCAATATATACTCTTGTAGTGCAAATAGATGATGAATGAAAAAGATGTGAGAAAGAAAGAAAAACAGGTATCAGGCTGCTAACTAACAAACCACACCAGGTGTTTTCAGAAATGGCGCTTAATAAGATTTAAAGGAAAAAAAAAAAAAAAAAGCCGCCACGGACTTTTGGAGCATTCTGTTCATTTACAAGAGTGAAAAGAAATAATCCAAAGCAACAAACTTCTCCAGGATCCCACATACATCTGGGACCCACTTGATTATGTAAAGACTGGCAACATGTAGTGGTGGCTTTTAAATGCATATTTTTCAAATAGTGACAATCCCAAATAACAAAGCTTTCTTTTCAGATATTCCAACCCTAAATAATGTTTAAAAGTTGACTGTTACTTTAGACTTATCATCCCTGGCAGAGTACCACGCAGTTACTGAAGTTTTTCTGCCTTGACAGGGGAATTCCATTTCTAGGATTCATGCAGAGAAAATGTTTCAGTATAAATCGTGGCTATTCTAAGCCAGGAAAATGTCCCACAGATCGCTAAGTTACCATCCTTCAGGCAAGTTCTTCGTAATTAAGGTATCAATTATAATTTCACAGGCATGTTTTATTTTATAAATAAACTCTGTTTCCACAACTTGAGCTGTGGGAAAGAATGTCTGCGTCAATGCATCAACCCTTGCAGCATGGCAAGTTTTGAACTGAATGCCAGCTCTAAACACTGTAATACGGATTCTAGCATAGAAAAAATAGGAGGAAGTCTTCCCTCTCACCCCCAAATTCCCACACGCCTTCTGAATTTTTTTATTCCTGTCACGGCACCTCCCTGACATCTGCTCTTTGCTGCTCTAGAGCCAACTACAACAAATTTAACTCAATCTGCTGCTAAACACACCAAAAGTAAAAACTGCGGCCTCCACTAAACAGAGAGAAAATGACATTTCAGTGGAAATGAGAAAAAGTCGATTCTGTAGTCTTCTCCTGTTGAGTACTGCTTCTGATGCTTTTATCACAGAGTTTTATATTTGAGTTTGATAGAGACTGAAAGGAAACAGTTTCTAGGACTTGAACCATGCCAAGAGAAAAGACTGGCAGAGCGACAAGTATGCTCATTTAATTAAGATACCCCCACTGCTATTTTTATGACTTTTTACATACTTGCTGGGAGTTGGCAGGGTGACACAGAAGGCCAGCGTTAGCTCATTTCATCCTCCCAAAATATTCCATCACTCTAGGTACAGAACAAACTTGTGTACTGACTTGAACTAAATTACTGCAGGAACACCACCTTAATCCATGAGCCCAGGCAATAGAAAAATAAAAGCTGAACAGACCAGCGTCTCACAAAGTGACAAGTCACAAAAATAACTAGTCTACGTAAATTCTTCCCAATTTGATGAGGACCCTGATATTAACCCCCAAAACCTCTTCTCCAATGTCCCCACCTATAAGAAAAACAAAGTAAATCAGTGGATCCTGCCAAGGGAACTAGACATATTACCTAGTGGGTACCTCACCTAGATATAACCCAATACAAGGAAAGGGAGCAAACAAATTAGTGAGATGCTGTAACTATTTCTCCCACGAACAAACTAGGGACAGACTTAATTCCTTTACTCGCATCATCAATATATGGTGCTTATATGAGCTTCATTAGAAATCATGACGGAAAAAATAATTTTGGAAGTGACAGAAAGATGAGGGATTATATTCTTTCAGGAGAAAAGGTAACCCGAGCCTGTGTAAATATTCTTGCACTCTAACTTATCCAATTTCTATTAGAATTTTTCTAAATTAAAATTATCCCTAGACTGCAGAGCTCAGTCTTACCAGTTTATTAAGAAATATATCCTTTCTCAAGTTTCCTTTCCCACTTTGCCACCCTAATTTCACAGTGTCCCCTTACTCTTACAGCATGAACCAACAAAAAAGCTTTTGAGTTACTTCTCTCAAACAATTCATCATTCTGTGTACTTGTGTTATACCTCTCCATATTCACTGCCTTTCAAAGGCTAAACAATCTCTTTTTTCCCAATTTCTTTTTATAAAAGCAAATTTCCATCCCCACAGATTCCTCTTTCAGACTTTTCCCTGATTCCTTTCTTCCCTATATCCTTTTTAGATGCAGCCAGCACCACATCCACCGTGATGGCATGCTGTACAACAGTAAGATACTGATTTTTACCACAGCATTTTATACTACATCACACTTTGTTTACTTTGTTTGCAAGTACAAACATAGCTATCAGAAGTTAGGAGAGCTCCCAGAAACAAGATTTTTAACATGCAGTACCCTACTTTGAGTATGTGGCATTACTAACATGTGAAGACATCATTTGGGGCCAGGTAGTCTTTGCTTTTTTGTCATTCAGCATAATTTTTTCTTTATATCCCACCCATTACAGTCTGCAAATCTTTGTCATTTGCCAATCAAGGCACCTTCCAAGAAGGAAAATCACTGGTTTACAGGAGAACAAAACACATGCTAAGCAAAGGTAACAGCCCAGGACTTTTTGCTTTTAGGTTTTCACCTAAAGCACCAAGTGTGCTTTGGCACGAAAGCAAGTCAGTTAAAAAAATACAGCAGACGTCCCCTCCGTAAAATTAAGACGGTAATAAAACAGACAACTTATATTATATGGAAGACAAGAATATTCTGCATCCTACTTATTCTACCAGAACTATGGGAAATATATAACATCTCTGAATTAACTTACTAAATACCATAAAACATAATAGATACTATACCGACCCTGACAAGGTACAATCTAGCCAAAACTAGAAAAAAGGTTCCAAAAACACAGTGCATTAAATTTATCATCTGAAGATTTGAAATCCCAACAGCCTATCACTATTTTTCTCTGGAAGCTAAAATAGCAAGAGAATCTATAAGACTTTATAAGACTTTTTTTTTTTCTCAATGATGAACAATATTGTAAAGTTTGCTTAATATTGCTGTTTAGGGAAAAACATAATAGAGTGATTGACCCAACTCTCTGTTCCTAAACACTCTGCTAAAAGAACAAACTATTTGTGAAAATAACAAAAACCAGCTGAAGGCAATTGGGTGGTCTCTGTTTGAGTCCTGTAATATAGAACAGTTCCTTTTTTCTAAATCCAGTACTGATTTGTGTTCCTGCTTCAGTAAAGCCTCAAAATCTGTGGATGACAAAAGCAACACAACCCACTGAATATCCGTATTATTTTACTGGCAGGCTGGTAACTTCTAAGTTCTTGATTCATCACATACAGAATAGTACACTTACATACAGAACAAGACTATATTACAATTCTGAAAGATGTACTGAGCTACTGATTACATTCTTTTCTTTCCATTTGTGCAACAATTCAAGGTGTACTGATAGCTGACTACTAAGCCTCTTCTGGTATGAGGACATCAGTCAGCCTCCTTTCAAGCAAGCCTTTCAGTACTGTGTGGCCATCAGAAAGATGCAGGAAAAGAACCAAAGAGAAAAAGAGAAGTTCACAGTTTAGGTGAGGAAATTATTTTTTCCTGAAATGGTAAAAGACTGAAGTGACAAACTAAAGATAGTCTCTCCTTAATTTATGCCCTTTCACATCCTTGTTCAGTATACAGTACAATTCTACCACAGTTAGGTTTGTGGTGTTCTTATTATGTTCTTGATATGAACAGGAAGAATTATCAGATTACGGTGTGTTGCTACACAAACCATGCTAACATTTCCTACAACATTCAATTATGCTATAAATACCCATGAAATGAGTCCTTTAAAAAAGTAATGCTTGAATACTATTGACACTGTGTTTAATCAGCCAATTAAGACACACTTATTAACAAATATCACACTTTGTGATATTTGAATAGGATGGGTTCTACCCAGTTGTTCTGTGGTTTAATGAGGTGACAAAATCAACAGTGATAGAGCAAATACAATACAAAGACAACAACATTCTCCAAATGCCATTGTAAGCTGGCAGTAAGAATCTCTGTTACATCAGCACAAGAAAGAATGAATTTTTTTTAAAAACCCAAGTTTTTATTTTTGAGATAAAAAAAAAGATCTCTGTCATATAATTTAACAGTGGTTACATTGTGAAGAAGTCTGTAATCCATTCAACTTTGATAACAACATGCAAATATGCTCCAAGAGAAAGGGCTCAATTATTACTCAAGCATCACTGTTGTCTTATTTGCCAATGTTACTCTTGTATGGTCATGTTTTAAATTTGTTTTTAAAAAATATTTTTAAGTAAAAGCATGTTCTAGACCTCTGTAAGTGAATTAAAATGCCAACATGAAGTATTAAGTCTTAGCAAATAAGGCCAATGTCTTGACTGCAAATAAGGATGAGCATCAAAACATACTTTCCTGCTCCTGAACTACTAATATCTTTTATGGAAATTATGAAAACAATTAGTTTCACTGGAGTACAGGCCCAATGGAGTACACCCTCAATCACCTTAAAGAATTTTAAATGAGCAAATAAACAGCAACTCAAACACAGAGGCAAAAACTGTCTTTGTGTTCAGATGGACACAATCAAAATCTAAAATATTCTGCAAAGGTATTAACCGTAATCTTTCAACACACCCACCTTTTATGTCCTATGTCCAATGAAACATTTCATCCATCTTAATTCCTATTTAAAGGAAATAAAAAACAAACAAACAAAAACAACAGAAAGTTTCAATATCTCAGGAAATATATTTAGCAAAGGACAGAAAATCATATTTAATAGAAGAGATAAACATTTTAGGAAGCAGTAAATAAACAAGAACTCTACTAAAACATATTCACCCACAATATAACAGCATCTCCTCTGAGGCATACCATACATTAACAGGACTTTAGACCAGAGATTACAATAATAAATATCTGAATAAATATTGCTAAAGTAACTGATAAAAGCTCATACATTTCTGATTTTACCCTGCACTTTTTAAACTCCAAAGTTTCTTTAATTGCAACTGCAGTAATATTTCCAGTCAGCTTCCAATCAAAGTTCTACATTCAACATTTGGCTATTTCACTTTGACCTGACACCATCTACCTCCTTAGGTGCAAATAAATACATAAAGCCATCGCCAGTTTCATATGGACATTTAAAACATTAAACCACTTCTATAAATGTTTTACCTGTGCACATAAAAATGTTTGAAACAGTCCAAGTCACTGATGAAGAACACTCCTCCCACCTAGCACAACATAATCCTTGAACCTGCACATCAAAAACATATGTGTGACAATCACTACAAATTTCTAAGGCATCAGGAGAGAAAGTCAGAAATATCACATCTACGATCTCCCCGTCATTGCTAGTTCTGATATTCTCACTCACAAATCAGATGCAGAAAACATAAGAAACTAGTATTCTCTTCATTAAGTGCTTTGAAAAACACTTCAGTTACAACTTTAGCTACCACACCATCTATTTCTTTAACAGCCTGCCCAAAAGCTAAAAACACTCGCACCATAGCATAGTGCTGGTTTTCTTCTGATCCTCCACTTATCGTTACCCAAGAATATCTTTAAAATTAAATACAAAGAAAACTAAATCATTATGAAAAACATTTTAAACATATGAATTGTCATATGCTTTTTTCCTTCCTTTTCCTGTCTTTTGACAAACTAAGTTGGAAAAAATCCAATTCTTCCAGCTACTGAAACAGAAAAAAATATGCACTCATCCCTGATGTATTTTGCGTTACATAAAAACAACTTTGAAAAAGACTAACTTAGACTATTACTAAAAATAACGAGCTACAGTCACATTACTGAAAAAAACAAACAAAGGAACAACAGCTCAGTATTTTGACTGCTGAATAGTTCTGTGGGAAAAAAACTCCACACAAACTACTATGATCCAAGGGAGCTATGCATTTACCCTATGTTATCATCCTTTTGTTTTTATTAAGGAATAATAACATGAAAGACCACTCTTAATGGCATATTGTAGGTTCAAATAAATCAGTATAAGAAAATTCAAGACTATAATTAGCTTAACTACTCGGCATCTAAGGGCTAGGCTGTTAACTGAGACTTTAACACACATTAAAAAGCTTCAGCAAGTTAACCTGGAGAAGAAATTAATTGAGCACAAGACGCACCACGACAATCTTAATTTAGGTATAGAACTAGGTAAATCTTTTAATAGAGCATGACTTTTGGGCAAAATAAATTGAAACAAGCCAATCTTTCATATTGTTTCAGATCTCCCGCACTGCAGACATTTGGATAGACTTTTAAAAACTCTCTTACACTGCTTTTAACTGCTTCTTTCCTTATATTACCTATGCCAGGCACATCTGCTCACGTGGAACCTGGGATATATTCTTGATGTCATTACGAAAAGTTCTAATTTATTCATAAGCCGACAGGCCTCAGTAAGTTACACACAAACACTACACCCATTTACTGCACCCACTTCTGCAGCCACAGGACAAACCCCTTTGGCTGTCAGTTCCTTCCAAAGCGTAAGGAGCCGGAGGGGACTGCGCATCGTATTTGTACTTTTATGGAAGCAGCAGCAAGGTTATGAAATATCGCTCAGGTCTCGGAGTCAAGAACTGGGCGCACAGCTCTGACTCACACTGGCAGGGACGGCACTGGAGCCAAACGCTGCCACGGCCCAGCGCCACTAAACCTGGAGGCACCCACGGCCACCCCTCACAGGAGACACGCTCTACGGCCACCACTAAAAAAAGCGTCAGCTGTACAAGTAACCAACCCTTCGTGACTTGTAGGAACCGGTCATATGCAGCCTTTCTGCAGGTCTTTATTAAAACATGAGAGCCTGCAACAGCAGTCCCGCCCTCTCGTGGTTTCCGCACTGGCGGGGCTGATACCCCGGGCAGGGCTGTGACACCCCCGAGCCGGAGCTC
Source organism: Picathartes gymnocephalus (assembly GCA_013390045.1). Taxonomy (NCBI): domain Eukaryota; kingdom Metazoa; phylum Chordata; class Aves; order Passeriformes; family Picathartidae; genus Picathartes; species Picathartes gymnocephalus. Next base: position 15,391 of record WEKY01041639.1, read on the forward strand.
GGGTGGCCGTGCTGGCTCTGAGCGCACACGGCGTCCCCGGCCGAGTGCCGCAGGCCCCGCACCGCCGCTCCTGGGCTCCGGCGCGGGAGCCGGGCGGGCCCCGTACACACCTCGGCGGCCCGGGGGACGCTGCCGTACGCCCGGCGCCTCGGCCGACTAGCGGGACCAGCTTTGCCGTGACGGGACGAGCGGAAGGCCCCGCCCGGCGAGGAATCCTTCGGGCTCGACGAGTGAGGGCCGGAGGAGGCGCCCGCCCTGCCGGGAGCCGCTACCCCTTCGCCTCCTGCTTCCCGGCCCCGCGCCGCCAGCCGGCTCCACAGGCGGGGAGAGAGCGGGGCAGCCGCACCCCAGCGCCGCCCGCCCCCAGCCCGGGCCGCGGCCCCACCGCTGCGGGGGGAAGGAACTTACGAACGCCTGCCGTGCCCGGGTCCCGCCTCCGCGACGCAGGGCGGCGGCGTCACCCCCACGGGAAGGCGCAGGGCGGGGACGCCGGCGGGCGGGGGCTGGCGGCGGGAAGGGGCGGTGGAGCCAGGGCTCGTTGTTCGCCTAGCAGTTCGGCGGCGCTGCTTGGGGCGCACAGGACTCCGGCCTCCGGCTGTGCTGAGTGAGGCCTTCCCTCCCCGTCCCAACCAGCCACTGGCGTGGAGGGAGCTGCGCTCCCAGACGGGCCCCAAAACTGATGGTTTTCAGGCGGTGGGATGGGGGTTTTCTCTGAAAAGTACAGGAATTGTGCTGGAAAGTAAGTCTAAAGGACTTGAAAGCACTGGGTCAGAGGGAGCACAGATGGCTGAACATGAGCCTGCTTGAAGGCCAGTGGCATCCAGGCCTGTATCAGCAACAGTGTGGCCAGCAGGATGAGGATAGGGATTGTGCTTCTGTACTTGGCAGTGGTGAGGCCATGGCTCAAGTACTGGGCTTGGGTTTGGGGCCCTCATTTTAAAAGGGACATTGAGGTGCTGGAGCATGTCCAGGGAAAGGCAGCATAGCTGGTGTAAGCATCTGAAGCACAAGTCTGAGGGAGCTGGGGGTGTTCAATCTGGTGAAAAGGAGGAACAGGGAAGACCTTATTGCTCTTTAGAGCTACCTAAAAGGAGGTTGGAGTGAGGTGGAGGCCAGTCTCACAAGTGACAGGACAAAAGAAAATGGCCTCAAAATTATGACAGGGAAGGTTTAGTTTGGCTATGAAGCGAATAATCTTGAGTATCCTCACAGCCTCATACAGCATGTACAAGTAAGCAGGCCCAGCCAGCAAGGGTTTATTAAAGGCAGGTCCTGATTGACTGACCTGATCTATGACAGTGTGACCTACTTAGGGAATGAGGAAAAGGCTGTGGAGGTGTCTACCTGGACATCAGTAAAGCCTTTGACACCGTTTCTCACAGCATTCTGAAGAATCTACTGCGCATGGCTTGGACAGGTCTGCTCTTCACTGTGTAAAAAACTGTCCAGATGGCCAGGCCTAGAGAGAGTTGGTGAGTGGAGCTACATCCAGTTGGTCACTGGTCACCAGTGGTTGTAGCAACGGGGAGGAAAGTGACACAGACCTCCTTACGCAGCCAAGAAAGATCCCCTCGTTGCGAGAGACATCGCCCCCTCTTTATACCTTTAATCTCCACCGGACACAACTGAAACCAAACGGAAGCCTAACAGAACTGAACAGAAGAAGGGCACCCATTGGCTGGCTCAGCTGCAGCGCTGCTGTCCAGGGGTCCTATCACCCAATCAGCTTCCCGTTCTTATGCTGCCCACGCGTTCCTCCAGCCAATCACAATCTCACTTCCAACTGTCCCTCAGCTGCCTCTCTCCTCACTCGTAACTGCCTCTCACCCCTCTGGCGCCGTCCAGCCGCCGGGCCTGCAGCTGTGCCTTTCCCACTGGGCCTTCTGGTCAGCATCAGCCTTAACAACTTTGCAAATATAACCCCATATTCCACAAGTGGTGTTCCTCAGGGCTCAGTGTTGGGGTCAGGCACATTTAATACCTTTGCTGATGATCTGACTGAGACCAAGAACACCCTCAGTTTGCAGACACAACAAATTGAGCAGAAGGGGTGACCTGCTGGAGAGTAGGAAGGCTCTGCAGAGGGATCTGGACAGGCTGGATCAGTGGGATGAAGCCAGCGGTACAAGGTTCAAGAAGGCCAAGTGCTGGACCCTGCACTTGGGTCACAACAACCCCAACAGTGCTACAGGCTGTGGGAGGAGCAGCTGGAAAACTGCCTGGTGGAAAAGGGCCTGGGGGTATTGGTGGACAGCAGCTGAATGTGAGCCAGTGAGTGCCCAGGTGGGCGTCAGTCTCTTTTGTCAAGTAACAAGAACTAGGATGAGGGGAAATGGCCCCAAATAGCACCAGGAGAGGTTTAGATTGGATATTTGCAAGAATTTCTTCTCCAGAAGGGTTATTAAGCCCTGGAACAGGCTATCAGGGGCAGTGACAGAATCACCATCCCTGGAGGTATTTAAAAGATGTTTAAAAATGTGTTTAAAAGACATTGGGCTTAGGGACATGGTTTAGTGGTGGACTTTGTAGTGCTGTGTTAACAGTTTGACTTGGTGATCTTAAAATCTTTTCCAATTTAAATGATTCTATGATTCTATGAAAGAAAAAATGAAGATATTACAAAAATAGGATAATATGAGATTTAAGAGAAGGCTGAAGGGAGAAGTTATTTGGGCAGGAGAGAGGTGGGAAAGTGCAGAAGAAAGAAGGGAAGTGTAGAATATCTGGGTGTGAAAAGGAAAACAACATTCAGAATTAAAAAAAAAAACAACCTCTTTTCTTTCCCTTCTTCGAACCATCTCTTCTACCACAGAGAAGTTACTTGTGGGGAAGAGGAGGACTTCTGTCTTCACCACTTCAAAGATTATTGGACATTGAGGCCACATCCTTTTCCAGTTTCATCCTGTGATGCAGGACTGTCTCCATTTTCACGAGCTCCTCTCACATGTGTTCTGCCAAGACACCCCCATTTCCCGTGAGCCTGCACTCAGCACAGCTTTCTGCCATAGCCCTTTTCTGGAAGGAAGAGTGACAAGGATCCCCTAACCACGGATGGAACAAAAAATCTGTGGAAAAGCATTGACACAGCCTCTGGGAAGTGGGATTAATGGAAAGGAGGAAGTGGTGTTAAGCTAAGCATTTAGTTCTGATGTTCTTTGCTATGATGTATCATGATGCTGCTGTTATAATAAGTCCAAAAGCACCAAAAGTGGCAAAAGAAATCATTGTGGGAGAAGATAGAAGGAACATGGAATGTCTTCCAAATATTCAAATTTCTTTACGTGTACCTTAGGCTGAAATTTGAACTGTGTAGGTATGGACAGTATGCTAACAATTAGAAATATATTTTAAATGTATGTGCAGTTTTCTAAAAACCCATTTCTGCAGCTCACTGCAAAGTGACAGCTGAGGAAGCAGTTATCCTGAGTATCTTGGCACTTTTTTCCAGTGTAGCCAAACTATGAAAAGAAGTTAAAAGTTTAGGCTCTTTTTGAATTCAGATTTCCTGAAAAGAAAGGTGAATTAGAATTAGTGATTCTGAACATAAGCACAGTTTTGTGAATATGGTAACTGCATCTTGGCAAATGAAATTCATGGTGATAAAACAGGCGGACTGGCTCAAAGTCATTTCAGAACATTTATGATATGATACTTTCCTTCAGTCATGCATTCCACTTGGAAGTTCTGTATCTGAAATAACTGTTCTAGTGCTTCAGAATACTTCATTTAAAAGTCATTGACAATTTCAACAGGTACTGAAGTTTGAAAATAAACATACTTATGCTTCACCTTTTTGTACCTACTAAAGCTGAAGTGTTTTGCAGTTACAGAACTTAAAAAATACAGCGAATATGAAGGTGAGTCTTCCAAATGTTAAATAATTATAATTCCTTTTGAATTTATCCAAGTCCTAACTGTTAGGCAGAAGTATTACTATATCCACTGTATGTACCGCCTTTCTGAACCACAGATGTGGCATAATGAGCAAGCAATGCTTCTTGATATATTACATGCCACTTGGAGAGACACAGAATATTCTTTCCAATGTGCACATGTGTTTGTGCCTTTACGACCTATTAGTTTTCATTTAAAAAGAAAATAAAAGGCTGCAGTGGATTTATCTGTTGCTGGTGAAAAAGAAAAGAGATCTGATGAAAATATAAACTTCATGTATAGACTATTTTCCATATTCACAGAAAGAGCAGTCATTTCTAATACAGAGTGTATTAATCTTCCTGAAACCTTAATTCATTATATACTGTAGAAACTTTGTAGCAGTGATAATTAATGTCAATCTGGAATATCAAGTTTTAAAATGCCACTGGGAAAAATAATTCGTTGTGACTAGTTGAAGAAAATATTTTTTGTGGTGTAGCACGTCAACATCTGAGTTTATGATACTCAGTAGTACTGCTTCCTGAATATTTTTCAGAAAAGTGTGTCAGTTATCTCAACCTGCAGTGGACAAAGAGCTACTGTTTTAAAAATTACAATGGTAATGATTTAGAAGAGTGGTAGTGTATTATCAGATAGAATAAACTGAAGAGTATACCTACATGATTAAGAATTTCATGATGTACAAAATTAATGTGCACTGCTTAGTAGTTTAGGGTAATAAAAAAATCCATAGTAGCAACACCCACATTAATTTTTTTGTATTTAGCAATGTGGTATATTTTCAGAATTAAATCAATAGAGGTGTTTGCACAGCAGTGCTTTCGCCATGTATCAGAGCAAGTGGAAATGCCCAAACATGGTCATAAAGAGGTGAACCACTGTGTTCTATGATGCTGTGAACTGGAGCCTTTATGGGGAGAAAAGCAGCAACAGACTACTGTAATACTTCCTACCCTTCTGTAATCTGTGAAGTTTTAGAACAATAATCATTACCCTTTGTTCTCTCTTGCACTTCAGTCTACATGAAGGAATTTTACATCACCTGTAAAGAAGATCCACCCACATGCAGTAAGGTATTACTGCATAGTACTAGTTTGCTTTAGAGCAGGCAGAGAATCATTTAGGTTGGTGTTGGTTTAGGTAGTTAAGTTTGCAGTACTTCAGAACACTATTATTTAAAGATGATGAAGGTACTTAAATCCACTGCACTAGAGCACAGACTCAAAGAAGTTGGGAAGCTTGGACAATACCAAACACAAGCTTTGAAAAACCTCTTAGTACCAGACTTCTGCTTTCTACAGATTAGGCCCCCTGCTGACTATGTGTACTTTTAAAATGTATAACAGATTTAAGCTTTAATATCTGCACCTCAGTTCACCTACCTTTGAAACAGCAGTGGTAATTCTGACTTAAATATTGTGATGATACATTAATAAATATGAGCAAAACTCTTTGAAGTTGAAAAATATAATGAGATTTAAGTACATTCCTTTTTGTCATGATTAACCTGTCAGACATTTAAGTGCTGAAACACTGCTTTTGGAAAAAAAAAAAAAAAACAAAAATGGAGAAATGCCAACTAAGATAATAAAGAAGCCAAGATCCAGATCAAATAAGCAGAACAAGCAACTAAAATACATACAGGGGGAAAATCGAAGGGACAGAACAGATCTAAATCTACAGCTCAGAAAAATGAGAAGAAAAAAATCTGAAACAAATGCTGTTGGAAACCAGAAGGGCGGTTAATATTCTTCTAAGAAACACCTTTGCATAAGATTCAAAGTGAATGCATATTAAGACAACGTGTCAGAGAAGTCTGGGCAGCAGTTTAACTCCCACAGTCTCAAACAGATCAGTGGTGCCCTGTAAGTTATTGTTTCTTCTCCTCTAAGAGGAGCCTACTGCACTACCTCAAATATATGAGCTCAAGTACCCCCAGGGTCTGGGGATGGCCGAATGGAGATTTTCAGATAATGGTTTTGATCTTACCTTGAAACAGACTGGACGAGAAGACTGAGATTGGGCAGAGTCCCATAAGTGAAGTAAGAAGACTTCAGTCTGCTGAAGTGGGACCAGATAGACTTGCAGGAGTAGGTTGAAGGAGGAAGGACTACTTCATGGACTGCAAGCAGAATAATCTTGCACACAAGAACACACCTTGTTCCAAATCCTGGAATGGATCAGAGCTGCTTAATTTTAATATTTCCAGTTACAATCTGAAGATTAAAGGTCAAAAGCATATATCTTCATATGCACAGAAGATGAGACTCCATCATTGCTGGTGGTCAGCACAGTAGTCAAAACAACGGCACTCTGTATGGTTGATCACCCACCCGGCCAGAAAGAGAAAGTAAATACACAGTAATTGCTCATTTAGTGAACATCTTGTTCTGTTTTTTTAAAAAAAAGTTGGACACACATAACTAAGAATAGTATCATCATCAAGAACACAAAAGCCAAAATCAAGCCGGTTGGCATTTCCTATATTCTCAGGGTCTGATTTCTCAACCTCCTAAAATTCTTTCAATGTAGCTTTTGTGTTGTAAAAGCCGGAATTTATGTCCTTTATTATTGCTTTATGGAAGAGAGTAGGAATGTATTTTAAGTATTTATTATCCTTCTTTTGAGGTGACACTTTCAAAAGCTTCTAAGAAATCATAAAGTAAGAAAAATCTCTCTTTGAACTGATTTTGTACCAGCTTAGGTTGACTGATTTTTCAGAAGCAGCAATAGATTTTAGCAACATGAAAGGCTTGACTGGTGATGCCAAATAAAAATTATTTTTAAAAACCCACAAACTGTTTGTTCTAAAGTTTTCATTTTGAGCCCAACAAGTTGATCTCTGTCCTTCAAGGTACTAAAATACTGTGATAAGCCAAGAACACATAGTTCTTGTCTCTTTTTTTTGTTTTTCTTAATGGGAAGCCAAGGAAACACACATGACTGAGAGGAAACCTGCAGGCTTGCAATCAGGAAGAAGCAAACTCTCTTCTCTCAGTATCATGAAATGATTTTTATTACTACTGTGGACTAAAAAGCCTCTGCAAAGAACTATAGCATTGTGAAGGGTGAAAAAATGCAGCACTTTTGAAAATGGAAAAATAATATAAATATGTACAAAAAATTTAAAAAATGTGGGAAAAATAAGATTTTGCAAACAGAATAAAGAAGGTGAAGGGAAACTGAAAATAAGCACAAGATTAAATGGGAGTGACAGAAATTAGTGATTCAGAAGTAGTGAAGATACTCATTTAGAAGGGAATTTCCATAAAAGTTGGACAACTTAGAAGTAACAAAAGGTTTATAGAAGTAGGTGTTCCTAAAAAGCAGTCGAGGAAACATTGGAAAAATGTGCAGAGTTGTAAGTCCGTCAGCCAGCCCAGCTGCTATGCATCCTAGGGGATGAAAGGTATTTGCTGTGAAACTTCCTGTAGCGCTGTCAATGAAGCTTGAAAAGAGGGACAAATACTGGAAGACTGAAAAAAAAATCAAATATGACCTCCTTTTTCAATGAAAGCATAGAATGCCCTTTGTAACTGCAATCCATACTTGACCACTATGTATCTTATTCTAGAAATGCTGTGTAGCAAGAGGATGCTATGTTTCAGAGACAAGGATTAAATTGCTTTTGCTTAGAATTTTGAGTTAGTTCAGAAGGTGTTATGCTGACAATGAAGAGATGCTTTGTAAAAATAAACTTTTGAATGAAGACAGCAGCTCACAGAGAGACAGTTCAAGGCAGTGCATAGAGCAGGAACCCTGCACAGACAGCCGTGCTTTTAACATCTGTGGCACCGGGTACACTATTGGCTTTCTAGATGGTTTATCATGTTCTCATAAAAATCTTTATTTGTGTGTGTGTTTTACAATATGTCTCTTATGTAATACAAGGAAGTGCCCCTCTGTTTCAGTTGCATAACGCAGAAGACTTGCACATTGGGACTTTGCTTCCTGCAGATGATTGTGCCAGGGTCAGTTTGCACAGGGAGTGCAAAGGTAACACACATGCAGCCGTGTCTAGAAGAGCTGCAGCATTGAGGGTGAGCAAATTGCTCTTGAATCACTGGACAGACCATTGGTTTTAATGAAAACTGCAATCTGGATTGGTTTTAAACCATCCTCTTGCTATCTGCAGAATGTATGGGAATGGGATGCATGGGAGATTGGACTACAAAGAATTTTTGTCATTTTAATCTCAAGAAATTTAAAATAGTCCTTTGGTACCTCTTGAGGCAGTTCTTGCTATTTTCTTTCTTTCATTTCAAAGAATTAATTTGAATGCTTTATCTGTATGCCACTCAGTGAGCAAGAAAACTATATTCTCCTTTTCCAGTTAGGCACTGAGGCAAGGAAGCCTTAGTGTTTTTGCAGGGTTTTCCAGAGAATCTCAGCCAGTCTGTTCTGCCTAGACTGACAAATAAGATGGAGGCTCCTGTTAGAGGCAAACCATATAGGAAAAAGATCTGGTGTGAAAAAGCAGAGTGTCACTGAGCTACTGGCAGTCTTCTCTGGAAAGTTTTTTTCCTTGTCTGCTCTTTATAATATATGTTTAAAGTTGTGTTTGTTGTTGTTTTTTTTTACCATTACTGGCAGTCTATAATTTCTACATCCCTTGTCTTCAGTGTACTTCACTACACAAGACAGTTATAAATACATCTAAATTTATTTGGTCGACTTCTGTGTTTATATAGTTCCCACTGAAGTGAAGCTGCTGAACTAGAGAACTGACTCTCCAACTGGTTCTCAAACCCCTGTAGCATCTCACTGTCATTCTTGGCACATGAAGCATGACCCCTTGTCCGACAGTGGCCGGACATGTTACCAAGAGGTTTTATCATAGTCACTTGCTTCACATTTAATTAGTAATATTTTTTTTTCATGGCAGTGCATCTACATGGCAGTTTTATTTTTCATTTCCATTAATAACTCTAAGGTGTATGGATAAAAGTGAGATAAAAGTCTCTGTAACTGCTTACATTTCTGGAAAACTATAACATGGGAAAAAAAAACCTAAAAATTATAGTCAGATTTTATGTACTCCTATTTCCCAACTGAATTTAAAAAATGGGAACCAGCTTCAGTCACTATGAAGCATCATATGCTGAAACTTCATCACATCGACACATCACCAGCTAAGTATAGAGCAAACTTCTGGATGCAATCAAGTGACCCATGGCATTGGCAAAGATCTAACTTGAAGTCTCATGGGGGAATAATTTCTGGCTGTTAATTTAAGACAAAGCCAAAGGAACTGAGCCCTTCAAGTGCTACAGTTAAAACCCAGAAATCCCATTTTGATTTGAATAGTGAGCTTCTCAGCTGCTAGCAGGTATGTGTGTAAGAGTTACTGAGGCACCGATTTCCTGCTATTTTGCCCTTAATGTGGAAAAATCAATCACCCTCTTTAAATGGCAGACTTCAGATAAAACATGCAGTGCTTAGTCCTTATGAAAAGGCTGTCTTTTTCCAAGACTTTGATAAGAAGAAGTTAAACAGAATTTTAACCTTTTCTGTGAGTACTTTTGAAGTGATTGAAGACCTGATTTGCATTTGCATCAAGGCTTCTGCATTAAGCTTAAAGAACCTTAAATGGGCATAAGTTGTAATTAGGACCAAGTCCCCTGTCTCTCCTAGCTTAAGGTATGTAACAACTCTGAATCTTTAATGTCTATAGATGCGGCTCCAGGGGAGAACCTCTGATGTCCAGAGATTCAGCTCTAGGGAATAGTGACAGCCTGGCAACAGCCCAGAAATATGATTAAACAAAAGTCTGTCCTCTGAAACCCCCAGAAAATCAGTATGTTTAAAAGCATTAAAAATTTATTATTATTCTTTATTCAAGATTCATATCACACATAAATATGAAACCAACTATTATAGTTTTCAGTGGTGAAGAATCCTAATAATTTTCATAGTTTCTTATCTGGGTATTTTACATACATGATACCTTTACTGTTATTTTATTTTTCATATGTGTTATTTGTACACAGGTATATTAAAAATGTGTTAGTGTATAAGGTCCACAAAGAAAAAGCTGTAGCTACTCTAAATTAGCAAATCCAGTTTACATGTTTTCAATATGAATACAGTGAATGCATAATTTCAGAAGGTGTGTGTGGGAAAATGATCTAATGGTCATATAGTGCCTTGTGATCCTCAAACAGAAAAATTATACAAAGGCAAAACCTGACTTTAGCTTTAAAACCATAAATAGTATGTTCTATAAAGGATAGCATAAGGCAAGGAAAGTTGTTCCAGTAGTCTTAAAATTCCTGCACCTTGATTCGCTATACATTGGCCTACCCCCATTGCATTCAGGACCATCCTGATGTTCCCCGTCCTGCAAAGAACACCAGTATTGTGGCTAGCAATGCTTGGAGCTTGCTGGGTCATCAGCCGGCTGCTGCCACCTAAAATGCAGCACAATTTATGTCCAACTAACCCCCCCAAATGGCCCAATTTTCTCTTGCTGTTCTCCCCTACCTGCTTATTTCTGCAAAACCAGCAAGCATGTCATTTTCTTTGAGACTCCTCTTTCAGAGGCAGACAAAATTTCTTGGTGGATTTCTCTGCACTGGCAGGCAGGGAAAAGGAAAAAAACAACAAACCACACCACCAGATGAAAAGCAGTGCTGCAAATACCTCATTTCCGTGGGCAGCCAGGTTAAGAAAAGAAGCTTATAAGGCCTGTGACCATCCGGCTCCTGGCCATGAGCAGTCCAGCAGTGAGAGGAAGGAAAAGACCAATAATACCGAGCTGTGATTCTTCAGTGCAAATCCTGTGCCGAGACATCTGTGTCCTGAACAGAAAGAAATGGAACCACTTTGGTAATTTTTCTTCTGGGTTAGGGGTAAAATGTGTCACAAGAAGGATGCAGGATATCCTAGCAAGTTCTTACCAATTGTAGTCCTCATAGCAATGGTAACACAAATGAAGGTAGATGATTTAGTATACTCATCGAATTACTTACCAGATGTAAGAGAGAAGAAAGGAGATGCCTGATGTCAGGAACCTTGTGGTGTCTGGTACAGAGGACAGCAAAGGAAGTTCTCACAGCTTCTTCCCCCAGCTTCTTCTGGGTTCCAGAGCAGCAAGACATGTCCATGTAAAAAGTGAGGAGGGCACTTTTGTTTGGCCCAAGAAATCTAGCTAGAATTTTCCAGCTTGTGAAATAAAACTAAAGAAAAGTATTAGTCTAATAATGGCAAGTATAAAATGTAAAAAATAGTATCTATACTTTATTATTATATTTAATAAAAAATGTCATCTTGATATATGAAATAAAGGGTTTTTTAAAATAAAAGGTATTCCTAGGGCCACAAATTGTGGAAGGTGGGAGAGTATTCCAAAGAAGTGAAATATGCTTTTCTTGTAGTACTCTTCCCTGCATATCTGCTAGGAGGTAGGATATTGGAATAGATGAATCTTTGGTCAGGAAAGCCTTTTATCAGTCTGTTCATACTTTAGTTACTGACGTTTAAAGTTGGATATTTCATACCATGGTCAAAGGAATTATTCAGTAAAGCTTCCTGTGATGGCAGTGATAACATATATCCTGCTGTTTATTTTGTTCTAAAAAAGCAACAACTATATTTTAATTCATGAGCATGCGTTTTACATAATTTAAGTTACATGAAACAGAGAGTTAGAGCACCATATCTAGAGATGAAATATAATGGGTTTATAGTTAATATCTGAAAGACTGGCTGAGTATGAAGGAGTCATAGTTTGATTTACTCTTGGAAGGAAAAAGTATATGTTTTTCTATCACCAGGTTTTTCCCAACAGTCACATAAAAAGGATTTTTAAAGCATCACTAATTAGTTGATAATGATACTCAGTACATAAGCCTTTTAGACATAATTGTAGTCCTATACAGGTGAAATTGGTGGATCTGAGAAGAAACCAAAGGTTCTGATGTGTATGTATGTCTGTTTAACATTTTTATGATTTATATCCCTTAAACTTGAAAACATAGTCAGAATTACGATGCAATAAAAAAAGAAATCCTGGAAACAGGAGTTTAGTAACTGTCACTAATGATTCCAGATTGGATGCTTTCATGCATAGCCTACTAAGCCGAATGAAGGTGCATAATAAAAAATGTCACTGCATTGAGAATGTTAATTTTTCAGGAGATGTTGAGTTGGTAGTTGTCTTTTTTTATATATTTAGCTAGGAGCACATACCAAAGCATGTTCTAAGTTATGTATAAATAACTACACCTTTCCCCCTTACAGAGAGATCATGTCTCTGAATTTGCACTGGTAAAATTTAGGATGACAGAATATACACAGTATAAAAGCAGAATATGGAAGAAGAACTCTTTGGGTTTTTAACAAAAAAATTCTTCTGTCTACAGAAGAGAAAAAGAAACAAAGTTTTTTAGGGGCAATCCTAATTGAAACAGGCCAGATAATAAAGTGTACAGAATTAGAAGTCCTTTTTACAAAGCAATAGAGAAAAAAAGATGCAAGAAGTGGGGACATGCCTTGGGGGACATCAGTGGGAAATTCCTGGATATGTCTACTTGGTGTTGTTCCATTGGATTAGTTTAGTCATTCACTGAAATTACAGTAATTAAAGAGATTAAACAGAAGTGCACACATACCATCTTTTCTTCCCCAGTCAAGGTGCTTTTCTTATTAATCATACAGTCTCTACAGCTCTATGTCTATATATTAATAAATCCTCCAGTATTCTATGAGGCTATTCCATAGTAGTTTTTCTAATTGTGTATTTGAGGATGCCTCCCAGAAACTACAGAAATTTGGAAACTGGACTTAAAAGTAACCACTCCCATGATTCCTGTGCTGGCATCTGCTGATTTTGCCAGCATCACCTTTGCCCTGCTGACAGACAGTGCAGGAGATGCTGCCGAGTGTGTCCATCAGAGTGCACACATTGGCAGGTAAGCAGCAGACTGGTTTGGCAGTGTAATTTCATCGGTTTCCTGAGGACATGGAAATATTGTTAACAGAGAAGAAGAAAGACGAGGATAGAAAAGCAGTTTTTCTGAAATCTCTGCACATGATATGAGACGTGTTTGTAGACTGATACAGCTAGCAGAGCTCCTGGGATAGGTGGTGAAGCAAAACTCAGGTGTCTGAGCCTCCTAGCAGATTATCAGAAAGGTGAAGGAAACTCCCGAGAAATCTGTATCCTAGAAGCCACCTAAGTGTTGCAGCACCAGAGCAGCAGTGTGAAAGTTGTCCCCAGTACAGAAGAAATAGGTTGCCCTTGCTCTTTGGGGTGCTGGCTGCCCCCATTTACTGCCTGTTAGTAGTTAACCAGGTTGGGGCTGGCAGATCAGCTTCTGGGCTTGTTGCCATGGAAGATTGAGATGTTTCTTTGAGCAGTGCTGCTCTACCAGGTGTATACACAGGAGGAACTGGCATCTCTTCAGAAAGCAGAGGAGAGAGATTTGTGTCCACTGATTTTTGGGAGCAACTTTTCTGCTTCATTTACTGTGACAGTGCCTTGTCAATGTTCGGGTTAGTGACTCGTAGATAGAACTAAATGCAGCACTTAGTAAGGGCAGGACTGACCTCTGCAGTAGTCCATGCACATGCATGGCAGGGCATTAATGATTACCGCGTAGCCTCTATGCCTAGATTTGCCTCAGACAGCAGTAGAGTTTGAAAAAAACAGTTCCCATGTAGCTGGCACAGATACTACTTAAAAACATTCAAATGCTGCCAACCCATTTCAAGGGCTTAAAAAGAAGTAGAAAAGTTGCTTGCTGTTATTCTTGGTGAGAAAAGTAACATAAGAAGAGGCAGAAAGTACCTTGATGAGACTTTTGGAAATAAAGCTTAAGGATGGCATGCAACTACACAGACTGGCAAAGGCAGTGGCAACAGAAGCTGCTCCTTAGTAGGCTGGACACTTCAGAGAAGTTCATTGTAATCTTCCCTTCTCCCTACATCTACTCTTGTTTTAAAATCCTAATTCAGCTGTAAAAACCTTTAGTTCCACTTTCTCCACTTAAATAAATGAAAAAAGACTCTCTAGACAAATTCTGATCCCAATCCCACATAGGTAAAACAAGATTAACTTAGTTGACTTTAATGGCATCAGTTGGGGCATACTTTACTGAAACCCATCAACAATTAGATCACTTGGTTTAAGTCAAATGCATAAATAACAAAGGTATTTCCAGTGCTTTCTTTGTAAACTGGTTTCATTTGGCTGTCCCTGGAGTTAATCTTAGCCCTGAGTTCAAAAAGACCTGGATTTCATCCCGAGGTGTTCCATCAGCATAAATCTGGCCTGAATGATACCAGAATAAGCTCTACCAGCTGAGTGAACCATGCAAGCACCTTTCAACTGCAAGCTTGGCGCTTTCAGTGCACCTGTCCAGTAACTGTGCTGAGGCTGAAAGGGAACACATTTCACCAGTGATGGGAAAACAAGAGAAGAGAAATATATTTGCCATTCCAAAATAACTGCATGGAAAAGCATTGCTTAGAAATAACTCCACACATATCCTTGCATAAGTATCCTTTGTCTGTGAGCAGGGCTAACTTGTAGTGAGCTCTTTGATGTGGAGTTTTATTTTCAGACCACTGCAGACACAGATTTTTTTTCAAAGCAACAACTGTACTATTTACTGCATGCCACAGCTGTTTTCAGAAAGAATTGCCACAAAATGTAATTTAAAAAGAACTTTCATGTAAGACCCACAAACTTCTAAATATCCTTACCAAATAGTACATATTTCTATCAAAAAGCTCTATTTCATTTTTCTCAAATATTATTATATAATTCTTTACCTCAGTAGACATCAATGTTCCATTCTTTTCCTGTATGTTAATGGGAAGGGAACAAGAAGTTGCTTTGATTCCACACTATCTTGTCTTTATCTGTTATACTTATCATGAAAAATAGATGCAGTCTACTGTTGGGTACTTGAGCAGCTTTCTATGCACATTTTGAAACTACTTTGCCCAGACAGCTGCATATGAAACGTGTGGGAAAATTAGGGCCCAAAACTCAACTGAAGACATACCTGGACTGACGGCCATATCTCCATATGACATAAAGCAACATCATTCTATTCTAAATGGAGTCCATTTTCTGTAGATAGGGGTGTGGCCATAGGGGTCCCCAAACTGATATACCTGAGAAATTTCATACGGAAACTAGAATGGGAAAAATAGGCTAATATCCAATTTCTTATTTGATTATACTGAAAAATTAATTGTTTCCCTTCATTAAATGTGAATCTAAAACGTGAAAAACATCTGATTTTTTTAAAAAATTGCTATGTCCTTTGTTTCCTACTCACAAGCATCTGTCTGTCCTGAATACTGGGCTAAAAATCTCTTTCCGCAGAAAGTTTTGCATAAGACATGCTTACCCAGTCTGGTAGCAAATCTGCCTTGGTCTCTGCACATGAACAAAATACACTCTTCTTAGTCTTTTATATGACCATAAAGAAAAAAAGAAATTATGCATTTAGACATTCAACATCCATTTTAACCCTCATCTAACTGTAATCCCTGTTTATGCAATACCCTCATATGTGTGCATGCAGCTTCTAATGGGTGAATTGTTGCCACTACCATATTGAGCAGCACTGCATTCCCCTGCTGAGTAGCTATGCTAGTTTGCAGCAGTTGAAAGGACAGACCTTGTGGCTGAGCATTCTCACTGTCTGTCTGTCTGGGATGCCCAGAGCTGCAGCTTTCCTGTGAGTTTTTCATGGTGAAGTATGGGCACGCCACTGAGCGCAAGAAAGTCCTCTGATTTTTTTCTTTAACACAGTTGTATCCACAACACAGAGAAGTGGAACTAAATCAGATACCTCTGCCTTTAGTTAATCAAAGCTGTGGTGCAAATAGGCCTTGAAAAGGCTGGAAGGAACTCCAGCAGCTTGTCTTCTTTTGTTTCATTTTTTGCAGATGTGTGTGCCAACATTTTTTTTCTTTTGAAATAAATGCAGGCAAATATATGTGCATATTATCTACAATGTTATTTTATATAACTCAGTATTTACTTGTTATTTATATACTATATATAAGCACACAGAGAATTTCCTAGCAGAAAATTTAAGATGACAACTGAAAAGCTACTTCTAAGAGAAGTACATATTTTCAAAGATGTGAAAGCACTATTTGTTAGGGAACAAAGCTCTAAGCAATGTATGTAATTTTCTCACAGACCCCTTTCCTTTTGTACTCCCTCCTTTGCCTTTATTGATGCTACTTCACTATAAAAAACAGTGCTCTAGGGTAGACCTCAGAGCCTTAGTTCCTACCAATCTCTTCCTCCCTTATTCTCAGTAGCAGAAGCTACTGCAAGGTTACTTTGTGATCAAGAAAAGAAGTTTATACAATGCCCCAACTCTGCAGCTTTCAACTGTTCATCATTTTTCCAGATTAGTGCCTTAATTAAGTCCAAATGTTTTTCATTTTCTCCCTTATGGTCCCTTCTGTGAAACCTGATGCTGGCCATGGACACTGTCCTCTTTTGACCTTTTCTCTTCCTGTTCCTGCTGCTGGCTGGCTTTTAAGTTGTGAGCAATTGTAGGAGGGTGATGGTTGCACAATTTTTCATCTCTTCACACACCCAGGGGGCTGTTCACTCTGTTGCTGAAGTCAGAACTAGTCAAGACTCCACCTTGCTTACCCCCTTCTCTATGAGGTGAAGAAAACAGATTTTTAGCTGGTGGATAAAGCACTTCATACCATCCACTTGAGTCACTCTCAGTATAAACTCTTAATACAGTGCAGCAGTAATTTATCACATTGCATAAAATGTATAAATGAGATTTCTTAGGTCCAGCCATTGTATTCAAGATGATTACTTTTAGAGAGCTAACTTGCAACTTTGGCCTGCAATTCCACATGCATTATTTTAGCAAATCATGTGGGTGCCTGTGAGGGCAGGGAGAGAGCTCAAAATGTTGAACGCAGAGGAAAGAGTTCAGTAGAAATTTTATCTGACTCGTTTCGAAATTTACCTGTAACAATGAAGTACAAACTTTACCAATACAATATGTCAACAGAGCTGAACTGAAGATAACAGAGGAAAATTAAATTAGCTAAGAATCTAGACCAAGTGATTAAGGAAAGAGAAACTAAAGAAAACAAAAAAGGGCTTCCTCTTTTCCTTGTGGCGTGAGTAGCCCCAGTTACTGGAACTACACTCTTGTAAAATTGGTTTATGTAGCAGAAAAATCAAATCATATGTCAATTGGAATTGCATGACTGATGGTAAACATAAAAATTAAGCATGAAAACCATGGTTAGACACAAAACCATTGCAAGGGGGAGAAGATGGCAGTAGCATCCTCAACAGCATTTATCTGCAGGAAATAAAAGAGAGAACTTCTAACACGTATATTTTATCTTAAAACAAAGCAACAGCATGTCTTGCTTCTCAAATAAAACTTTGTATCACTAACCTCATTTCTCTATGTGAGGTGTAATAGGATTTGTAGAAATCATGCAGATGTGTCCACAAAAACTGCAAGTACCAGAAGATGAATGATGTACAGAAGCAGTAATTGTTTATTTTTTCTGTGCAAGGATTGTTCATAGTTCCCCTCAGGGAGACAGATGTGCAGATTGTATGTGCTGAGTGAAATGAGCACCCCTTCCTTTTTGAAACCTTTAAAACTATTAGAATTAAATCTATACTTTGCTAAGTGAATTGTTTCAATTTAATCAAACTGTGCTGTCTTGACCATACTTACATTAAGAGTTTAAGAGCCCTACTTTGCCCTCAGCTAATCCCTCACATATGAGGTTTTTATGGTTAAATTGTCTCCTGTGTAAGTAATCAAGTACATATGAACTCTGCTGCTAGGGAAATTGAGCACAAGTCAAAATCTCTAAGAATGAATTGCTAAGAACAGTGGAGTTAAGGAAAGGAACTGGCATCAGTCATCTGCTCCTCCTGAATCTCTTTCTTACCTTGCAACCTACTCCAGTGAAAATCTTAAAGATAAACACTATCTGTTTCTGTACCAAGAAAATGCATTCAATCTGTGTGCTCCTGCTGCCACACTTTCACTCTTCTAATCATTATCAAAATTATATTTTGAAAAGCAAACACCCATCATCTTATATTAATGCTGGTCCATGGAATAAGATGCAAGACCTAAAGGACATCATCACTGTGTAAGAGTTTCCAAGTGTCTGGAAAGTTTGCATAGCAGGAATGAAAAGGGCAATAATGGAACTTCCAGTTCCGAAGACATTTTTGTAGGATCACTGGAAAATGTTGTGATCAAAAATCAGGGAAAGCAAGTGGAAGGGTTCCAATTTTTAAAGCGGAGAGAGGTATACTAGCCAAAGAAGGACCACTATGAATTACCCACTAATAGGAACTATTTCTAGATGACTTCTGATAGTTTCCTGTCTTTCCTAAAAACCTCCATTGATGTAAATTCTGTGATGTCCCTAGTCACAAACAATATAAACTAGCTTTATATTACTTTACCACTGAAAGTTTTACTTAATGCTGAAATTAAATTTTTTGCTATAAACTAATCCTATGGTTTTGAAAAATAACCTTCTTTATGGGATTTTTAATCTATTTGTGAATAGTTATCATGTTCCATCATAGCTCCTTTCCCCTCTATTTTCTTGCTGTGTTGTTTATGCTGTGCCAGTGTTTCATTTTACTTCCTTTGGGCATATTTTGCAAATAGCTTAACCAGTTTGTTCTCTTTTTACAGTGTCTATAGTTTCTCTCATGTGGAATAATATCTGCTTAGAAACATTTTTTGAGGAATTTACAGCTGTCTTTGATGTCTATGTTCACTTAGCTACCTGTTATCTATTAGTTTATTGAAGCCTCCACTCTTCTAGTGCATCATCTTTTTTTGCTGTTCTTCCTTGCCTTTCCAAGAATCATATACCCTATGACTTCAAGGTTACTCTTACATATGTACTATTTCACCATCACATTCTCACATCGCTGTTTTCTGCTCAGCTTCAAATCTGGAAAATCCTACACTTTTTTAGACAGGAATTGCCAGTAATTCCAAGAACTCACTGGACATTGGCATTCTGTTGCATTCTTTCACCAAAAATACCTGGATTGTTAAAATCCCTCATTAATATTATATCCTGTCCTTTGGCTGATTCTTCCTTTTGGACACAAAAAGCCTCAAGTCTTCCTCGTTTAATATTTTGCAATCCTTGCAATCAAAGCCTTCACATTCTTTTCCCCTTTTACCTTCTCAGAGATAGTAAATTCCTCCACATTCTGGATCTCCCAGCACACCTGTGTACCCTTGAATGCAGGGCAGTATATCTAATCTTTCCTGTCCTTCTGAGCAAGTTAATGCTTCCTTTATTAATATTCCAGTCATGCCATCACCTCAGCACAATTCATGAGTATATTGGTGAAGGCAGTACCCATTAATGAGTTAAAAAAGTCTTAGTGCCTTTAAGAAGATGCATTTGTTGGAAAGTCCAAGGACTTAAAAAACTGAAAAAAAATTAGGGAAAGTCCTCTGAGGAAAAAAAGCTCTCAGAAGAACAGGACAGAGCAGGGAGAGTGCAGCATAACAACAGTTCACACCACTCACCTTGAGGCAGGAGCTAAAATGAGACTGGGTAAGTGCTCTGAGAGATCTGAGAAACCACAAGTGGCTGTGCTTATTGGGCACCACAGCAGGCAACAACAGAACCATTCACTTATATAGAGAGAGCCCGAAAAAAATGAGGTATGTTAAGAAAGGAATATTTTCCACTACCTACAAGGAGAGAAATCTTTGGAGACATGGCTTGTGCCAAATATTTTCCTGTGCTTGGTGCATCAGCAGGATTCTGGCAGGTGTCCTTAGGAAAACAGAGCACATGTTTGTGCACATTCTGCACCTCCTCTGGGAGACACTGTTTCTGCAAATGGCTGTTTGGGTTGTGTTTGGCACCCACAGTATTTCACAGGAAAACACAGGGAAAAAAATGGTGGTGGTATTAAAGGGTATTAAAGTATTAGGTGATATTCTTACCTGGGGAAGGCAGTAGAAAAGCATGCCCAGAAACTCTGAGTATCCAGGGGTTTACCAAAATTACTACAGTAAATACTGTTAAGCAGAAATAACACATCTGGGAGAAAGATTAGGGTGTGAGTAGGCCACTATAAAGCCATTTCTGACACATTTACTTGAATAGGCAAGAATGCTGAAGACTGCATTCCCCAGCTGTCCCTGGCAGGCTGGGAAGTGCTGACTGCTCAAGTTGTCCAGCTCCAAAGCAGCAGGGTGCTCCTACAGACAGGGGTGTCCTGTGACTGTGGCCACAGTGCCTCGTGGCTCGGCAGGACCTGTGGCAGCTTGGTTAGCAGGTGGATGTTTTTAGGCAGCGGCTTTGACTGGAGCATAGCTGCAGCACATGTGAAGCCAGAGACTAGCAACTTAGATATATAATGGGTACAAACAGAAATGGTGCCACTGCACTCATGTAGGGAAGAAGGCTTCAGCCTGAAATCAGGGGTAAAAAGTAACCATGTTCTGGAAAAAGCGGAGGCTGTTGGGCTGACCGTAAGCCATTGTCCCTAAGGACCTAGTAAACTTCCTATAAGTTACTCCTTAAGAAACTCCTTTTTGAAGCTACTCTTTTACCTTTGATTTAAATCATTTTTACCTTTGATTTAAATCTGGGAAAGATTTACAGCTGCAGATATATTTTCTATACCTCAAATAGTCAGAGTGCAAAAACTGGAATTAAATTTCCTCTAGGTCAGTCTGATAAAACAGTGCAGCCATGGACAAAATAATTTTCAGGGGCTCAAGTGCATATTAGGCAAACCACCACTATAGTTTTTTGTACATTCTTCTCTAAATAATCACAACTGATCTTTGTTGGTGACAAGGTACTTGGTTAGGTAGGCCTCTGGTCTGGCACTTATTTGTTTCTCTGAACTACTAATGAGAACAGAAAGTAGTGAAATCCATGAGCAGTGGCCCATGTACAGCTTATTTTCTCACCCTGCTAAGATGGAGTTCTTGTTGTTTGGAAGTATTTTGTTTAAAGGCACTGAGCAGTGATTCCAAAGGCACCATAAAAAATGTGCTTAAAAGGATACGTGAAAGTCAACCAAGGGACTGAAAAATCTAAGAGAAGGGCCAGGGATGCTTTATATTTGCCTTAGATAAACAGTGCCATTGTGGGAAGTTAAATATGGTAGCATCTGCCAAAAATGCTACTCAAGAAAAAGAGCCTATGTTGGTAGCAAAAGAAATATCTTCCCCTCTCTTCTCTCCTGGCATGAAGCAGGCGTAGGTTTGTTTATGTTGGCTATATAAACTTCATTTCTCCAAGAGAATTATTCTCAATTCCTGAAATAGAGTTATTGGAAGATATTAGAATAAAAAAGGACGATCTCATGTAGTAACTCTGTTTCACTGTAGCTGAGTTTTCTCCATTATCAGACATTGTTCTTGAGCTGACATCGAGACTTGGAGGGGTGACCGGCACAGAACTAGGACCCAGTCAAGTCATATTTTTCAAGAGTTTCATACAGACAGAGACCCCAGGAGGGTATGCAATTTGAGTCTCAGGACATAGTATAAGCAAGACAAAAAGGTTTACAACTAGACTGAGAATATGAGACCTGGGGAGCACAATTTGTCCCCTAACTGAGTAAACACAGTAGCTGCGTTTTACAGCTCCAAATTCAAGAGGTCATTCCTGCCTGAAAAAGTACCAGTGTGTGCTTAATATCCATTGAATACCACTGTAATCTGAGCCTCAGCCAGTCCAATAGGCAGGTCACAGAGGAAAAATATCTTCAAAACACACAGAGATTTGCATGCAGAAGGACGACACTTGTGTGCCTAGAGAACCACAAAGGGCAGAAGAGGTACAAAGACTTTGCCTAATGCAACTGCAGCTGAACAATGGCTGGGAATCTGCTTCTTACATAAAGTGAAATTGCACAAACCACGATTTCTCCTCCCTGGGAATGCAGAGAGCAGTGGAGCTCACCTCCTGCCTGCAGCCGAGTTAGCCATTTTCTGCAAGGAGAACATTACATTTAATCCAGCAGGGAGGTCCCCATTCAGGTCTCTTCCGAATGCTGCCTTTCAGCTTAAGGTTTAATGATTCAATCTGCCCTCATGCCTTTATGAATTTAATATGAAAGGGCTGAAAAAAGAACTGTTTGCCTCTAAGATTCATTGCCATCAGATAAAACTATGATATTTATGTGGCATATTACACTAAAGAAAATTACTCTACTGGGGCATAGCTCAGTGCTGGCAAAAACCATGAAAGAGACGCTAAATTTCTGGAACTGCTGTGAAAGACTGAAGAAATTTGTTATTTCAGTATCATGATAAGCAGTATGTGCATTGAAATTCTATTTCATAAAAGACTATATACTAACATTCAATCAATAAGGCCTTTTGTTTTGTGGGTTTTTTACCCCTAGGGGCTTTATTCAGGTCATGCCTCAGAAATTAACAATGAGAACATAAAATTTAAACTTTTACATTAAGTTGCTCAAGAGCTGAGAAGACTGAGTGCATGTGGAGAAAAATGAGAAAGGATCTTCTGTTCTCCACCTAATCATACTGATTACATTTTGCTATTGTTCTGACTTGGAGATACACGGAAAGCAAACAGTACTTATAGCATTAAAAAAAAATTCATTTGCCATCCTTTATGCTTTCAAATGGAAGATGTTGTGAAAATGCCACAGGCTTAGGTCTTTATTCATGTAAATATGTATTTTTATATTTCAAGTGTTTGTCAGGCCAGAAGAGTGCAAAAAATTGAATTTGACAGTTAGTTTCTAATCACCTCCTTTATCATCCATTGCAGTGCAGTAATAAATCCTACTTCACCTCTCCCTTGGACTCTTTTTATTCTAATCACTGCGTTTCCATGGCTGTTGTTTTTCATACCTCAACCTCCTTTCCTAGGCTCTATCATGTGCTTCAGGATGTATCATCAGAGTTTCAGTGTCTTGCGAAGCCCACAAACACCTAGCATTTAGAAATATTACGTTAACAAGGGAAAGGAGTCTGTAATTGGATTTTTCTCAATGTATTTAGTACATTTAGTGATGTATATCCTTTTACCATATCATCTTCTGGCTTGATTCACACAAGAAAATGGTTAGCAACTAATAAAATAAGTTGATGAAACCTTTTCAGGATCACTGTGTCCAGCAACAGCCCCCTGGGCCAAAGATAACTTGGGAACAAGGGCAGCAAAGTTGTAATGAGGGGGAATGGAAATTCTACATTGCATAAGGAGGCCAGAAGAGCTTGACATATTTAGTGTAGCAAAACAAAAGCTGATACAGAATGTCATTGCTTTCTATAAATACACCAGGAGGTTAAACATCAAGGAAGGAAAAGATCTTTTGAAGATAAAGTACAGTGTTGGCACAAGAACAAATGGGCATAAAATGCCAGTGAATGTATTTTAATGGGAAGCTGAAAGACATTATGTAGCCAGTTGAGCAATCATCGCTGGAGAGGGCAGACTTCCCATGCAAGTTTGGGGGCACAAGAGGGGTTGTAAGATGGAGGGTGAGCAGCTGAGGAAAGGCATTGTGTGATGTGGCCTGCGGCTAGCAGGGGACAGGGCTCCAAGACACAGGGGGTCCCTTCCAGCCCTCTGTTCCCTTGTTTTAATTTTTCTCAAAGGTATTTGGAGATTCTGCATGGTGATGTCTCACAGCTGGTAGAGGATATGGCTCAGAGAAGAAAAAGAAATAAGCAACATGTTTCAGCTTGCCAGATGTATGTTATTACTTTATTCCCAATTCACAGGAAATGAACAATCATTTAGTACTGACAGGTACATACTGGAACTTACTATCTTTCTTTTAAACCTTAAAATAATGTACTACAGAAGTTTAGCATTAACCTTAACGTAGACTTCACATTTTTGCCAAGGTTACTGTGATATCTGGTGAAACCTATGGGGGAAAACAGAAGAAGAAGGAGGCAGCAGGCAGAAATTATATAAATAGCTGCCAGAATGGCTGAAATGTTAGCAAGGTTAAAAAAAAACCCTATCATCCAAAGCTCTTCTGCTCACAGAGATACCTCAGTGAAAAGTCTCTTGGGAGCTGCAGAAGGTTAGGTAGGTCTGATTTTCATTGGGATGTAACCCAAATTACCTTCTTAATAGACAATTAGACAAGACAAAAGTAATGGTAAAAGCAGCAAGTGTCTCACTGAATCAAAGGACTACAATTTTTTAACTGCATTAAGTGCAGTGGGTTACAGCTATATAAGGGTAGGTCATTTCAGGTCTAAGACAAGGTCAGTGTTGTTTACCAGGATGATTCAGTTTGGCTTTTTACACAACTTTTTAGTGTTTGCCTCTGAAGAGGTAAAGGTTAGGTATGATAGCAACCAAAGGGAAACTCAGGCCAGTACTTTCTAGTGTTGCTAGAGAGTTCAATATGCCTTTCCTTAAAAACAGATAAGGCTGGGCACTCAAAGGCAGGCAAGTATCCAGTTCTATCAGCAGCCAGGTTGTCTAAAGGAGAAATCTGAATGGCACTTGAGAGCCAGTAGGCTGCTGCTCAGCGTCACCATTCCCACTTGCTCCTTTTCCACTAAGCAAGTCAATGCCAGAAGTGACATTGTAAAGTCTTGGTTTTCCCAACCACCCCTTGAACTGGCAAGTCAGGATGATTTCTAAATAACAAGTGGAAACAGAACTATTCAGGTTGAAAGGGTTTTCTGGATATGACCTTGCCCAACCTGTTCTTCAAAGCACAGTTAACTTGACCAGCTGAGGTTTGAGTATCTCTAGGAAGAGCTACCGCAATCTCCCTGGGCAACCTGGCCATTGTTCGCTATTCTCACTGGGATTTTTTTTCTCCCATTTTTTTCAATTGGAATTTCCCATTCTTACATTTCTTTTTCCTGTTATCTTCCTGCTATGCAACTTCAGGGAGAGTCAGTCCCATCATCTCTACAACCATTCCCAGGTGACTGAAAACAACAGTAACATTTTTCCTGATCCTTTTCAGGAAAGGCTCATCAAAGCCAGTTCTCTCAACCTCACTTTATTGCCTCTTGCTTCAGCCCCTTGAGCATCTTGCTGACCTTCTTCTGGACTCTACCACGGATAAGTCTTTCTGTAGTACCAGGGGTTCCCATACTGGACACCTTATTTCATACAAGGTCTCATGATTGTCAGGGGGAGGAGAAGAGTCCCTTCCTTTGAGCCCTTGTTCTACCCTTGCTGTTACAGCCCAGTATGCAGAGGGACCTTTGTTCTCACAGGGCACACTACTGACACATTTAACGCTGTTCACCAGGACTGCCAGCTCCTTTCCTGGTGAGCCTGCACCTGTCCAGCTGTTCTCCTGTGTTGGGTTAATTCAGCACAGGTGCAGCTTTTGTTGTGCTTTCCTTTGTTGAACTGCAAGAGTTTTCTCATGGCCCATTTCTCCAGCCTGTCGATGTCCTCCTGAATGGCAACTCTGCCCTCCAGAATATTGACCCCTCTCCCCAGTTTGATATTATCTGCAGATCTACTGAGAGTGCATTATAGATTATTGTCCAAGGCACTAAGGAATGCATTAAACAGCATCAGCCCCACTGTTAAATCTAGTAAACTTCTCAACTGGTTATCAATTAGACTGAACCATTGGTTAATTTTCTTTGAGCCTGAAGATTCAGTCAGTTTATCACAGATCTTCAAGTCTAGCCATCTGGTCCATATCTCCCCAGTTTGGCTACGAGGATGCTATGAGAAATAATCTCTGAAGTATTGCTCAAAGCAGGGGAAATGCCATCCATTGTATTCCCCTCCTGTACAGAGCCAGACATCACAGGAGGCAACCAGGCTAGCACAATTTGCCCTTAAACAATATAATTTGGCTGTTATTTGGAATTTCATATTTAAATTCTGAAATTGCCACCTTTTCCAACATCCTGCCTCCAAAGCTATATCTTACATGCAGGATATCACTAACATGATTGGGTTTTATTCTTGAGGCAGGATCAGCTACCCAACACTTTCAAATCTCTGTCACCAAGACTCAAAAGCTGTCCTGAAAATCATTGTCTTTAGTCGTGAATCTTTTCCAACATCTTTAAAAACAAGGCTAAGCAGAGGACCCTGCCCTTCCTTTATTCATTCATTTTAGGTGAGCCAGGATTAAAAGATACAGGTAGGAAAGCTAACTTCACTTTTGACTTTCCATCTCTATATTTTTCCCCTGGGTGTACTTACATTTGTTTCACTAGAATCTATAAAGTCTATTTTCCCCTTTTTATGTTATTCTAGGAAGGATATAAATGGACTAGCACCCTTTATTTGAGCTTATGTACATTCTCATTTTCTTTTCACTTCTTTTTTTTTTTTGGTGGATATTCACATGACTTTGGCTAAACTGAAGTCTTGCAAGTAACTGTAAGGCTGAACTACCTGCAGGTAATTTTTTAGTACCCTCAGAGGAATGCAGTTAACTTCAACTCATCTCCAGTCTGAGTTGGTGCTTTTTGAAGCAGGTCTTCGTGGGGTGAACAGGAAGACTATGAGGGTTTTATTATAGTTGGCTTCCTTTACTGCATTAGCGTTTATATTTTCCCAGTAGAAATCCCCAAATTGAAAATATAGAGGTGTCAGCTGGCACCACTTTATTTAAGGTTGTGTCAACATTTCCTATAAACGTTGTTTTTCTAGGGTTTATAACTAGACCGTAAAAATGTGCTCAACCCAGAAACTTGGCATAGAAGGGTTCAGCCTGGGAGAGAATTTTCACAATTAAAAACTAAAAAGTCCACTCAGCTGGTTTTGACTAATATCCATGTAATTAAATGGAAATTAGTTGATTTAAAGGTGCATTTTTACAGCATAATTCAAAGCAAGTTTTATTTAAAAGAATAAATTAACCAAGGGATTATTTAACTAATGTTATCTTGTTGCACTCAGTAATTTTGAAAAAGTCAAAATTACTAAGGTATTGCACACTAGGAAATAGTGACTATATCTGCAAGTGCTGGTTTGTATAAGCCTCTTTGCTACACATAAAGAAATATCTTTAATAGGTGGGGCTAATAGTACATAATATGGTGTTTGCACAATATTTCCTATTATAAAATAACATTTTGAGACATTGTGAAGTTTTAACCATTTCGGATGATATTTTATATTCCAGGTGTATGCCTAAGGCAGAATTTTTGGAAAATAATTTTGTCAAAACAGTTTAGCAGATTCTGGGAACAATAATTGAGAAAATATTTTGTTTTGTTCATATTACCAAAAAAATGATAACAAACTGTTTTTCAAAAAGGCCCAGTTTCTCAGAAGTTTGTAGCAGTGACTCAAAATGCAGGAGTGGAGCAAAGTGGTCTTTTCTGTTGGGAAATGCCTGTTATTGTTTTTATAGAAGTCTCTTATTTAGGTCCAGTTAGAAAGTTTTGGAATAAAACCTACTTTGCCCATACTAAGTAGAGACATTTTAATTTAAGAATTAATATCTCTATACAACCCATATATCTTTAAGGCACACATGCAAATTTCTCAGGGCTGCTGGAGTGGATGAAAGAAGATGCTGTTTGTCCACGGAGAGTGACAGCACATGTTCTGTCCCCTCACAGCTCCTGCCTGGCACAAAGCTGGTATGTGCATCATCTTCACCCTGTGCTGTATGTACTCCATCCAAAGTCAAAGAAAGTGGATTTCTCCAACTTGGGTTGCTCAAAGTAAAAGTCAGGGATGGGATGAAACATCCCTGCCAGAACTGAGGCAGTGTAAACAAGGAATTCTTTGGAGCAGCAGGAAAGGAGGCAAAAACTTGATTAAAGGAAAACAACAAACAGATGGTGGAACCAAGAAGTAGAAACTGGTTCGGAGTGGGAATTCCCTGACCAAAGAGGGAGGGACATGACAGCGGTGGGGGTCTGGACTCCTCAGGTAAGAAGACTGCGGCTGAGAGCCAGGATCTGGGACTGTGCCAGATGTTGTGAGGGAACTGGGCAAGAAAAAAAGTATTCTTACTCAAGAATATATGAGCTTGTATCTCCAGTGGTCAGGCTAGGCCAAAGTTTTAGACACACATCTGAATTTCAGAGGATGAGTTGTGAACTTTGAGTATGGAGTCAAGTACTTCTCCAGACAATAGCAAGTCCTGAATGGTGACGGGTAAATCCGAGAATTCATCATCTGGATGTTTTTCTCTTTTTTTAATACTTTAAAGACACTAAAACTACATTATGGTATACTGTCGGTGTCATTTTTTAACATATGCCGTTGATGTGACTGGGGCAGAGCTGCTCCCCACAGCTGCGGAGAAGACAGCATGGACTTCTGAGTGGAAACAGCAGAGGAGTGCTCCTATAAAGTTCAAGGCAATGCTATGAATAGTCCTAGGCTCCTTGTTCGAGCAAATAGCAGAACAATGGCAGAGTGAAAGATCTAAGAGAAACCTCCTTTGGTGTTGAGCTCCCCGAGCTGGAAATACTATATATACCAATTAAATACAGCCAGGCTGTTTGAACTGCTGTGTTTTAGTAAGCAAGCAGTATATCACAGCAACACCTGAGGGTGCTGCTTTGATCTCAGCCTGTCAGCATTTCCGCTGTGAACTTTGTTTATTAGAGGTAGGCTGCAAAAGACCTCTGTATGCTGGAATTTCAGTGCAAAGCCTGTCCCAGTCATCAGTTAAGAGAATCAGGAGGATAGAAGCTCACATAATAATGTCATACTCCTATGTGGGATTTTCTGTTTAAATCTGAGGCTTTTCTCCTTTTCTGGAAACTAAAGTTTCTGTATCATCTTCAAAGTGCGTTAATCCTTACTGCATACTGAAGAAGAAAATCAAACATCTGAATTATTAAGAGAGGTGCTTGAATGGCTGAAAAACTTGTCATCAAATTTTCATCCATTCATTTTGTACAGTTTTCAGGACACAAACGAAGCATTCCTCATCCTGTCTTCCTGCTGGACTCTGAGGTGGTTAAACCACATCTAACTGGAATAAAAGACCGGGTGGGGGAGAGAAGAGAAAGGAAGTGTCACATCCTCCGCTGTGAATAGCTAACACGCTCACAGCTATGCTGAGCCGAATGCTGAAATCCCTCATCTGCCTGCTTTGGAGCAGGCGCCTGGGATCGGGTGTCTCTGCCGCGCACTCTGATCAGTGGGTCTCGCTGCCGGGTCTCACAGCTCCCCTGCTGAAGCCGCTCTGCTTTGTGTGAGCTGATTAAATATTCAGAGGAAGGGAATGAAAAGGGCTCTGCGGCTTGGGGTGGGGGTGTTCATCCAGGAGGCCGGCTCCCAGTCCCCGTGCCAATGAATATTTAATCGCTTTGTACAAAGTGGAAGAGTTTCAAAAGGAATCCCTGAAAATCTGTAGCTTGGCAGCTCGGGTATTTAACCGAGAAGAGTCTTGGGTCAGAGCCCCTTTTCAGTATTGTGCGGGAGAAGGGATTTAGAAGTAAAACCCTGAGAAATGCTTTGGCCACTACAGTCTTCGGGACACAGCTTCAGGGTCGTTGTGTGAGAGCTGGCTTAGGCAGCCAGCTCGGAGGAAGGAGCGCTGTCCTTCCCACCCCAATTAGCCATGTGTGCCCCTCTGGGCTCCGAGCACGGCGATCCCTCCCCGGCAGCGTGCAGGGACCGCAAGGCACCCGCACTGCCCGGGCTGCGGCGGGGGGGCTGGGCTTCGCCACTGCCGTACAGCTACCCCTGAGTCCCTCGGGGGCTTGTGCGCGGGGGCCGTGGCCCGGCAGTGTCGCGTTTCACCTTCCTAAGAAGCATTCGGCGATTTCCTTGGGCAGCGGTGAGGTTGGTTGTGTGCTTGCTGCAGGCGAGGCGCTGCCAGCTGAGAGGACAGGCTCTGAGCAGGGCCTCCCGGATGGGGTTGGAGTTGTAGCGTTGGGCAGCTTCTACTGCTGTGCTCTTGGTCTGTGACTGCCCTTGGGAAAAGAGATTTTAGAGAGCCCAGCATTTTTTATTGCTACAATATTCATGAGAAAAAAAAGGAGTCTGTTTTATGATCACAGCAACCTTCACTACATATTTCTATAGCTGCATAGGAACAAGTAAATATGTTGTTATAAACTGGAATCAATTTGTATCTACACCCGTTTATAGGTACATGTATACATCGAATAACATATATGCATGAGTGTATACATGCACGTCTGTCAATAAAATTCAGTCCTTGCAGGGTCTTGAAGAGATCATGTCTGGCTGTCAACAGAGCTGTCCTCCCCAGCGCCCTGCCAAACATTGCCATGGCTTATCACATCACTTCAGCAATCAAACGACGAGTTCATTGCGGATGAAGCCCCAGCCTGGATTCAGAGAAATATTTACAGATGTGCTTAAGTTTCCATGAGTGAAATTCCACCCCTATTTAGTAACACACTTGATTACAGCAAGATCCAGCTGCTGCTCCAGGGCTGACATCCCTGGCCGTGCTGGTCCTCCTCTGAAGCAGCCTGGGCACTTCAGTATTAACTGCAGGTTATTGCGTTTGTATGGGAGCTTGATGAAAAGAGGACTAGTTGTCCTTTATCAGTTTTTGTGCTGTGGGAGAGAGAAGCAGCAAGGACTGAATAAAGGACACCAGAGGGGCTCCATCCCGCTGCTGGAGCCCACATTGCCCTGCCCTTCCTGCAGCACTAACCCTTCGGGCTGAGCTCCCCAGGAAACTGAGGCAAGCGCTGGCCAGAACTCCGAATGGGCTCCTGGGGTTCCCAGGCTGCCCGTCCTGAAGGGCCCGACCTCTCTGCCTTCCCTCAGGGCTGCTGCTCCCCTCCCAGAAACGTGACCTGGGGAAGCATCCTCGTCTGCCTTCATCCCTCCTCCTCTGCCAGGTCACGTTCTCAGTGTGAGAAACCGCCCTCGCTTTGGAGTGAAACCGGACCCCGCACGCCAGGTGAAGGTGACCAGATGTCGTGGTTCCACCAGCAGCAGCGGCCCCCGGAGGGGAATCGCCCGGTCGCCAAAACGCCCCGCTCTGCCAGCCCCCCGCGCAGATGGCCAACTTGGAAATCCCACCCCAGCGCTGTCGCGTGGGAGATGCTGATCGGCCAAATCTGCTGCTGTCAGCAAAAGACAAAACCTCTTCCAAGCCGTGCTGCTGGCGATAAAAGGGAGCGGGCACAGGAGCAGCCCCGCGGAGGCCTCTCGGGAACAATGGCAACCTTTTCGGGAGCCGGCGAGGCAAAGCTGGACAAAGACTCACGCTGCCCCCAAACTCCAGCTGCTGCCTCAACACAAAACGGGGTGCTGCAAATTTGGTTTCTGTCATTTAAATCTTCTTAAGCGGTGCGAAAGCGGAGAGCAGGCGAGCACCCTCGCGTGTCACACCCCCTCCCTTGGCCGTCAGTGCACGCAGCCTCCAGTGCCGGGCGACAATTTATTGTGGGTTTATTTGCCTTTGTAGGGACGGGGCGCTTTCCGTGATGGGAACGAGCAGGAAAATAGGCAGCGGAGGGGCATGGAGAGTATTGACCAGAGAATTTGTGCCTGCCCTGCCCTGTTTTGCCTGGAAAAGGCTGAACTTTTCATGTTCTGAAAAGCCAGATGAACAGCACAAGTCATTAGTCACCCAGGTATTTACAGTGTTTTTCCTATTTCCTTTCTCCCATGGCCTCTGTGGTCAGCAGTATAAAATTCCTAGGCACTCCCACCTAAACACAAGTTTCCTGTTTATGCTCTCAGTGGCTTTTATGTTTAGCTGTTAAAACCCGTTGTCTAAAGTACCATAAAACAATATGAACGGAGGCTGCAGGTGAGCAAGCAGGGGGAAAAAAAGCAAAGCCGTGAGCAGGCTGCGCGGAGGCTGGTCTGGCCAGGGAAGCGGGGCTGGGGGAACAAAGGAACAAAGCTCAGCGGCAGCCAGGCTGCTCTGCCCGAGCGCCGCCGGATGAGCCCGCACTGCCGCCCTTCTCAGCCCGAGAGCTGCGCTGGCTGAGCTTCCTCATCTCCAATCAGCCGAAAACACCTGACGTGAAAACTTACGCGGGTCAATGGGCGGTAAAAGTCAATCAAGGTTTGTGTTATTGAATAAACGTAATTGTTTAATTTGAGCTATGGCACTTGAGTGTTTTCATTACGGTAGCATTACACTCACACTGCTTCTGTTTGGTCTGGCAGCTTTTACACCATGTAAGTTCCTCCTTTAATGTAAGTAATGCCTGCTTCATCCTGAAACCTAGGAGAAAAGCTGTCGGCAAGAGCAACGCTGAGATTCTCTGGAGCTGCAGAAAGGGAGAAGCTCCAACTGACCATCAAACCAACCCCTGGAGCCACTGAGAATTCCTGCTCCACCGCAGGCTTTTCTACACCTTGCTCAGACTGCATAAACCTTTTAAAGTTATGCTGACATCAAGAACATCCAGTTTAAGATACTTTGCTGTGACCACATGGGATCGTAACTTCTGAAGACACAAAACCTCTTATGGTCACACCATAGATTTAGATAGCTCTTCCTGAGAGCCTTTAGGTAACTTTATATCCATAGCTATATCTTTATCTCAAGGTAATATTATACATTGATCAACTAATTTTTATCACCCTCTCAAATATGTCAGCTGTTCAAAATAACATTATCATTGGCTTTTATTACCATTGAAATAAAAAAGAATAATTACAAAAATACAAAATAGACCTTAATCCACCATAAAATTTGTAATTGAAACTAACATGATTTCTGTGAAAAGCTTTTATACACAACAGTGTGATTTAAGGGCCTTTGTCAATATTGTCTTTGATTTTTTTGGTTGATTTGGTTTAACAAGACACTTTCAGCTATTTAAACATAGTTTTGTGTATTTAATTATATCATATATGATGTCATTTTTTATTACAGACACGCTTGACATTTAATGTATTTCATCCAGTAGTTAGTAAAGATTAATTAAGCTTTCACTACTGTAACTGCTTTTCATGATCCTGTGTCTTCTATAGCAAGATAGAGCAGGAGTAGCAAAGTTTATGTTTCAGATACTAAGATTTATTTTCTTTCAGGTTATACCTCAGTAATTTTACAGTTTCTGTATGCAAAGCAAGGACTGGGATGAAACTACATATTACAGAATCTATGGGTTCCCTTACAGATATTAGCATGAGTGAGCCACGGTCTTCGAAATCACAATATACACAGGGAGATGTGTATGTGATCTATATATTGCATAGGGTTTGGGGGTTTTGCTTAGTGAGACTAAAAAGGTTCTAAACTGTGTACAAAGACTTTATATGCAATATATGTAGCATCTTTTCAACAGCTCTGTTTGTACTGACAACTCTCTCATGAGTGATATGTCACTTCACAAGCTTTTTTAAACACTCTTTTTTGAATACAGATGGTCTTATTTCCAAATATAATTAAATTTTTTCTCTATGTTGCGCAGTGGAGCACTGGCCACTGTTCCTTTGTCCATGTTGAAGGTTTGATTTTTTATTATTTTTAGCCTAAATTTCAGGCCCTTCAGCAGCCACACCACAAGAACACTGTCCTGCCTGGAGCATGGCATGGACTGAACATGTGTTTGTATGCAGTGGGCTTCCAGAGCATGTTTTTAAGTGTGGGTTTCACCTGAAAGACATTGGGTTCATCTCTTCCAGATCCACTCCACAAATGAAAAGAAAGCACAGGAAGTGGGGACTGCTGGGAGACCAGCTTTGGAAGTTGGCTCCTGGCCCAAACTAAGACGCTGGTGTAGATGCACCAGTGTTCAGGTTTGGCTCTTACTGTCATGGTTCCTGCAGATCCTCTGTTTAAGTACACAGGCTTCAGAGCAGTGTGTTCCCAAACCTCATGTTCTGACAACTTCCTTGCAGCCCTGTCCAAATGAGCCCCTTCCCTGCCTTCCCTGCAGAATTTACATACCCTACTCCTGGTCCCCAGCTGATATCACTGTCTCCCACTGCAGAGAGAGGGGAAAGATCTCTTTAAAAGCACCTCCCTGGCCAGGCTGTCAATGGAAAATTAACTTAGTCTGCAAACCAAGCAAATTTGTAGATATTATGAAGCATTACACTAAGAGAGACATGGGTAAAAAAGAAAAGAGTTGGGAAATCTCTGAAGAAGTCAGCACAAAGGAAATACTTTCATGTAGTCTTGATTCAGCGAATCACTTCAGTTTCTTGCTCAACATCCCAGAGAGGCACCAGCACCTGGACTGTGGGTAGGCAGAAGGTAGACAGGGAAATGACTCACTGGTGCAGGAACACAAGAGGGGAAGCCAGACCATCGTCTGTGGGAACCTTTGAAGGGAAAAGAAAGTGTTTCTGCTGACAGAAGGTTACAAATATTCATGCTTGTTGCAATGTGTGCATCCGACCAACAGCATCATTCTAAGAGCAGCCAAGGAAGCATGAAGAGAAAAAACTGCTTTAAGAAAAGCAACCTGAAACCTGTTTTTAATTCTACAAGCAATAAAGCTTTTACCAGTGGTGAGGCAAACCAGACCTGGCAGAAGGTGATCTTTGCCGTGCTGCTAGTTCTCACGTAAAAGCAAGCAGAAGTTTCCAGCAGAGTACATTTTGTTTCCACTACAGGTTTGAAGTCTCTATGTAGCAAGCGAGGACCTTCTTGTGGCCATTTTCCACCCATACCGGTGACAATGTACAAATCCGTCCTTCACTCCTCAGTCTCTTAGGAAGTACGGCCTTCCCTTTCTCCTGTCACAGAAGTTCTAGTGCCAATAAAAATATAAAATAGGCATTACAAATGTGTTGTTCCTTTGTCAGGTCACTAACGGCTGTGCTCCTGAAAGCCAGAGAGCTTTCAGCAGCCCTGAGGGAGCTGGGCAGTGTCCAAGCTGGAAGTGCAGAGGGTGGAGTTGTGGCAGAGGAGGAAGGGCTGAGTGGGCTTCCTTCTCAAGCGCTTGGTCAAGAGGGGACCCTATTCCTCGTGGGGCTGCAGCTGCCTGTGGTGGCTCTTGAAGGCAGGGCTGTGTCTGCCAAGCTGCAGCTCCAGAGCTGAACTGTCCCAGGTGACTTGAGGCTGCCCTGCCCTGCCCCCCTGGGTGATGGTGTCCCTGCTGTGCCCGTGCTCCCCTCCTGTGTCACCTGCATTTCTAGGAGCAGCTCCTACCCATCCCTGCACTGCGAGGGGTTGTGCTCTTCCGAGCAGGTAGGGGACAGGGAAAGCAGCATCTTCTCTCTGCCCATATTCCCTGCTGAGATAGAGGTCACTCCAAGAGAGGTTTTTGTGGGAGGGAGGAAAGAGGTGAGGGGAAACTCTTAAGGAGCAACCCAGCTCATGCTGCAGCCAAGACAGCCCTTGCAGCCATGGAGGGAACGTCATTGCCCCCATGCCCAGGCACCTTTATTAAGAGAACATTCCCTCACTCCCTCCCAGTGCTGCATGATAATCCTCAGAAATTCAAAAGGTCTCCTCTCTCTTCTCTGGCTCATCACAGAGCTGCTCCTCACAGCACCACAGCTGGAAATTCAAGTTTAAAAGAAAAGTGTTGTTTTCTGTACCACTGACACTCAAAATGGAATACCAATATGGGTCTGAACATGAATCTCAGCTTCTCTGGAAATCCTTGGGCTGGGCCCATTTTCAAGTGCAAAAAGTAAAATTACTAAATACATGCTCCCTGCCTCATGTAGACGTGCTAGTCTTTCCTCCCTGATTTTCACGTCTCTTATTAAAGAAGAAACCAGATATTCCACTGTTAGCTGTGATTATGGCTATTATATTTGCATTTTGGCTCAACTGATATTATGGGTGGTCCAGCTCACGCACGAAGCTTGACTTGTTCTACCCCTGAATTACAGCCAGGTGGACACAGATATAGATCACAGGCCAAGTTGGATTCAAGTTTGCAGAGAGTCACAAGGCTTTCAGCAGACATGGACCAGTTTCTGCTTCCAGGTGGGAGTCTGACTAAACTCTGGCTTCATCTGTTTTTCTGGAAATCCCAAAACAAAGCACAGTTCAGCAGTTTGAGGGAAGTTTGGCTTCGTTTTTACAAATTTAATAGCGAACAAATCCATGCAAAGGAAAACTGCACGAAATAGCTTCAAGAACCCCTGAGGCTAGGACTGCTGAGATTAATTTACTGTCCCAGATTACTTCCCTAGTGTAAGTACACAGTGATTTCTGCCGGTCGGCTCCCTTGAAGTCAGTAGGAGTTTTGTAACACGTTCCATTGCTGCAGTCACTTTCCATTATCCATGGGTGGCTTCTCTGTTGGCAGATCAGCTGCATCCTGGGTCTGAGCCAGCTGAGCCAGCTCCGCACAGCTCGGCTGAGATGGGGCTCTGAGCTCAGCCCTGGCCCCGCACACCTCTGGGTGACCACGGAGCAGACGCTGGAGCTGGCTGCCTCGATCTGCTGTGAACGCAGGGAAGCTTTCAAAGGAGTGGGAAAGGGGAAAGATGGTGACAGAAAGCAGTAACAGGGCTTCAAACAAATAGTTAAAAGTCCTTTGAAAATCAGTTAATGTGGGATGGGCCCGTTTAGAATTCACTCTTCACCCTTCACTATTGATGGAGTTTTTCTAAGTGGAAGGAAAAGATCTGTCAATGCTTCTAAACCCCAAGGAACAGGGAAGGTATTGCAGAGTTGAACCTCTCTGTGGGCAGCAGCCAGCCACATCCTGCCCGGGGGAGAACGCTGCCTGCTCTCATGCCCACAGGCAGGCACTGCCCACCTCCTGCCCCCATTACCTTGGTGTTGGCAGGCCAGACTCTGCTCCTGCAAGGTTGCCTAATGTACACAAATCTGGCAGCCTCAGGTCTGAGCTTTCACTTGCGGTTCGGGCAGAACCCCCAGAATAAAGAATTGATGCAACAGGAGTGATCCTTGCTCAAATGAGCAATTTTTTCTTACTTTCTTTCTGATGGAGAGAGGAGAAAGAAAATGAAGTGCAAAGCCCATCTATTTACCAAGTCCTTGTTGATTCTAAACAGCTCTACTATGTACAGTTCTGCCTTTATAGAAGACACCACATACACTATATATACACAATTATTTACACACGGCCATAGGTTGCATGGCAAGTTATCTGTGGCATGGTGTCTTGGAGCTCTACCAAGTCAAGGAGTAATGTAACTACACAGATTGGGGGGGAATTCAGAGAAGATGTTTTGTTAGCTAATCCGAAGGAAAGAATGTTAACACATACTTGGTATGCTGTGTGCAGGGAAGGTTAAAAAATAGTAAGCAGAGAAAAGAGAGGCACTCAGCCTGTGAAAAAAACATATAAAATAGTCCATTTAATAATCAGTTGTTATTTTCAACAAAAATAAACAAGCAACAAAACTGTTTTTTTGTGGAGCTTCCTAGCCTCAAGTCCCCTTTTTTTTCAGAGACTTCGTGTGGCAAGGGAGCTGTCTGTAGCAGCACAGCATGGATGTATCTTTCATGACTGGCACAAACAGCCTTACCCAACAATAACAGTCCCCCAGCAATAACAGTGTGATATCTTCTTCCCTCTGGAATTTTATACCACATAAGATTTCCCAAAGGTGGATAGATGCTGCGAAAGATATCAATCCCTTTTAGCCAGTTTGGAAATGAAATGAATGCACAAAGTTCCCTGTGCTAGGATACCTTCTCTCATGCTGTATCCACTGAGCATGCAGGAGCTCTCAATTGTTCCCCACTGAGTTCAGAGCTGAAATGCCAGATTTGCACAGAGGTCCATTTTAGGGCCTGTTCTGGCTGTTTCTGTCTCTCAGTGAAGGACAGCTGCCAACACTGGCTTCTCCTCAAACACACCAGCGTGATAAGAGAGGAAGTCCACTCCTCCACCCAGGTAGGCATGAGCTTTATGAGGCGTTCCCTGGTCAGGACCCCAGGTTTCATTCTGCAAGGCTTCAAGAAACTCCAGAAATTCTGAAATTACCTGTGAGGAGCATATTGCTGTTCAAAAATACCCAAGAGAATATAGAGAAGGTGGCTTGGGTCCCTGTGGCAGTTTCACCAGCAGGACCTGGTGAAAAGTGCTGTTGAGCTTCTTTGCTCTGCTGCTTTCTCTGCAGGGATGTGGGGACACAAAATTCAAAGGAGGGTGAGACAGGAGTGTGCCCAGATCACAACAGCAAACATCATCCTAACAAAAGTACTCCAAATTCAGTGGTCACACAACAGAGTGCTATAAATCCTGAGTAACCTTACTTGGCTGAGAGTGCATGACTGATGTCAGATTTTTTGAACAGACAGACTTAAATCACCTGAAGATGAAAACTGCATTAAGGATCAGAGAACAAACAGAATCCCTGTCCTCCCCTCCCGGGCAGATTTCTCCTTGATA
Source organism: Picathartes gymnocephalus (assembly GCA_013390045.1). NCBI lineage: Eukaryota > Metazoa > Chordata > Aves > Passeriformes > Picathartidae > Picathartes > Picathartes gymnocephalus. Next base: position 53,463 of record WEKY01041639.1, read on the forward strand.
TATAGCCCCCAAAGTATTAAAAGCAAGAAGTTGTCCAAGTAAAAATCAACTCAAGGTGTGTGGGATGAGAGGTAAAAGAGTCTCAGGCACAGATACTGCTGGAGATTTGGCAATGTCTCATATCAAGCAGAGTGAAAATTTCAGACATCAGCAGTTTGGTCTAAACCCACTGTTTTGCATGTGGGTTTTACAAACCCAAGCTTGTACAACAGATGTCACAAAACGTCCCCAGACGTATCTAAGAGACAATTTACAGGCGGCTCCTGCCTTCCTAAACATTTTAGAGATTTAATCCGTAATCCAAGAGTTTGATCTCAGGCATGTAAATGTTTGAATTAAATGCTTGATTTGGACCTGGCTCCTCATCCTGTCTTATTTTTGCTTGGGTTTATTGGGAATACAAACCTTCAGAGTGTGGATGTGTCGTCTATTTTGTTTCTGCTGACTTTGGCATGTGAACATATCCTGCTCGTAAAGATGACGAGGCTGATCCCCACTGTGGCCAGCTGGATGCATCTCATAAGGGACTACCTCCTGTTGAAGTAAATTGTTTTTATTCCTCAAACAGAAGCCAGGAGATTTCTACAATTAATGGCCCGCAATATTGGAATGCCTGAAATCTCAGAGAAAACAGGTTGTCAGAGCACTACACGAAGGGTCTGGGGAGTGGTGGCTTGCTGAATTAGCCCTCTCTAGTTATGCAGGACCCGGAAATTTGTACTGCAGGTAGGTTCCTACTAACTGACAATGACAAAATATGCCAAAACCCACAAAAATAAGGTAAAATAAAATAAAATAAAATAAAATAAAATAAAATAAAATAAAATAAAATAAAATAAGACAAAACAAGACAAACCAAAACAAACCAAAATAAAATAAAATAAAATAAAACAAAACAAAACAAAACATCTGTTATTTTGTATGCATGGACCTGCTGCAAGGTGCTGGATCTGCATAGATGCCTTGCAGAATGGTGTGCACACTGGTAACTGGAGAAATGTTCTTTTGGGTATGGTGAGTGCTACCTATGTCCAAGCAGTCCTGCACAAACCCTGTGTACCCAGAAATAGGAAATGCCATACTGAATACATTTATTACTTTTATTTCTGCCTGCACTATTACTGTTTTATCCAGCTGTGTAGCTATTTCACATGCTAGCAGGGATCAGGCCATTTCAGCCAAGGGTATGTGGAGAAGTGGGAAAAGACTGAAGCTCCAGCCTGGTTAGGTACTGCTGATTCTCAAAGTACTCATATTCACAGAGGGAACCAGCATGGTCCTCTCAGGGGGTGCCCATGTGCTGTAACCCAGCTGTTGAATACTGCCCAAAACCCATGGAGGTGTGTAGGGCAGGAGCAGCTACTCATAAAACCTACACATGAAAGTCACTGAAAGCGGAGACCACTGTTCTGCTGTAGAGTGACTTTCGGGAGTCTGAAAAGGGAGCCAGTGTAGCTACTGTAGCACAGATCTACACCATAGCTCACTGTGCATTAAAAACAGTGTAGCCACCCATCAAATCCACAAAGCAGTCAATATATTCACATGTTCTCCTCTTTTAATTTTTTTTTTTGCTGGATACAAAATGTACTTGCCCCCCAAGGGCAATGGCCTGGGGAAGAGGCAGAGGCTTAAGCCCATGTACATGTCAACCTGCTCATCACTCTGCTGCATGGTGGCCTCATTACCCAATAGAGGACCTCAAAGAAAGTCTGAATGAGAACAAAGGATCCAAATTAAATTTTACTTACCGCATATTTAAATAATTATTTCTACAGCGTTTCACTTTTCATTCTTTGTAAAATCCCCCATGATGTATTCCTATCCACTAACTGCTCCAAAAGCCATTCCATCCTCTTTTTAATGAGTATCAGATGCATCCTTGTAGTTTGGACCAGCTTATCAAGTTCAGGCTTCTGCAACCCAACTGTTAGAAATATGTCCTATATTCATATGAAAATAAGATGACACGGAAATCAAAAACACAAAAGGAACTGGGCCCAGTGGTCCAGTGCTATGTTTGGAACATGTGCTATTGAACCAACAGCAGCCAAACAGAACCCTAACAGGTGTTGTTTGGTGTTTAATGTGAAGGTACCTGCCAGGCTCACCTGTTTCAATGTGTGCCCATACATTAAATAGTACCACCACTTTCTAATCTGTCAGATCCCACCTCCTCTTTGTCCTCTTCTTTGATTTCTTTGGAGTGAAGATGTCAGTCCTATGGGCTGGGGTGATGGAAGCATAGAAACATCCAAAAACAAAAAAGCCATTCCTATCTGCCAGTTTCCATCTAAATTCCCCTTCTGCATTGAAGACTCACTGTGAATACAGACATATGTTTTTAAAGAGACACAGTTTTGTCTTGCTGATCACAATGTAATTAGAAAGCTATTTGGCACATACAGGAACTTCTGTACTAATTTGGCACTATCCCATCCTGCTACTGGCAGCATTGGTTTTGCTCCCTGTTGGCGACTCTCCTAGATGTCTTACAGCTCCTGGAAACATCAGCCATGCCTATTCAGGGAATAAGCTGGCAGGATGCTGACACCTTGTGCGGTGCATCCAGCAGCAATGTGGCTGTGTGATGTTGGCTCATTATCAGACTCCACCCCTGGATCTTCTGAAGGGGTATGGCATTATAGAGACAGGTGCATGGTTTGTATTGTGAGAGCCAGCATGACATTTCCCATTAACTCAGCTTCAATTGCAAGGTTTTATTTGAGTTATGCTTCAAAGTGCGGTCCTGTGTCAATTCCTCATTAGCTTTTCTCCTGAAGAACTTAAAGGAGAAAGCAAGTGTTTCCCCTTTTGGTCTCACTTGCTTTAATAGGAAAGGACACATCCAGCTCCTAAGTTATGATGTTTCAGGTTTCAGAGGTTTCAGATGTTCTTGTTGATGATCCATGGGAGTATGGGTCTCCCTAATCTAGTGCACTGTCTCCAGCATTCTCTTGTCACTTCTGTCACTAATGAGAAAACATAATGCTAGTTCTGTGTGTCAATTCTGGAAGAGAAGAGCTCATAACCTTTACAAAAGAATGTTTTTATCATGATTACTTGGCCAATGACTACTTTCTTCTTGCTGTTTGGATATTTTAGCTGTCCCACTAAATCAGGACTCCATGCCCTCCAAGTGAACACACAGACAAAACATGAAATAATCCAGTGTGGTGAAGCCTTCACCTGACCTACTACAGGACTGAGCCGTCTTCCTTGGTGCTATTGATCTTCATTCTCAGCAGTCCTTTGAAATCCACCCTCCCTTGTCATTTCCAGGGTTATTTGAGCTTCTTTCAGAAGCCTTTCACTGCCTTCTTCAGAGTATTTTAGAACAGGGAAATGTAAAGCTTCTTTCTCTTTCCTGGCCATTCCCTGTGTTTCCTCAGTCTCTCCTTGGTGCTGGTGGCTACTCGTGCCTCCTCATGCCTATTGGAGCACTCCATGCAGGTGCCCTCAGCTCCAGAAGCCATTCTTGGGATTGCTGACACCAGCCACTCACATATCATGGCCTATTGAAAAAAAAAAGAAAAAAAAAAAAGTTCTTTTTTTTGGTTTGTTTGGGTTTTTTTGGTTTTTTTTGGTTTTTTTGTTGTTTTTTGTTTGTTTGTTTGTTTTTTTTGTTTTTGTTTTTGTGGTTTTGTTTGTTTATTTGGTTGGTTGGTTTTGGTTTTGGTTTTATTGCTTTTTGCTTTTTTTCTTTTTTTGAAACCTTGGGAGTCAGATTTTCAGTTTTGTTCTTACAGTATGAAAAAAATACACTTCCTTCTTTCAAAGAAAACTTTGATTTTCACACTGTGTTACCACCAGTGAGAAAGGACACAAGAAACAACACTATGACAAGGTTCATGATAAATGAAGAGGGTCACAGAGCAGAGAATACCTGCTACTGCCCCTCTGGTTTCAATCCACCATGCCAGGCCAGGGAAAACATTTTGGCTCTTAACATCATTTGCAGCCACTGTAACTAGTGCAGTGCAAACATTACTTTTAGAAAAGGCTGGTGCTTTTCTAATCCTGCAGAAAACATTTAAAACTTTCTTTGGTGAATTCTACAGGTTTACTCTACCCTACTTATTCATGGTTCTCTTTGTCAGCTTTAAAAGTGTCATCTTGTAAATGCAAGTTCCCCCTTCTCCTTGTTTTCTGAGACAGGCAGAACAAGAGCATCTGCCTGGCAAAGATGTTGATCCTCTATGCTCATGAAAATGTGGGAGGAATTAGGTCCTTCCTGCAGATTTAACTGCGTTCTCCAGAAACTAAGCTTTCATTTAAAAACCTAATGAAGTGTTTAGCCCTTCTGGTAGCAAAGATAACCATGCTTCAGTTTGCATTTTTCAGGGGTTATCTTGTGTCAAAGCCAGAGAAACTGCCACTGAACCAGAGTTACGAGCTTCCTCTCTTTATCTTAAATGGGAGCTAGGCATGAAACAATGTGTCAGGGTTGTTGGAGCAGTTTCATCCCCCAGCCCTTCCTTTCGTGGTTCCTTCATGGGTTCTGACTAGCACTGCTTCCGTTTTCCATATGGATTTATGCACCCAAATCATAAGTATGACAATAATTAATAATATGAGAGGCAAGATAGGCCATGATCCTGGCTGGAAAATGAGAGAGGGGCAAATTTTGGCAGACGTACCTGGAAATATCCTGAAAAGGAGCTGCAGGGCCAATGCTGATGAGGATCTGTGTGCTCCAACACCCCTTATGCCAACCCAAATCTTTCCATTCTCCCATCTTTTGGTACACTGCCAGAAGGACTGTCTGGCTCCTAGACACAAGTGACCAACTTCATCATCCTCAGCCCTTCTACTCACTTGGGAACCATGAATTATTCACAGGTTCTTTTAGCAGGTTGCCATTGTACATGTGGTATCTGAAGTCACACACAGGAATGACACTGATGAGCCACCCCTCTGAGTGCACATGTGGCTACACCTGCAGCCACATCTGCACACCAGGGTGGGTACATTCTTATTTTCTTCTTAATGCATCCCCTCTCTGCAGCATCTCAGGCACATTTTTTCTGCTTGTGCTGCTTAGTACCTTCACTGAGCTGTTCACAATGATGCTAAGGTCTTTCCCCCGGAGATTACAGTTAATTCAGAAGCCATCAGTGTGTCAGAGTAGTTTAAATTATTTCTTTCAAATGCATTACCTTTTAGTTCAAGTTCATCTGCCATCATGTTAGGACAACCACTGGTGGTGTTAGAGTTTTCTGGTGTTTCAAACAATCCTTTGCAGCTTTTCCTTTCTAATCAAGCTTTTATCAGCTGCATATTTTGACATTTCATTGTTCGTCAAATTCTTAGTGTTATTAGGAAATGCAGCACTTAGCAAATCCACTGAAACTATGTTCATATTCTTAAGACTGTGTCTTAAGACAGAAAAAATCTATAAAAACCTAATAGGTACATTCCTTATCTCCAAGTCCATATTTATCTGCTGTCTGTTGTAAACAGATCTTCATAGAAACTGAAGGAAATCAGTGTAATGTATGTACAACATAGTCACCTGCACATGGATAGATAAAAAATAGTCCTTATAGACATCCTTAGGGCGCTTCATTCTTAGTGTTTTTCAGCCTCAGGCTTCAGACATTTATTTCCACTGCCGTCCTGTCTCTTCAGCAGTTGTTAATCCAGGACAAGATTTTACCTCACCATCTTGTTACCAGACTTCTTTCATATTCTCACAGGCAGAATCCTATCAGAAGCTTTTCAACACTCTAAATAAATTATGTCCATCATCTTGCTTTAATGTGCGCTTTTTTTTTTTTTTTTAATTCAGAGAATTCTATGTGTTTAGGAGAAGCATCGTTTAGTTCTATGTATGTCATGCCAGTACGTTCTTACCAAATTATAAAGATTCTTGGGCTTTATTGGTCTAATTATTTTCTCAATTTTCTACACACTGAAGTATTTGATTCAGAAATTATTCTTAGCTCCATTTTTAAATGTGGGCTCCATACTGAACACTTTTGCCTGTGTTGGTGCCTGAGTTTCTGCTTCGTGTGAGGGAAAATTTTCTAAGATTTTAATTACAAGCTAACTTCAGATATTACAGTAACCTTGGCCGCTCTTGGAATTGACTGCAGCGGAGAAAGCACCATACCTTGAAATGAAAGCTTTCATTATTTTTTTTTTAAGATTGTTTTCAGGTAACTATCTTACTATAAATCTCCTCCACAGTTTTAACAAATCTTGTTATAATAATTCACTGGGTGTTACGCATAAGCTGCTGTGGCACAGTCGTTTCCATGAGTGACTTTATTGGGAATATTAGTGCAAACTGAGGAAAACAAAAGCTCTATGGGAACTTTAACTCTACCAGCTAGACTACTGTACTTAGCTATGAGGACTATTATTAACCCAGTTACAGAAACATTTACCTGAATAATGAATGAGCTATTACTGCATGCTGTAGGCTGTGAGATTTAAAAAGAAAAGCTGAAAGTGCTCACACAGAACAGTGGAGGAGAAACAAGGAAAAAGGAAGAATTTTGTCAAATATTTAATTTTTCTCTTAGGTTAGTTTTGGAAAGCTATTGATTGACATCTAAGGATAGTGATCTCCCCAAAGACTAAGATGAAAATGTGTCCATATGAGAAACTGCACCTCTGAGAGGGTGGAAGGTATGTTAGTCCTCAGACACAAAACTCCTTGTATTTTCTTCCCTGAAGAAATGGGCCCTCTCCCATCTCCCTCACTTAATCCCACAGAGCTCAAGGCAATTTTTATCAAGCTGCCAGGAACACCCCAGTCAGGCAGCCCTGACCCTCACCAGACTTGAGCTCCTGCTGCCCAGAGAGGTGCCCAGCAGCACCACAGTGTCCCAGCTGGCTCCAGAAAATGGCACAGAGGACACAGAGTTACTACAGAGCCAGTGTGAGGAGGGGCCACTCTCCTTCTGGTCACACACCTCTCTGAGGCCTCAGTCCCTTGGTGTTTCCATGCACAAAGCTGAGAGTCCCCTTGAGCTCTTCACGGCCACCTCTCTGGACATTTCTGCAAAGTCTGGTCCTTTCAGAAGGGAAAAGGATTTACAGTTGGGTCTCCCGTGGCCCAGAAAAAGGACATGGTGACTAGAAGGTGAAAGAGGATGAAATGACAGCTCCTCTTCTGGCTCCTTCCTTGCTTCCCTCTCCCTGCCTTCTTGCCCCAAAAAAAAAAAAAAAAGGAAGAAAGAAATGAAGGGAGACTATTTGAGTGCCTTGAGCTGAACTCACAAATAGTTTCAGGACTTTCAAAACCACATTTCCGTGTAAATTTACTCTTCCTCCAAGGGTTTCACCAACTTCTCCCGCACTCCTGGTTTTATTTTCTGACTGGAAATGGTGTGTTGAGAGGTCAGCAATAAGTCCATTGTTAACACTGCTTCGCCCTCTGTTTATTGGAAAAATCTTTCTTCCTCTCTAGGGCTGCCCATGAACTGTCTTAAGATGTTTCAAACTCCTTGCAATCCCATTTGCACTCTGCCTGCCTTTTACTTTTTGCCATCTCTCCAAAAATGTTATTAATACACTTTTTAATCACCTGTTTTTCTAGAACAGCATTTTGATTTAACACAACCATTAAATTTTTCCCAGGTGAAAATTAACCATATACTGTCATTCGTTATTTTTCACTAGGCTGAATTCACACACTGGTTTTGCACTGATCAGCTAGGAAAAAGCTTTTCCAAACTTTAGAGGCATATGTAATTTATCCTTTCCCTATCCACATAGTAAACAAAAATCCTGTTTATTTCCTGATGAATTCACTGAATCCCTTGAAGGCAGACTGTTGGCAAAACACTGGAAAAAACTTATGTCCTTTTTCAATTTTTCAAAATTATTACTATTTCTACAGCTACTTTTGCTGCAAAGGTTTCATATTTACAATCATTTCATATTTATTGTATTTTTTAATATAAGGCTGTTTATATTTCTTTTTGTTGGATGCATGGAGGAGGGGTTTTAATTTTCTGGAAGATACCTGGATGGCTCCAACCACCTGTTCAGTGTTTCTGCTTGGCCATCTGGCAGAGGGAGCTGCAGGGACCCAGCCTCAGACTGTGTGTTCCTACTGTGACAAACAGGGTGCCTGGTCTTGTCGCAGTGGGAATCACCCTGCCATGTCCCAGGGCCAACTTGAGCTTCCCATTTACACTCTCAGAGCTCACTCCTGTGATGAAGTTGAGATGAGGATTCACCAACACGAGATCAGATGAGATGTGCATGGAGAGCTGGGGAACTGCGCTTCACATCACTGGGAACCACCTCATTGCTTTGAAACCTCTGGCTTTAATAGACATTGCTATTGGCTTTTTCTCCTAAGGCTTTTTTTCTCCTGTCTCAATTCATCTTGCCACCCATAAAAGAGTCCAGAGTGTGTACGGGTCCACAAAAGTCATTTGAGTAAGACTAGATTAATTTCTATATTGGAGTCATTCCAAGAAACAACATAGCTAATATTATGTCTGAGAGTAAAGCGTATTTGGACTGCTTTCATATTTTAATGAAAAGTATATTCCACTGAGTGTCAACACCAAACAACATTACCTAGAGATATGCTAATAATAGTTTTGTCACTTACTGGAAGATTAAGATATCTCAATTCTCACAGAAGCACAGCATTCTATGTAAATTCCTCTTAAACCTCGACAACAGTACTACAGAACTGATAATTTATTTATTTTTAAAATGTCAGCAGGGTATGACCACTGAGATGAAACATCTCATTTTCAAGAACATCTTCAGGGATGATGGCAAATTACAGACACTCACAGCGACGCACTTGGCATTAAAGAATACAGTGTATGATCAAATATGACAAGTAGAGAACTGTTGGGTTTTTTTATAAGCAGAACAATAAATTTGCCTAAAAGGTAGATAAATGTAGATAGAATGTAATAAGCTGTACTATGATGTTCTGGTTCAATGGCTCTGAATAACCAAGGAATTTTGTTTAATTTTTATTTCAGAAATTTAAACCCTCTCATCTTCACAGCTCTCAGTCTGCGTTAGTTATCAAACATGGCCTGGTATTGCACTAGACAGAGAAATAATAATCTAATAAACAGCAAAACAGTTTTATATGACTAGATTTTTTCATTTTTCCCTCCCAGGGAAACTGTCATAATATTTCTTGCTGCTATTTTATATAAGACACTGCTATGGGGTTTTTATTTTCTTTCTTATGTGAAGTTTTGTTGGTTTTTTTTTCCAAGCCTTTTATCATTCTTTCATCTTTGTTAAATTATTTTTTAAGTCTTAGACTTTCCACTCTGTTACAAAAATTATCCAGTGATCAAAACACCAATGATACACATGAAGTTTCATTTGCTGAAATAAAAGCACAGATGGCTTAATAAAAAACAAAAAATCCACTTTCCATCAGAGTGACAATGGTCTGGAAATTGTCCTATCAGTAAATATGCATCCAAAGATCACAGAAGATACAGAAACATTTTAAGGGCTCAGTGTAGGATTTGTCTCTTTAAGTATATCATGGTGTACTTTTTTATTCCTTTTGGCAATATCGTTTCTGTAGAAAGATGTCTTAAAAAAAATCAAAAGAAAGAAGTTCTCAGTGCTGCACAACCCCCAGATACAGGCACTACCACATGTTTTAAAGGTTTTAAGGTCAGACACTCACCTGGTATAGGTCAGGATGGCCCTGCTGACCACAGTGCCAGCTCACATCAGGTGGGACTTCAGCTTTCATGATTTCCGTGAAGTCTCTGTAGTGTACGGTGAGTTACAGATTTAAATGCTTGTAGTTTTGTTGATTACACAAATGTTTCCAAGAGCCTGATGTTGAAACAAAGTGTATTTCTCTACAGAACAGATATTTGTCCCCATTTAGACACTGCAGCGACCATTGCATGGGAAAAAACTTCAGCTTCCTAAAATCTCACTTGCCTGAGAGTCTCTAAGCATCATGCTCGGGGCCTGGGCATGGCCTGCCCTGCTTCCAGCACATGCATTTTCCCGAGCTCATACAGCGGCAGCCCTTCTGTGGCTGTGCAGGACCAGGGCCCACGAGCTGGGGCCAGCAGCAGGACCGGGGCTCACGGAGCAGCCCTCCCTGCACACCACCACAGCTGAGAACTCACACAAAGCTGTGCTTACGCCCACTGGCACAGACAGTGGCTCTTCGGAAGCTCCTGAGTGCTCGGTTGTCACTCCTTCAGTGGGAAGCTATTTTTCATTCCCGGGGGGAGCAGGGCTGGCCTGAGGGAATGGCAGGCGCTGGCTGCAGAGTGCCCGGTGCCAGCGGTCCCAGCCCGGTGCCGCTGCAGCAGCGCAGCCGCCTCCTGCCTCCTTTGTTTGCCACCCAGGCAGGCCAAAACCCCTGAGCTGCAGTCAGCCCAGCCCTCAGCTGTGGCATAAATGACTCAAACGCTGGAACAGAAATCCAGAAAAGGATAGGATTCACCACTCTACTGGGATACTTCCTGCTGTTTTACTGGGGGAAACCTTCCTTCTGCGTTCCCCAGGACTCCCCTCAGTAGGGGAGTTATTTAGTAGTAAAAACTACTTCTTTACCACCTCCACTCCCTATCCCAAAACAGGAGCAATGATTACTTGAGAATGCATTTATAATCCCTCCAGTGTTCTACCCCTACCATGGGCCTTGGGACATTCAGAGTAGCAGTAAGAAAGTCTCAGATTATTTTTACATCATTACAAACGGTACAAGTCCATTATTTTCTTCTTTATCCTTTGCTACATTGGTTGCACCTTGGACACTGCTGAGCTTTGGCCTGCAGCCTCTGGAGTACTGCTTCAGCATGAACTCCTGCTGTTTTCCCTGTCAGGAAGCTTGAGATGATTATCTGCAATAGTCCTCACAGACAGTGTAGGTTAAAAACCTGTTTCATGAGTATTTGTTGTCTCATGCCCGTCCCATAGCAAGGTGAACCTTGTGCCCAGTTCTCCTTTCTGTCATGTCCAAACACAGAGCACCTATGGCTGAGAAAGTCTTTGGCTGGAGCTTCTACCTTCATTTCAAAGCAGAAGCCTGTCTGGGATAGTGTGTGTGCACCTGGGAACATGGCAGGATCACAGGATGGGCTGTTTCCTTCAGCAGCCACCTGCAGCAACTGCCTCCTTCTCCAACCATAGCCCACAGTCCTCCAGCTGCAGCTTGAAACCTCAGCAGGGAAATTTGGGTACTCGGCAGAGCGGAAACACACACCACTGTCTGCTACAGCTGCATCTCCTGTCCTCCAGAACTCCAGAGAGATGGGGTTTAAGGCTGAGTCCTGAACATGCAGGTGAAGAAAATACATTCAGGATAAATGTGTCAAAAATTGGATTAGAAATCCATATCCCAAACAGGATAAAATGCAAGAAGACAGATTTCTGCTCCAGACTAGGCTAGACAGATAGCCTTAAGAAAGAGAATAAATCTGTACAAAAATTGGAAAGAGGACCAATATGAAAAAAAGAGAGTAGCAGAGGTATTCTTAGTACTGCCAAAGGAAAACTGAGATGGATCTCACAAAGCTTGAGGAAAAAGAGCAAGAGCTCCTCAGCAGCATAAAACACAAGGAAATAGAAGTGAAACACTATGGATCCAGACTTTACCTCAGTTTCCCACAGGGGTGATGAGTTTAATCATGAGAGGAAAAGACAGACAATGGTAAAAAGAGCTGGAAATCACGGTGGAAACAAAACTCAAGGAATTGAATGCACTTGGTTCAGAGAAACTGTGTGATCTCATCCCTGCATTCTGAAAAATACTGGCACAAAAAATGGCAAGACGGGTGCTTCAGAAGGAAAACAAAGTACTCAGATTAATTCTAGACTCATTAGTCTGTCTCAGCAGTATTCATGGTTTAAAACAGATTCTGAAGAATATCATAATTAAAGTGATACAGGAATGATTTTAAGGTAGCTTCTGCCAGATTGCCTTAGATAAAACATTAGATTTATCCAATAAAGAAAATACTCCGTACAAAGCCTCTGGGCTTTAGTAGGATATTTCACTATAGGTCATATGGAAATCCTTTCTTTAAACTGGAAAGCCTGGGGTCAGTTGAGAAAGTGAAAGGTGAGTAAGAAGCTGGCTTAGAGATAGGAGTGTGGAGGAAAAGGAGACAATGAGTAATCCTGCAAGAAATATGTGGCTGGAGGGAGGTTACTAGGAGAGACTCCAAAGTCTTAATATTTTGATAATGACCTTGTCACAGCCATTAGAACTGTGCAGATGAATTAGCTGGTGACCTAATGTTAAGGAACATCATGAATACAGAGGAATAGCGGAATACCATACAAAAGAAAAATTATCTGGCCCTCGAGCCTAGAGCAAAGGGAAGGGATGAAATCCTACAGTACCAAAAATAAGCTCATGCTCTTGGGAACAAAAGATCTTCATGCAGAACCAGTCCTAGCTTCAACCTATGGAATTTGCTCAGTCATGCCAGCATAACACTAGAGTTATCTAACTCTCGTTGACTGGAGTGGTAAGGAGTCTCCAAAACATCTTTAAATTATGGAACAAAATCGTATGGGCAAAGCAAGAAAAGGTGACATTTTACACTCTGCTCCAGGGTGAATGAGCGCCCCATCAGCATCATCTTCATAAAATCCTGCCGTAAATGACAGCCTCACACACAGGTATGCGTGGGACAGGCCCTGGAGCTCCCTGTGTTGGGCACTGGCTCCTGACCCTCGAGGTAGGGCAGCCTGTCGCGTTCTCTGCCTAGGCACAGGCTGCCTGGGGACACAGGAGGCTCGAGGGTGTCCAGGCTGCAAGGTCTCTCTTACCACTAGTTTCTCGACAGTCCTGATCAGGAACAGGGGTTTTGGAGCAGGTTCAGAAGCAACAGATGGTCAACCGCAAGGGACTGGTTTTGGAGGAGAGCACTCCCAAATCCCTCAGTAAGAAATAGAAGGAGCTATTTTTTTCCCCTAATGTGGACATGGCAACCTTCATTGCTTGGCACCTTTTTTTGGTCAGTTTTCATATGCCATGGATGGCGTGGGCACAGATGACTTTTTGCACAGGAGTTTCTCTTGAGGCCCTGTGAAGCCTCAAGGAGAAACACTGGCCAAAAATTTAAAGCGGAAGCTGACTCTAAATTTGTTCACTTGCCATATTGCTCTGCCACCACAGAGACAAGTGCTTGAATTCAGATCTAAGCATGCATGCTTGCAAATTCACAAATGCTTTTCCCTGAGCTAGAGGTACTTTGCATAAACTGAATGGAGGCAGTTTGGATTAACTTGGCTATAGATCCAGCACAGACCCAGAATTTGGGTGTTCTCACACAATAGAGGAAAAGGAGCCTTCTCTTAGTTTGCTGAATAGCTGCTGAATAGTATTTTCGATAATTTTTACAGAGTGTCTGTAATGATTAAATCTGATTCTATAAGCAGTGGATAAAGATCTCTGAAGGTTTGAAATGGCAAATATTCTAAATAACATGTTCTAGCAAGGTGTACAGATGGCCAGTTCTGCATGTGAATAAGCTACTAAGGTATTAAAAAGCCAGAAAATAACCTACCCAAAAATCTCTCAAGTCAGAGAAATAAATTTAGTGGCTGTTTTGCAGTTTTGAAGGAAAGGGTGTCACAGGTCTATCCAATCTCCACATGTTAAGACCTCAAAACTACAGTCAAATATGACTTTGCTGTCATTACTGCTGCAATACCAGGACTTGTCTGTAGAAATGCACAGAAAGAGTTTGTCTAAAAAACAGGAATTCTGATGACATGGTATCAGCAAGGAGCTTGGTAAAGATCCCAAACACATCTATAATACATGGGCTGAAATCATGGTTTAAATTTATTGTTCAATTACAGCTTCATGCTCTTAGAGTTCACTGTTGCCAAGAAATATATATGACATTAAATTATGGAATATTTTCTTAAATATTTTAATACATTTGAGTACTTGTAACATTTTATTTAAGCATATTATTCAGAGAACATAAAACATTGGTCTTTCCTAATTAAAGGTGTGAGTCAGCAAGACCAATAAAATGCTTACTCCAGTGTTGGAGAAAACTCTGAAGAGGGAAAAAAATCCTATTAGAAAGTCTCCTATTATCCTGGCAGTGCCTGCCTGAGTGACATCTCAATGATTTTTGCTGAGTTAAGCCTTGCAAGGTCCATCCACTTATGGCACAAGCTTTCATTTCACCATTAATTTATTTGATTTGTCAAGAGATTAATAGGCATGTGAGATGTTAGTTAAAATTTCAGAGCACCTTGTGAGGCTCTATCAGATAGAGGAAGGCTGTTATTAGCAGGAGTGTAGATGCTATCTGAAGGGTCACAAAATGTGAGGTAGGACTGGTCACCTTAGGTGGGAAGGGCCATGCAGACACTGGGCAGTGCCTTCCCACTGCTCTGGCCAATCATCCCTGCAGCAAAACTATCAAAAAAGAACCAGATAAGAGAGATTATCTTAATTTCCAAAGAGTATTCTGTCAGGGTTTGAGGTGTTTTACCTCTCGTGGCACCTGCAAGACACTCTGGACCTTGCAGCTCTGCAGAAGTAGAAGGCTTGGCAGACTGAAAGTTTGGTCTCTCACTTTGAGGGCTGGACCCACATCTGAAGAGCTCAGCAGCTGGAGGTTTGGCCAGCTGCCTCTGGATGAGGCAGGTCTGCTCCTTGGTGCACCCATGATCTGTTACCCAGAGCACGGGGATCCAGGTTTCTTTTACCTTTTCTGTTCTTTGGAAACCACAGCAGACAAAGAATCCAGGCCTCACCCCTGGATGGGTTTAGGCTTTCAACAGGCTCTGTAGCTAAATGTGAGAGGTAGGAAGAGTCCTTGGTCCTGTAACTCAGATGGAGCTCTGTGGAGCAACAAAGGCAGTGCAGAGGATTACAAAAAGATTTGCACCTTTACTCTAGCTCTTTTAATTGCTGAATGAATCAATCATTAAAGCAACTTGCATGGTTTTTCAAATGGTTTTTAATGATTTGTGAGCACCCAACTTTCTCCACTGCATTCAAGAACCCTTAAGGAAGCTGTCTCTGATCAAAGATCTGTTAAGTAGGAATGCAGTATTTAAACTGGGATTACCCTCTCAGCTGCAAAGTTTTAATAAAATTTCTAAATGGCAACATTACTGTCATTAGTAATGAATTAGATACAATCATTGCTAAGTGAATATTTGATACATGTTAATAGCATCTCATTCAAACATTCAGGAAAATTGCATTAGTTCCAGTATATATCCTGCAGGGAAAAATCTCTCACTGCCATGAGGCCAGATTCCCATGTTGTTCAAACCCATACAGTTAAAAGAATAATTCTGATAACTTCTGATAGGTTTGAGAGAAAAATATTTTCAACAGCCTTCCACAAACCAAGGCTGAGGGGTAAATCCACAAAGGAGTATGGCCACTCCACAGCCTCCCTGATACTCTCTGTCTCACTAAGTTTGTCAACTGGGAACACTTCAAAACAGGAGATGAGGGTCAGAACCCCTTCAGGCAATGACACCATCTGAAATCAGATTTTTCATTCCTGGAAGGTCTACCCACCACTAAAAACCTGGTAAAACCAGGTGACAAGGGGCAACATGGCCACCTGGTTCTCAAGCACTGCACAGGTGGGCGCTGAGCCTCTGGAGAAGACTCCCACCTCTGGGCCATGCCTGGTGACATGAAGCACTGAGCCAGCTCCAATGGCACCTCTGCTCTTTCCCATTGCCTTGGTTTAGGTATCTCCCTCAGAAGCCAAGACCTAACCCTTCCATGCTCTCTCTAGGCTGCAGGCAGGCTGGATCTAACTCCTTCTGCATCCTGTTCCTAGTCCCAACCATCTTATTTTAAAGTATTCCCTAATTTGGATCAACAAAAATGGCTTTTTTTTGCTGGCACCATAATCACTGAGCCCCACAGCCTTTCACATCCACCAGTGTTTCATCTGTGTTGTAAGAATTGAACTCGGCTCCTCTGCCTACTTTCACAGATTGTTTAAACCAGAGCTATTACTCTTTAGTTGCTGTTACCTGTCCCTGTTAATGCAGTAGGTGTCAGGTTGGTGTTCAAATCTTTCACTCTTGTGCACAAACACCTATCTCATATTCAGGTAATAGTCCATCCACTGTGAGGGTCACATGCAGAGAAGGTGATACTCTTCTCCATTGCCATCCTCCCAGGAGACTTTCTGAAGTCAAGCTTTGCTGCTGTGCAGATCTCCTTGAAACAGCTGTCTGCTGAAGTTTGCTGTGTCCTCAAATATTTAATGAAATCCTTATAGAAGCTGTGGCTGAAATGAAAGCTGAGAGAGGAGTCTGGTAGGATTTGAAAAGCCCAATTCAGTGAGAGTCATGAGAGTCTCTTCAAGCAAAGCTCTCTGAAGTGGCACAGTCATTGCTCTGGATGAACATATGTTTGCCTTGTCCCTGTAGGAGTGGAGCACGTTCCCCACCAACACACAGTATCGTTGTTCTAAAGAGGGATTTTCTGAACATCAGCAGCTTGTCCAAATGCTAATCCTGAAATTATTGAAGCAATTCTCTAAAGACTATTATTTTTCCAATACATATTAGAGTGTTATTCTGAACACTGTTTTTCTTTTCATCTATCCACAAAACCTGCAAGAGATTTTCCTACTTCAGGTGTGAGTCTGCATCTTTGTATTTAGTAGGAATGTTAGTATTGAAATAATATAAATCCAGATTTTTTTTTTATGTGGTACATAAAATAGGATTTTCCAACAGCCAGAACTTATAAACATCATGTATTTTCCCCTTTTTAAGGGGAGTGGCACAACAGTGTTGCCAGAAAAGAAATATTCCCTGTTCTCTTTCCATTTCTGTCTTGTACACACACATTTATAGTGAATGTCAAGAAAATTACAGCATAAATTACCATAACTGAGAGTGTAGAAATTTTCCAGAACTATAAAAATGTTGGACTGAAAACAGTCAGAAAGAGCTTCTGACTCTCTGAGCACTGACCATGAGCACTACAGTGAAAGAAGATGGACATGGAGCTTGCAGTAAAAGACTGGCAGCCTCTGTAGGGAACTCTCACTATGTGACTGAAAACATCCCAGATAACCCATATCCCCAGAGCCATTTGGGCTGAGACATAGATCTCTTCCTCCTGGTACCAGAGCTGGATTTCTGCACATTGACAGCAGCAGTGTTAGTGCTAGCAGCCATCACACTCAGCCCTTTCCCTTCTAGGCAATTCCATGGGTATAATGCCATATTTTCTATCTGAAGATCAGTTTTATCTCACAGTTAAAGCCTCCACTGTAGTGTTTGCCGAGATCTGACAATCCAGGATTTACTTGGAATGTGTGAATGCAGGCAGAAGAGCCAATGGTAAATGTTGTGGGTAAGCAGGAAGGTCCAGACATCAAGGCCTTCACTGTGAGCATGACAGCATTGCAGCCTTTATGCCACGGTTCCCACCACATCCTGTGTCTCCTCTTTGCACCATGTCTTGCTTCCATTACATCTCTGTTTCCGCCTTCAAACATCAACATTGCATGGGCGTGGTGTGGTTTTAAACTGCCCTTGTACGTCCTTCATTTTCATCCATGGAATACCAACACATTTCTCAATGATGTATTTTCTTAAAAGTTTTAGCTAAGACTAAAATAATTATGGTACAGATATCAGATTTGAGTTTTTCAGAATCAGCATCAGCAGAATGTGTCAGAATAAAGCAGGGCAATATCTTGGCATACCTGTATTCCTTTTCCCATACATGCAGGAAAAGAGTGGATTCAAGACACTGTGACTCTAATTTACAAGCAGCTTTCAGAGTTTCTGTTTCACATGTGAAGCAATGATTCCCTTAATCCTGAATATTTTCCTGTAGTCTTCCAACTGCTGATGACTATTTGGAAATTAGAGCAGCAGCATCAAATTTTTATGGGAAAATTTTGTTCAGGATTTACCTACCTCTTGAGGAATATATGTGTTAGTGTGGTTGCTTTCCCATAGAACTCACCAGGAGGATGCTGTTTAACAACCCAAATGTTAAAAAACTGGTAGTGTCTTCTAGAAGTGAATCTGCAGTGACCCACGATGATTCATAATTTTCTGGGAATAAGCAGCCCAACACTGTGTCATCAGAATGGGCAAATACCATAAGCACAGCAGTTTTGCTGCAGCCACCTGAGGTTAAATAACTTGCTTGAACGTCATCCAGACAATCCTGTCATGGCTGTGAGATCACCATGGCAAACTATAGATGATAATGTGTGAGTTCAAGGACATAGCTGAGCTTTAAATGCTTTGTTCCTGGGTCAAAAATACTTCTATCCTTTATTGATCTTGTTATTATCCCAATATGAAATTGGGAAATAGCCAATACAATGTATTTCTCAGAAGAAATGAGAAAAGAGTGAGGAGCTTTCATGATCTTTCTTAACTGAGAGGTTCAAACACCTCTGCAGATTTTCCTTTGAATTTACTGATTTTTTCCTTTGAGTTTTTGCAGGTGGAAATTTTCCTGGGAAAAACCAGGCTCCTAAAGAGAAGTAACTGCATTGTTGCAACAGCTGAAACCTTGCAACCCTCCACAAACATTTTCACAGGCTGAAGGAGTAGCCAGGCAATAGGCATTTTCAAATTGTTGCTATCTACCTTAAATCATCCAGAACAGCCCTGTGTATTCCCAGTTTTTGGCCTGATGTGTAGGTTTCTTGGGCCTCCTGGAATAACTCCAAATCCTGACCAAGGTGACAGTGCCAAGGCCTTAAGTGCTGCAGCCCTGCTTCTATCACTGCACAGAGCCAGGGAAGAAAAGCGATCTGAGTCCTGCCAAGCAGACCACAAATGACTCGCTGAGCCCATTGTTGCTTTGTTTCCCTTAAAATAGGGGTTCTCTTCTTCTCCTGACCATGTTTTTTACCCTGATGTGATGCTGACTTGTTCCCAAATGTGAAAGGAGACCCGGGTGGGCTGTGAAACTGCGGGGGCCAGAGGCTTGTCTGGTGAAAGGAAAATCTCATGCTTCCTTTCCCAGCCCTGACGGAGCTGTCGGCCATCTCCAGTAATAGGTAGATTACCATCCTCCTGGGAGCACACCCCACATCCAGTGTCCCTGCTTAGGGCAGTCCCAAGATTCCAGCTTGTTAGGGACCCCAGTGCCAGCAGCAGAAAAGGCTCCTTTGGGATGCACATCCCTCCTGACCCACGGCTCGTCCTGCTTTGCACCACTCCTTGCAGTGCAGCAATGGCACGGGCTCTGCCAGGTTGGAGGCAGCCAAAGAGAAGGAAAGCATTAGGGGCAGTAAATAAATGCATGTTAAAAGTTAATGCCATCAGTCAAAAGCCTCTGAGATGGAACATTATCAATCTTTGAGAGTTATTATGCAGAAGCAAGCTGCTGAGTGCATAAATATTTTATAGATCTTAAACTATTGAACAGTTATTGGAGCTGGGATTTAATCTCTTTCAGCCTGACTTGACAAAATAACAAAAATGGGGATCATGGTGAAAAAACAGGCTACAAACTGGTATGATGAAACCTTGGAGTCTATCCAGAGAGTCCATTCTTCTCCCATGCTGGTAATTGTTGTAATTCACTGACTTTAATGAAGTTCCTTTTTATTCACACCAAAAATAAGCTGGAAAAAGTATAGTGCAAAGCTCTTTATTAATCTTTGAAAGGTTTGCAGTATTTGAACCCCATAATCTGTATTGCAAGGTCATCTTCAGTGTGGTTAATATTCCTAGTGCCCTTCAACTGCTGATGTAGACTTCATTTTGTCATAGTACCAAAGGAACAGACTTGATATATGAGGGCCGTTAAATGTGCCCTAAAGTTCTTCCTACAAATACACAGGAAAATTCCCAAAGTTTTCCTTTGTGAAGGAGTGCTTTATACTGTGACTATGACCCTTTACGTTACCATAATGGCTTTATTTGCTGTGTGAATTTCAAGAAACTTTGGGAAATGCCCCAGTGTGGCTTTCCAAATGGTAAGACTGAACTTCTCCTAACTGCACAGAAAACCTCACACATTTTCTCACCTGTACAAACAAGGATGAACCCACTAAACTGCAAACTGGGCTTTGCAGACCCTTTACTTTTGTCTGTTTCCTGCATAGCCTGGAAAGGACTTTGCTGATGGACTCCGGATGTTTAAAATTTGCTGCCTGCCTTAGGAGGAGCTGCTGCAGCACTTCCACCTCCCACACGTGTCCCAAACCAGCTGCCTGCAGTGAGGGTTCCTGCCCCAGGGCTCATCCTGGTAGGATCAGGGCCCTGGTGCTCTGAGGGTACCTGGCAGGTGGAAGTGGAGTTGCCTCAAATGGAAACACAGCATCCACTGCTCTCCATCAAGTGGGCATGGATTGTCCTGCCTGGAGAATGTCCCTGGAAAAGTCTCTCCTCCTTTCCAGAAAGGGAAGAACAAGCCCTGCCAGGCCCTGCCGTCAGGAGCTCTGACTCTTCTCTGCCATGGCTGAACCCTCCACATGCTCACAGCACAGAAAATGGCCTGCCCTCAAGCACAGCATGACAAATGTCTTCTCTTTCTTTTACATTTTTGGGGGTTTTTTGTTTGGTTTTGGTTGGGCTGTTTTTTCCCCTAAATCTCTGTGTGTGTAAGACAGGAAGATCTGCTTTCCTGGAGTCACTTTATAAATTAGTTGGCCGGCTTTGACCCTGAGGTAGAAAGGCAAACTTCTCTATTAATCTGTTAGAAAAGGGTCTCATTCAGGTTAAAGGGAGGCTGGTTCCTAGCTCCTTTTTCTACTGAATATTGCCACAGATTTTCTGATGCAAAACACTGGGGCAGATTTTTACGGTAAAGGTTAAAAATATGGTTTTTTAAGGAAAAGTGTCCCTTTCTGTTACTTTTAAGACTTACCAGCTTTAGTCATACTGATGAGAGGTTCCCATGGAGCACTTGTACCAGCACTGACTGGAGAAACACCGGGCATGATTAGACTGTGTCTGTATGATAGCAGTGTAGCTTAAACCCCATTAAATTAAATTAGACTTCCCATTAAATTAAATTAGTCTCCTCTTTACTTCTTGGGCTCACCTGACACAAAGAAAATGAATTGCTGTGATTTACATGCTGCTTTGGCTTGTACCATGTTTCAGCCGCCCGACATGCAAGACGCACACATTTAAATCCACATAAAATAAAGTAAATGAAGGTGGATTGAAGGAAACACAGAAGTATGCAAGATTTGGTGACTTTTGTGCGAATTTGTCCTACCAGTCTCAGTCCTGGCAAGGAGGGAAGTTTTAGCGGGTACAGCAGGATTCTCCATCCCTGCCCTCCCCTGCAGGCCTATCCCTATTGCCATTTCTGGGTTTCTTTGGTTTCTCTGAGGGATGTGGAAGGTTTTTTATGGATTCTACCTCCCTTCTCCATCCTCCCTTACTCCTACATCTAAGGCAAGCGTGGACTAACATTCCTTTTGCTACCTCCAAAGAAAAACTTGTAACATTTCATTCACTCCTTAGCAATTTTCAGGGCCTTTTTCCCTCCTGTGTGTCAGCGAAGCTGGTTAAAGAAAGAAACTACTTCATTTTGACTTTCTGCCTGCTCAATATAACTCTCCTTCTTTTATGCAACAGCATAGCATATTATTAAGAAATATTTACTGCATTGAAGGAACCGTTTCCAAGAGCAGCTGGTATAGAAACATTCTGTTAAACTTTAGGCTGTGTTTTATTTTTAAAGTTACTTCTTCACAATGTGAATTCTGACTCTGGAAATTTCCTTCCAGTGTTAAATCAGCCCCTGGGAAACGCACTTGCAGCAGCTGTTCTTTTGAAGCTGGCACACCAGACCAAGCTCTGTGTTAGACAGAGAGTGTTTCTCATATCTCCATTCAGAATAGTCAACATTTAAAGGCTCAGCTAGATATCTTCCAGCTTCAGCTGTGTGGGTGAGAGTACAGTCAGCCTGTGCCTTCCGCTTATATACTTTCAGACTCCCAGGACTTTACAGAGCTTTAGGGGTTCAATACTTTATCATACACCATTTGTGAATTTGTCTTCACCCAGGCAAGATAATTGCCTGGATTTTGCATTTTCTCTGATTTTTCCTCACATCCTTTCTTCCTTCACTTTACTCTTTGCTCACAGACACCTGCTTGCTAATGTCTACATATTAGAGGGGAGTATCTTATTTCCTTCATTCTGCCTTGAATGTGATCAGAAGCTGTTCTACATGATGCTGAAGTTCTCAAAAGCTGCAGACTTGGGCTACAAGAAATACCACATTGGTGAAATTTAACTTTATCTGAGAATCCTGCTGAATTAAGCTGAATTAAGTTCAATATCAATGGTGTTGGAGGGAGCTCAATCTTCTTCAGAACAGGTCCTGCCTGTGTAGGGCACTCCTGGAAAGGTGCTACATTTGTGCTCCAGGGAGCTGAAGGTACTGGTTGTATCACAGGATCCTTTCTATTATAAATCCTCTAAATCACTAATTTTTCATAAGAAAATATTAATAAAATACAAAAGATACATCAATATGCTAGCACAAGCTAGAAGTACTTTGTTTCCTTGTGTTGTGCTACATTCTTTTATTGTAAAATAATAGTTTGACTTTATACAACACAAGGTTGATTTACCCTTTCTGCACATAATGCAGAATTTTTTTCACATAAAGGTGGCATTGAGTAATATTGATTTCTTACTGTTATATATACTGTTTTATGTGGCCTTGTCAGCTCAGTGTGTCATTATCAGCTCAGTGTGTCTTTATCGGTATGGGCCAACACTTTTGGTCCTAAATGCAGTAATACTAGTAAAAACTGTTTCCATTTTAGAGGTGCAGAGTGTAAAATGCCTCTCCTGTGATTCAGCTGGAGCAGAGATGTCCAGCAGAACAAGATGTCAGGAAGTTTTAAGACTCTCCAGACTCGCAGTTGAGGGAGTTTCAAGACAGGTGGATGTAATAGACTACAGATGCCACGAGATGTTGCCTGTTGTCTTAGGCTGTTTGGCTGGGGAGCTGCAAGGCCTGCACTGCCTTGCTCATGCATGGTCCTGCAGATAACCAACAGCCCTGGCCCCTGCCTGCACAGAGCAGGACCAGAGCCCCTCTGTGCCTCCTCTACAGAGGGAGATAACAGCCATGCTGGTGAGAGATGTCACAGGCAGCAGAGGATGCCACAGGCGTGATAAAAGTGGGGGTCATGACAGCCAGACACCAAAGGCTTTGGGTGCATGGCAGGAGCTGTGAGGACACTCCCAGCTGTCCTGTGGGGGGGTGTGATCCCTGCACTCCCGCTGTCCTCATCCCTGCACTCAGCTCAGCAGGAGTTATGCCGTGTAACACCTGCTCTTATTGTGAGATCAAAGAGAGAGTGAAAAAAGTAAAACAGGTACACAGCCCAAAATACATTATGGCCAGGTTAAAATGGCCAGTGAAAGGATTTGTGTTTGACCACACATATCCATAGAAATTTGTGTAATCATGTGCCAGCCTCAGGCCAAGAGGTTGATAGGAGGGGAGAGGATTGCAGAGCATAAAATGAGCAATCATGCACAGGTGGACCATGCAAATGACAAGATCTCAGAGACTGCAACTAGTGAGAGAAAAATAGATGAACTCAGAATTAAAACATAAATTGGAGCACTGAAATCTGGGAAATAAAGACTCACATGAATATTAGGTGGCAAATATGGAACAGTTTGCCCCATATCTTCAGAAATCTGATGAGTGGAGTCCTTTTGTGTACTGCTGCGTGTACTTTGGGCTCAGCAACTTAGAAAATACCTAAGAAGTCTTCCCTCAGATTTATTTTTTCCTTAACAAGACTTCAAAATATAGTCCAGTATATTTTTCACTCAATGCTTTTGTACTATGATGTTGTACATAGTTTAAGATACTGAACAAAAGAAAAAAAAAGAAATTTAGTAATGCATACTAATCCTGTCCTGTTTAGGACCTTGGCAAAAATGCCAAGGAACACATGCTTTCCAAGACTCATACCTTGGGCAAAACCAGTCCATGTATGCAGTTCATGAAGACTCTCTAAAAAGCTTCACTGTCACTGCAGCATGTGTTTTAAATGGTCTCTAGTCCCCAGTAATCTATTTTCCGGTTTCCTTCCAGGCCTCTTCATTGCTATCTCCACTTGCTGCAGGAATAGAGTACTTGTGTACGTGGGAGGTGTGGTGTAGCACGGATTTATCACGCCAAAACAGAGCACTCCTTATTGGAGGCACACTGCTAATACCTCTGAAAGGCTACAGGGCCTGTTGGAAGGAACTTAAATCATCTGCTGGTATTTATTTCAGCTCAAAGTTATGCATGCAAAATAGCCATAAAAAGGGTGGCTCGATGAATCTTTCCTGCCCTGAACTTGCACTGCACCTTCTAACTGACCTGCTCTGGCTCAGACACACGGCACATGAGCTCTCCTCCCTGTCCTCCTCCCTCCTCCTCCTCTCAGGGGGGAAAGAATGACAACGGGCAGCTCTCAGCTGCAAACCTGCTGTCGGTGTCCTCTGAGATGTGCGATCCTCTGGCAGGGACCCGGTGCCCGGCAGTGCCTGGCTGGCCCCTTCCTACTCCTTGGCTCAGACTTCCCGAGCAGGGACACCAACCCCAGTGTTGGGATCCCTCCGGCAGCCCCCAGCCAGGGCCCTGAGCAGGGGCGTCGCTGCTGCCTCGGAACCCTTAGCTGAGCCTAAGGGGCTTGCTGTTCTCACCTCACACCGCTGCCCAAAACAGTTGTTACATCTCAGCCCAGATGCTTCGTTTCAGAGGCAAATGCCCTGATTCCTGTATACATTTGCTTTCTCAGCTTGTCAAGCATTTAAGTGCCTTTCATCTTGAAGTATCCTAAATGATAATATGCACTTATATAGCTTAAGCTCCTCTAATGAATGAGGTTCTTCATAAACACTTGGTAATTAGGTCTCACGACCGCCCGATGAGCTGGGAACAACTCTTTGCAATGGTGCAGAGGGATGAGCTGAGGCTGTGGGAGACAGGCAGGGCTCAGGCTGCCAGCTCAACTCACAAAGCTCCGTGGCCATGAGGCACTGGGACCTGTGTCTGCACTGAGAGCAGCTGCTCTTATGTCCATGAGGAAAGAGCACAAAAACCAGATTTCTCACCCGAAATTATTTTCCATATGAATGAGAATAGTGAAAACTGAAAGGTTTCTGCTTCCTCAGTGCCTGCCCACTACCTCTGCCCAGAGCTTGTGGTGGCCCAGGCCAGCCCCTTGCCTCAGTGTTGATGCTGTGGGTGGTGGGACAGGGACTCTGGCACTGCTGCCAGGTCCTGCAGGACAAAGATGCTGGATTTGGTCATCACAGCCTCCTGGGAAATTCATTCCCATTTTGGCCAGGGAGCGACAAGAGGTTTCTAGGCAAGAGTCACTTGGCTTCAGACATGTTCTTGAAGGAAACCACAAAGAGAAAAGTTCATATACTCAAAAGTGCATTTCCCATCAGAAAACATTCCAGCCAAAGAAAAAAAGAAAAGCGCTAAACAGGTCTGCCCACAGACTTCTCTTGCTCTGGCTCTTTTTTTTTACCTTTCTCAACATTGCTGTCATCTGCCACTGGCAGCTCAACTGTGGGAAATTTCCTTTCTCTCTGACTATTTTGTAGCACTTTTAGTCCTGAGAAAATCAGGAATTGTACGTATCACAATTCTAGCATTCAGCTAAAGGAAAGGACCTCTTCTGCAAGGTCTTTCATTGTGTCTTCCACAGTGGCTCTTCCAAAGATATAATGAAATCTGCTTGCTTGACTCAAAGAAATTGGCACTGCTCAGACACATGCAGCTGCTACTTTTCCTCTGGCGGGTTCTTATACAGCTTCCAGATACTGAACTACCCTTTGTGTGTGATCTTCCTATCCCTTTGCTTCTGCCACTTGTTTTTTACTAACACATAGGATTCAGGTATCCTGCTGAGGTATCATACAGTAGTGTTGTTGCCTTCTTGCCATGAAGAAATAAATTTACCCATTTCTCATTTTTCTGAGCCCTGAAGTTACCCACTCCAGCAGTACAGCAGTGTGTGTTTTGCCTTGCTAATGCAGTAAAATTAAGACAGCAACAAAATAATATGGGAAAAAAATCTGCCCCTGTGCTTTTCCCAACTCTATTGTGGGTTTGCTGGTGCTGCCAAGGTGTGTTTTTGGTGACTTGTCCTGCCTGCCCTCCTGCCTTGGGGGATGGTCCCCTTTTGCTATTTGATTGTTCCTTGCTGCATCTTTCAATTCAGTTTGTGCTTTTGTTCTCATGCCAGCTCCCTTCTTCCTCTACTTCCCTCTGTGCTGAGGGTTTTGCTGCCCTCTCAGCCCTGCTCCCCATTTCTTTTCAGCTCTGTTCAGCAAGCCCTGGGCCTGCCTGAGTCCCCAGCAGGAAGGGACACCAGCCCTGTCCCCTCGGCACACACTCAACAGCAGAGTTGCACTAATGCTTTCCTTTGCCTCCTTTCTCTCCCCTCCCTCTCTCTTGAGGTGAGATCTGTCTTTCCTTACACCAGAGAGTGTGAGCAGAGAGAAACCAGACTCAAGGCAAAATTCCCATTAACTTCAGTGGGGGCAGGATTTCACCTCCTGTGTTTCATGTTCTGGTCACTGGACAACAACATGAAAGGACTCCACATTTGTAAAACCTGAGACACGGCAGCCACTCAAGCCAAGCAGATGCAGATACAGTTCCTGGTGCCCCCTCCAAGCCCCTCTCCACAGCCACACTTGCTCCTCCAAGACCTCTGAAGGTCGTTAATCTCTCCTCTTAGCTGTTTATTGTTGCCATGTTGGCAGCTATTGCTGAGCGAGGAGTTACCCCAGCATAGCCTGGGCTGGGCTTTGTTACTGCTGCTGTCCAGCAGTACCCACAGCCTTGTTGTATTTCAAGTGTGCTCCCCCTCAGTCCAGCCTTCCTCATCTTGTTTGTGTCATTGCTACTGATGAGGCTTTTTAAGCCTCTTTGGCTGCTTCAGTCATGCAGACTCCCCATGCCTCCTGGGATACTCATTTCCCCAGCATTCCTGCGTTAAACCAGTGAATTCCTGAAATCTTGCTATGTCTGCCTTGTTCTCCAGTTGCTTTCTGGTGATCTGTCTTCAGTTTTACCTCCCCTGCTGCCCTGAGCACCAGCAGGCACCCACCAGCACCCATGTGTCTCTGCAGGTCCCAGCATTGCCTCCTGCCTCGTGGCTGCTCTGCCACCCGGGCACTGACCACCAGCCTGCAGTGGCTTTACCCTCAGCTCCCTTTATTGCTGCAAGCCACTGGTCCATCCCAGCACCGTGGTGCCTGTGGCTGCTGACAGCCTGTCTGTCAGCTTACCCTGGGGTCTAGATTTTGCTACTCATTGGTCTCTTGCTGAGCTGGTGTTTTGTTCCTGGGAGGATTGCTGCAACAGCACGCTATTTCCAAGTAGACATCTCTTCTTGTCTGTGCAGTTTTTGCTCCTGGCTCTTTACTGTCATTCCTGCCTTTCACTTGTTTTGTAGGTACCCAGGGGAAGAGGTCTTGTGCTCAGATTCCCCTGATACTGAACTATTTGAATTTTGCTGCAGTGCATTACAACCTACTGCCTGAGAAATGTACCTTGCATTTCAAGGTCTCTGTTCTTGCTTGAACGCCTTCCACGCAGCCTGTTTTTTAGAAAGAGAAGTAACAATGTAACGTGGCCATGTAGCTAGTGCCTTTAAAATGGAACAAATCAGTTCTGACTCTGTTTTGGGCCTGGTATTTTCCTGACCAGATCACTCAATGGTCACACTATTTGATGTACATCAGCTGAGCATCCTGTTCTGGCTGCCAGAGATACTCACTGGCTTGCCTGAGTTCTCATCTCCTGGCGCCAGTCTGCTGGGACTACTGCTCTGCCTATTGCCATGACCACAGATGGTCTCTCACCAAGCAGCAACAGCGAGTTTCCTTGGCACTATTCCTTGTACAAGTGACCATGAGCTGCCCTACTCTCCTCAGCACCTGGAGCTCTTCAGTACTTTGTTAGATGCCTGGACATTTCCAACGTGTTCATCATGTGTTAAATACTAGTTATTTTCCTCGGAGAAATGCAGCCTGGGAGTTGTTCTAAGGACAGTGCTTTATTTTCCACTGTCGTACTAAAGAAAAAAAAAAGTCATATAGTTGCTTAGTGTAATTACACATGTCATCAGGAACTCTCTGGGATACTAGCAGTGTTCAACACCTCTAAGTTGAATTAATGGACCTACAGAAAATAGAGGAGAGAAACTCTTCTCTTGATCTTGTTCTACCCAACTGTATGCTGGGACTCTCTTACCCCAGGGCTGCTGAAATTTGCTCTGCTTTGTTCACAGTTGTCCTTCTGTGGCAGCAGGCTGGAACTCTGGTTGTCCCATAGAGACTGAGGCCCCCGAGGTCTCCCCATTCCTCTCCTCAGGCTTTCCAGAGGGAAGACAGTTGCCTGTCTGTACAAATGGTCAGATTTCTTCCCTTGGTTGGGGCTTGTCAATCAGTGTCTTTCAGAAACCAGCAGACATCAGATGCAGAGGATTAGCATCGGGCTAATTTTGCCCTATTGTTCTCCTCCTGACCTTTGTGCTGAGGTTGCAGAAGGCACACACACATTCCTACAGGCTTCCCCTCTCACACAGCTCTGTCTGCAATACTCTCAAGAGGCTGGTGCTGCAGCACCTCTCAGTCTGGCCAGATGCCCAGGGGCGTTTCTGCCAAGCTCTACTTGCCAGGAGCTGCGCTGGTAGGCAGCTGAATGGCTCATCCACCTCAGTGAGCCCATTACTGCACCACAGGAGGTGCATGCTATTCCTACACTATAGGTATCATCATATTATTTAGTCATCCTTTTCAATATTCAGTTTACCTGCCTTCAGTGGCAGGTGCTGTGGTTACCTGAGAGCTTTCTCCCTGCCACAGGCAGACCCAGACTCTGCTGGCATTGGAGGATGAGTGATGCCTGTTTCTGCAGACCTGCCTGTCCTTTATCACTGTCTTGCAAAAACAGACGGTCTGCAGCTTGGCACTCATGGGTGCACTCTGTGCTGCAGGGCAGGGAGACCATCTCTAGCTTCAGCCACATCTGTCTCTCAGAGGCTGTGATCCCCAGGGCCTTCCTCCCAGGAGGATGGTTTAGGTACTGCCCAGAGTTCCACCCATCCTCTCTTGTCCAGCAGAAGCAGTGGGTGGTCCTGGTGACAACAGCTCTGTCTTTAGCTGTCTCAACAGCCACCTTGATCACCTTTCTGGCCACAGAATTGGGTTGCGACCCGGCTCTTGGTGGCTTTTCTCCACCTAATCCAGCTGTTCTGCAGTGCTCCGTTCACCTGGTTGCACCCACAACCAGAATAGGGTTTTTTCTCCAGACAGTTCAGAAGAGGACTTTCTCTGGTGTCCCATATCTGTTCTGCCCTTGTGTCCATTTTTAACCTGGGGCAGTTTTGTGGCCTTTGATATTTTGAGGCAGTTAACTGTGGTTTAGAACTGTTTCTTTCACTGATCATTTCAGCAAACTGGAAGCACATGTCTCACAAATGACCCTGTTATTAACCAGGGAATATTTAATGTCTCTAAATTCATAGGTGATGCCAGATTTCTCATCTGTGTAGTATAAATCTCAGTTTTCCTCTTGGGCAGTCTCATCTACCTGAAACAGGCCATTTGTCTTACACTGCTATGGTTCTGCAGTTTGGATATTATTCCTTGCTGAAGTCTCAGTCACTCCTTGTTATTTCCTCTGTGTGTTGAAAGCAGGAGCAAATAAGTAAATAAAAAAGCTTTACCTTCATTTTTGTCTTTTCACGGCTATGGCCATGGCTCTGTACAAGCATTCAGGTTTTGCCCCCACTTGCCTCCTACTCAGAGCATTTCTTCTGACTCTCCACCCTCTTTATCTACTCTTGGAGTCTATTTGTTAATCCTACAACCTACTAAGAGGACATCTCAAGTGCTGGGGCCAAAGCTGGGAAAATAAAGGCAGTGATATACAAAGTTGTTTCACCTGTGGCAAACATTGAGCCATATGCACAGAGACTGACCTTTTACTGCCTTCTCCAAAATATTCTGCCTTGCAGGCTGTTTTCCTCCCCCAGCTTCCAAGCAGGTTCATATATCCAATGTCTAGCTCAAGACCTCCTACCAGCATGACCTCCTACCTTGAAATCGCTCATTTGATTAAAACATTCCCCCAAGGTAGTCTGAGTCTGTTTCACAAACAGGGGACCACAAATTCCAGAAGTTCAACCCTTTACTCAGGGGGAAAAATACAAAAATAAAAATTAATTTAAAAATAATCTGTATTTGGATGAAAATGAGTGATAAGAAGGAGATGAAGAATGTTTTATTCCTATATCATAGAAGAGAAAGCTTTAGATGTTCAGATAAAATGGCAGATTAGAAAGTCAGCCATTTCTGATTTCTAATACAAGACAAGGATGACAACATTTCATTGGGCAGAAGGTGGGGGATATTAAAGGGTGGAGGGGGTGGTAGGAGGGGAATGCTGGGACGTCAAGAAATTACGACTTTGTTAATATTTCATAGAGTAAAAGCTATTTCCATTAGGCTCTTCTGTTTACTTCATCTAGGCAACACAGGTGCTTGCAGATCCCGCTCCAGATGTACTGCATGTCTTGTATTAGGGCAGAACCTGGGTGTTATCTTGAACTAACAGAGCTCTGTCTTCTGTAATGAGGAGAAACCATAACTTCTTAGAAGCATATTTTGGAAATGTGAATAAACAAGGAAGAAAGAAATTGTGACCTCTAAGGGAGTTCTAAAGTCTCAGTGGACAAGAAGGTTGAATACCAACTTTCTTTAATTTTTATTATGCATTTTTCTAAGTAGCAAGAAAAAAATTACAGGTTTCAAATAAAAACTATCAATAACATAAAGAAAGAAATGTGCTTGAGACTGAAGGATTTGTGTCAACATCTGGACTTGGGGCTTGAAAACTAGGTGGCTGAGGTCATTCCACTTTATAAACTCAGCTTACGAACAGCATACACAGCCTATGAACAAGTGCAAAACCTGAAGTCACATAAACAGTGTATTTCATTCCTGAACATTGAAATAACAAAAAGGGCAGAGCCAAAGGGTTCCTCTCAGCATATGCACTTTAAATATATGTGGAGAGCCTATGTAACACAGAAATAGCAACACTGGGAATACAGAAAATGAGACTGAGCAGTATTTACATTACCCTTTTTCTTTAGAGGGGTGAAGGGTTAAATTTTTTTAACGATAGGCTGTTGTGGTCAAGGATATGAGCTCCATCACCTTTCCAAAGTTCTCTGAACAAATAAAATTAATGTTTTCATAGAAACAAATTCTTATTGTAATCTGAAGCCATTTCTCCCAGTAAACATATTTACTTATTAAAGCAAGTAAGAACACCCTTGTTTTATGGTCAAATCTGAAATGAAAAAATCAAATGGACTGCCCTTTCAAATCCTTGGCATCCTTCTCTCCCATGCACCTTCTTGTCCCAGCCAGGAGGTCGGAGCTACCCAGTAGTGCACAGGGATTAATTGTGACAGCTGTGTTCCACCTATGACTCTATTAGCAAACCTGCTCAGATCTCAACATGAAAATGGAGAGCAGTTTCTGCACCCATATATTGGCCTCACACTTTTTGGCTGAAATTAGCAATCACAGGAAGCTTAAGGGCAGCTCGACAAGCACAAAGTTCTTCACTGTCTCAAAACCCAAAGCCCACGTCTCTCAAATCCAGGGATGTTTCTGAGACAGCCAGGTCTGGACACACCAGTGCAATGCTCTGCAACAGCCAAAGGGACAAACAGCCTGCAAGAGCTCTCAGCAGAGAAACAGCAAGAAGACCAGAAATCAGCATGCCTCTGCCTCAGCCCTCGGAGCTCCTGCATCTTGAGGGCTGCACAGGACCTGGTTATCTCATTTCAGAGAGCACGCAGCAGAACTGCAAAGAATAAAGGATGGATGATGTGGATCAGAGGTCTGGAAAAGCATTTGTAGAGGGAACCTGCTGCGGCTAGGATTTTCAATTTCAGAAGTGAAATTATTTCTCTTTTATATGGTTGTAACGCAAATCTGTGAAATTATGAATGGTTTGTGGGGAAAAAAAAAAGAAAATTAGATGCTATTTGTCACAAAAGAATTAGAGACTGCCAAAGTGCTTATCCAACAGTAAGTTTAAAATAATCAAACATCAGCCCTTTTTCTTACAGTTCTTAATTACTCTCTGAAATCTGTTGTCACAGGATAGGGCTGAAATAATAGCTGAGTGAAAATATAAATTGATTTGTTATTTGAAATTGAACACTATCATAACTGATATGTATATCTATGCGTTATGAGACCAATGCTTCAAACTGAACTACTTACTGCAAAATTCCTTAAAACACTGTTATAAAATGGAAGGATACTACAAGTCTCATTCTGTAGTTGCCCCTTTCTCCATGGAGCTCTAACACAGCATAAAACACACTAGGGACAGTACTGGGGGCTGAAGGAGCTGGGTCTGATCCAATTTCCTAGTTTTTGTATGCTTGAGAATTATGGGCAGGTGGCCAGGCAGTGTGCTGCCATGTGAACATCTTCATGGTGGAAATGAGTACAGTCATTGAGAGCTTGGAGCTGCAAGGAAGGAGTGTAGAGGAAGATCACACCAGCAGACCTGATTCCTGGGGTCTTGGACACTAATCCTTCATGGGGGTTTGCATTCAAACTCAGCTTAATTCACTAGTCTGAAGATGAATGAACAGTGATGAGGGTATCCTTTTGGGAGATGCTTATGACCTTCACCTAGCTGATGACACAAACCTTTTCAAAGAACTTGCCAGTGATTTGCATGAATCATAGCACAAAACGTTTAAGTTCATTCCAACAAAAATTCCCACAAGGCAATATTGATCTGAGATTGCCTTTAAAATAAAAATCTGACTGCTTAGACTTAAAAGGTCTTTGTCAACCTTGGGAATAATAATTAGAAGTTCTTTTTCCTTCTCTGACCCATGTCTGTTTAGTTGCATAAAATAACTTTGAAACCGTGCTGTCTTTCTGTCAGGTCAAACAACAGCAGCAGTTCTATGACAAATAAACCTCTCAGGAATCATGGACCAGAAAGCAAATGAGGGATCATAAATAGGTGATGGATGAAAGTGTGTTACCAAATTGTGGTAACTTTCAATCATGGTAGTGGCACCCAATGGACAGCCAGTGTAATTTCATGTTAGTCTGGGCCTGCAGGTGTTACACAGAGGGCCAACCTCTGCAAGGTAATTTAACCTAATTTACCTACACGACCACTAACTAGGGCCAAAGACAAAATAGAAGAATGGAAGGACTCAGAGAGCTTTTAAGGAAAGAGAAACCCTTTAACATGTTGAGGAATACTAGCAAGCAGAATCTGTTCTTAGCTGATGGCTGCGCTCATTTCATGTCACACACAATTTGTACCAGCGCAGGTAAGATGGCTTTGCTTTGGGTGTCTGGACAAAACCAAGGACTTATGATGTCACAAAAGCCACAAGGCTTTATCCTGATGACACTAGTTCTTTGGGCCAGGGTTGATATCCTGATTGTGGGACGAGGAAAAAGCTGGACCCCCGCTGCAGTTTCTTGGTAGATAGGCAGAAAAACCTGTCCTTCAGCATGCTCGTTTCAGCTCGTTTGTACATGGCCCCTAAGTACAGCAGGGGAAAAGCCTTGGGCAGAAAAATAAGTATTGTTCCCTTCATTTTCTTCAAAATGTCAATCTGTTTCATGATCTCATACATTCATAGAAAAATTTCTGCCATTTTTTTTATATAATTTGTCACTCGAGACCTATATTTTCATTGTTTGAATTTTGCCGGTTATTTCAAGAGTTTCAGCACTGAGAAAAACATCTTATCTCCATAACATCACAACAAAAGACTTACCTCTTCCAATTTCAGACTCAGTCTAACAATTTATCAGAGCAAACCTTTCATAAGATTTCTGAATGATTTATTTTTGCTGTCATGAAAATATTTTCTTATTTACAGGTTCAACATTTCTGCTAATGTTGCATTTCAGACACTATCTGTATGCTGGATGCTTCCACTACCTTTTTTCTTCATGGGTAGAAATAGGAACTTTAGCTATTTGTGCTTTTTCAAAAAAGGTACTTGTACAGAAAAAAAAATTACCTGCTTTTCTGGTGTAACCATAATCATACTTGCTTAATGTGTGTTTCTACTGTTCTCACAAAAAGTCTATGCCTTCCCCGGCCAGAAAAATCCCTAATGGAAGAAACTCTTCAGGAGGAAGGAGGTATATTTACTGTAACTCTGTTGAGTTCTGTAAATGTACAATGTACAACTTTGGCTCAATTTTTAAAATTTAAATCACATTTTAATTTTGCCTATTTTTCTCCCAAAATCCTTGTTATGGCAGCTTGCATATTTTAATATTAAGATTTATTTCCTTCCCATTTCTTAGTATTCCCTGGAGACAGCAAAACAGCTTGACTACCATTAAACATGCATTCTACATTGGAGCCCAAATATTTGATTGAATTGGTTGTTTCAGTGACTTAATCACCTAATTGCTGAGATTCTATTTCTGTGATAGAAATTGTCAGTGAGTTTGGAAGATCAGTTTCACTGCTGAAGACTGGAAATAATCTCGTTCCAAATGACATAAATAGTTGAACAATTCAGGCATAATATGCCCTGAATGTACATCCAAGGCAAACTTTGGCTTAAGCAAGTTAGAACATCATGTTTGTTTTTCTTTAAATTCATTTTTATAGAATACTAGGTTTCTACTTGAGTTATATTTTAAGATTCTGACATTATTAAAATTATAGTTTTGTGTGTATTTGCTCAAAGCCACATTTATGATTTTTTCCCCAATCATGGTCTTATATTTCTTAGATTAAAGATAATGTTGCAAACTGCTCATTTTTAAACAGATGCAATAAATATCACAATCTTCCAACATCTGCAATGCAAAAACAGAGAGAATTTGGAGGGTTGAGGCTTTCCAAAAGGAAATATCATGAGGTGAACGTGAATTAATATCTGGAAAGGACATCTCATATATTTATCTTAAAGATAGAGTCTAGATAAAAATCTCATCAACCTTTCTATTTCTATTTAAATAAAGTGTGTTCTTTAATGGTTAACAACAGCATCACTCAATCTATATATTAGTATACGTTCTATGTTTCAAATGGTTTTTAAAATTGCTGGTTAGTGAGTGTATATCAAAGCTGGTAAACTAGACTAGTGCTCACTCAGCTCCTCGGTTTGGCTGGAAAGAGAGCCAGAACACGTTCTTGAAACTGAAGGAGAAAACCTGAGGTGTGGCACGGAGCAAGAGCAGAGAGTAGATGTGCTCTATAAAAAGATCCTTTGCCTGCTCTTCTAGTAGTATTCACTTTTTAACACACTAATGTCTTTGGAAGTGGTAATTTTACGGCAAATCCAAGGATGTAAACACCCAAGTTACATTCCAGCACTAGCAGGAGAAAAAAGCCTTGTTGTAATGCCAGGAATTCTCTTGGAAACTTTGGGTGAGGACTTTGAAGAGGTAACTGCTGCTGAGGAGAAGGAGGAGGTTTGTGGCTGTGTGGTGAAGGTGCTGCTCCCCCACTGCCCACCAACCTGGCCTTGGGGACAGTAGCATCAGACAGTCCCAGCAAAGCCAAGGGGAGGGCACGGCAAACTCTGCATCTGAACATGGGATCCAGCGGCTTTAACTGCTCCGCCTTTTATGGGGTCTTTTCCTGTGTGATCGCTGGGAAATCAAAGGCTGGCGCAGTGGAAGGCAGCCTGGCTCCCTGTGCAGCCCCGCCCTGCAGCGGGCGGTGCGGGATGAGAGGCCTGGGCTCCGGCTCTGTGCAAGAAGTGAAGGGGAGACAAGAGTCGGGTCCTGAGAGTGAAGGTACACATGGAAGTGAGACAGACATTGCTACTCACCATCACACCAGGCCTGGGGCTTGGTTAGTACCATGAAGAGCTGTCTGGGAGCTCGGCTGAGCTCTGCTGGCAGCGGGAGCAGTGGCAGCAACACCTGGAGAAGTGCAATGCACAACACTTCTGAAACTCCACCTTTGGAAGTAAACTCACTGCAGCATTAAAAATTCACAAAACATTTCAGGCTTTGAAATAGTTTGACATAGGATTTTATGGTGGCCTTAAAAGGGTGAGGCTGGAATAGTGTGTCAGGCAGGTGGATACTTCTCCAGATCTGCTGTGCAGCCCACTCTGTTGCTAAAAATCTAAACAATTATAACTTACATACAGCCAAACAGATACTGGATTGTTCTCACTTTTTGTAAAATAAATTAACTTCCAGACTGAGACATTGTATGCCAAGTTTCAGACTGGAGTGCATTTTATGTCTGAGTTATAAACCCCTGGAAGAGGAGGTTTGCAGTGTAAATGCTGACACAGGCAGAGCTGTAACAGAGTGAACAGTACTGCAATGATATCTCGTTTACCTCTAGCAAGGAGCATATAAGAAAAACAAAATAATGTATTCCTGCTGCTACAGATCATTTAATCAGTAAAACTTATCTCTGATTTTATTTGGTAGGTTAAAATTACAAATGTTGTACTTTGATTAAGCAAGAGTAACAATAATCTGTATATTCCTCTGCACCACAAGATTTACATATGTGCATGTGATAAAACATTTATTTTAAATTTATAAAAACTATTTTACATAAAAAGAAAATTTAGAAAGAACAGAAAAGCATAACAAAAAGCAAAACAGCAGCAACTTATTGCAAATGGCTGCAAACATCACAAAAGGCACGTACAGGTGACTGTTGCATGTGATTGAGTACCCAAATAATACCCAGTGCTGCCTTTTTTCCAGATATGAATAATTTACAGCAGGAACCCCAGAAATCCTCTGCTCTAGCATGACATCTGCTTACTGAGCAGGAAAGCCTTGCATTGAGCTAGCAAGTTAAAAATGGGAGGAGTCATTCCTAGGTAATCTGAAGAGAGTGGTCTGGAAATCTTGGCCACTGACTGCCAGTCTCTGCCACTACCCACAAATGCAGCACATCTTTTGGG
Source organism: Picathartes gymnocephalus (assembly GCA_013390045.1). NCBI lineage: Eukaryota > Metazoa > Chordata > Aves > Passeriformes > Picathartidae > Picathartes > Picathartes gymnocephalus. The sequence goes on from WEKY01041639.1 coordinate 90,371, forward strand.
GATGTGCATGGTGCAGAATTTGCTTGATCAATTTGTCTCTAGGTTGGTCCTGTGTAAAAACCAGTGCCTATGCCGTGACATTCTATACTTTGACCTCTCTGATGTCCATTACTGGGTCTGGTTTGGCAAGGAGCACTGCAGAATAAACCTTCTAATTCTGAGAAGTGGTTTTTCAGGCACCACTGTCATTTCTGGATGAAATATATTCAGCCTTCTGGAGCAGACAAGTAAGTCTACCCATGCAACGTACAACGTTTTCTCCTGTATTTTGTAAAACTGAAATGACTGAAATAATATTTCAGGAGAAGATTCTGTTCTCCTTGCTCCAGTGTGCTTTGGCAGTCCCCACGCAGTGAATAGTTTCTCCAACTTCAGAGGAATGCTCTTGGATGAAGATAGGGCTCACGGTGAATTTAGCTGGCCTGCTGCTGCTGTAGGAATTTGGGAACATGCTCTTACACATTATACAGGAAAAATTACACAAATGTCCAACGATAAGTATATATTGTTGACATTGTATCCAAGAAAAACTCTTGTATACATGAAAGAATGTGTCTTTTTGGCACTAGCTGAAATAAGAACAGTCAAGAATTTTTGGTCTGGGCTCTTTTTAGGTCTTTACATGATGAGACCAAGCACCAGTTTCTGAGCATTTTTGCAACACTTCCCTGTATTGGTCCTCTTGCCTGTCCCCTCGCCAGCAGTTCTGCACAGCTTGCTGAGCGTCCCCTTGAGCTCTGAGATTACTGATAAATCCTACATTTTTCTGCTTAGGCACAGGAATCAAATTGAAAAACTCAAACTGATTTTTTTTTTTTTTGTAATTTGTTTATTTCTCCACCTACAAAGCAAAGGCAGTCTTCGCTCTGTAATTTAATGTCTGCCTCTTTTTCCCCCAGGTTGGTTTGGTATTTCCTTTGCAAACCTCAATTGTTGGCATTAAAAACTTGGCCATTTCAACTGTACTGAACAAAAATTTGGCAAGCAGATTGTCAGCTAGCATTTAATTTATTCTTCTAAAATATCTTGCTTTTTATGACTAATCTATGACCAGTCTTTATCCCTGCAATCTTCACAACAGTTCTAGGTCTCCTGAAAGTGAATCACTGGAAGTAACTGGCTTGAAAACGCTGCTGAGTCCCCTCACAAATACATAAAGCAGAGACTGCAGAGCCCAAATTCTGTACCAAAGTGCAGTTATAGTTCTGTTTGTCTGTCTGTCTGCCTGCAGGCAGCCTTTCTTAATGCTTTTCCATATCAGGCCAAAGTCTCTCAAAAGAAACTGTAAGGTAGACAGTCCTTATCAAAATCAGAAGGGCAGAGAAGCAAGAAGTAAATCTCTCCTGGTACAAGATCTGGGCTGTGTCATCTTGGTGCTCTGGCAAGGTGTTTCCTGTTAGAAAAGGAGCCAGAGCATAAAGGAGTTTCTACTTCCAGTAATATACAGGAGACTGTACCAACTAATTATGTTTAAAAATGGTGGGGTCAGGGTGTAGAGAGGCCCAGATGAAGCAGCATAGAAGCAAAACTCACCCTAATCCAGAGCAGTAGCTTGCAGCCAGAGGAAGGAATAAGACAAAAAGGCTGCGTTGTAGGGCCAGGTGTGCTAGGAAGTGGGAAAAGCCCTTTACCATTGCCTGGTAAAAGTGTAAAGTCTATCCAAGTGCACTTCAATGCTAATAGTCAGGAGAGAAGAAAGGTAGCTCTGAAACCTCCCTGTGAGCAAAGGGAGGAGCAGGTTTCACTGAATCACTGCATATTCTGGGTTGGAATGTACCCACAAGGATCTTTAAGTCCAGCTCTTAAGTGAATGGCCTGTTCAGGGATCAAACCCATGACATTGGCATTATCAGCATCCTGCTCTTACCTGTTGAGGTAATCTTAGTGATAAAAGACAGTCCTGACCTTTCCTGAGCACCAGCTGACGTCCCTCAATTTGTGGTATCTCCAAGTGTGGGGTGACAGTCACTCAGCCCTCTTCCTATGTGGTTAAATTAGGGTGGTATCCCAGCAGCACAGGGAGCTCGTTTTATGTGGACAAGCTCTCTAGTAGCCAGCCCTGCTGCCATGGCCAAGTGCAGCACATTTGTCCAGAGCCAGCTGGTAATTAAAATCTGATCCCAGGAGAGAAAGGAAGAAAAAAAAATATATAATATATATATATATATCTATATCTATATCTATTTAAAGCCAAAAAAAAGGGCTTATTTGTCAAAAAAATGTGGGTACAGTAGGTGGAGATGCTCAAAGGGGTATAGCTAAGGATGATAATATTTAGATGTCTTCCTCAGAAAGCCATGGAAAGGCACGTGCAGGTCCCACGTTCCCCATCCCTGATCCCATCACCTCAGCAAGGCTATGGAGTTGGCAGGAGCTGGATTCACTTTGGAAGAGCAGGAAGAACAGGGGGAAGACTTCCTGAGCATGATCTTGACACAAGGTTCCTGGGAAATGTAGCAGACACTACCTGATTCCTGGCAAATCACACATACAGTGTGTAATAGCAGTTTTTAAAGGAAGGCCTCTTTTATAATTGTCCATTTTGAAGGGGAAGGAAGTAGTCAGAGCCCTCTGGTTTCACTGCTGGGTAGTGACTCCATTTTTGGTCTGCTAGCAATGAAAAGCTGCTTGGTTTCATGGTGCACCTCAAGTTCTCCCTGATTGACATGGGAAAAACAGTTCAAAGACTAGTATGCCAGGATGGATGACATTATTTTTCTGAACCCAGTTGCAGGGTATTCTCTTGGGATAGGTGGCATACCATCTGACTCATCTGCTAGTAGGGTGTGCTGCTAAGTGACCACAAGTTAAATAAACTTGAATTCCTCAGTCATGACCGAGGGATAATGAGGAAAGTTCCCTTCAGCTCTGCAAGCAGCTTCTGCAGGTGTTGGACATCTGGAACTCCCTCAGTTCCCAAAATCTATTAACCATGGAGAAGAGAACAGACTGAATAAATTATTGTGGGTTTGGATGATCCAAGAAGTCAGAGACATGTCTGATGAACAAACGCTGCTTATAAGTGCTTGCTGCAATCGCTGTTCTCATGCTAAATGGCTTCTCTCTAGAGGTTACCACAAAGTCTTTGCTTTTCATGAAAATCATATAAGCAGAACAAGTCACCTGGTCAGGACAGTCCATATAAAACACTCAAATAAATTCTCAGGCATGTGAGTCATTTATTTCTTCATATGTCAGGAAAACAGAATACATGTATAAAGCCACATAATTCTGTAAAGATAACTTGTGCTGAAATTCAACAAAGCATGTTATTTTTAGTAGTTGCGGATCCTAAGTGGACATTTTACAGAGAAACCTACAAAAGCTAGTTGTGCTTTCTGGTAGTAATTACCTCCCACAAATATGACTCACTTCTGCAGTTTAAATGCAATGGTTAGTGTCCCAAAATCAACAGTTTTATAAATAAATCTCTGAATCACAGACTGAATGCCTGAAGTGTTTAAATATTTCTTACTGGCCTGGGAAGTAGTTTGCATTTAAGGTTTTTCTTCATAACAAATTCCCAGTGTGAAGGATTGACACTGAAAGGGACTGAATACAGACAAAATAGAAAGGCTGCAGTGATACAGGCTGCTCCAGAGGTCTGGAGCAGAATAGCATAAACGAAGTTTTCTCAGTCTTTAGTATTTCTGCTAACAAGAAGTGGGATTTCCAAGCTGTGAATCGGACTCAGGATGGAATAAAATTTTCCTATTTCACAGCATCCTCTTCTATGGAAAGTGTACCAAGAGCTGGGGTGGCCTTGCTCCATGCAGATCCGGGGGGACTGTTTCAGGCCTCCTGGGGATGCAGGTATCTCCATAAGAAATGAGGAATGACCGTAAGAAGAGGCCTCTCCTCAAAAAGCCAGCAAGGCTAAAAAAGAACACTATTTCACTTTCCACGATAATTGGATTTTATGTTTTGAAAACTACAGTTAATACAATAGTTAATAACTCTAGTCAACTCGTAGTTAGGGTGTGTTTTTTAAATGACAGGAGGATTTTCGCCTGAGTGCGCTCAGGTTTGCTTCCTGCCTGACGTTTAGCACAGACGCGCTCCTGCAGGAGGGAGATCGCTGCCCTTGTGGCGCACCCGCGGTCCCACTGGGAATGTGCTATACGGTCGAGGGAGCAGGGTTGCATCAGGCATCATCTGTCCCGCCTGCTGCTGCTGCTGCTGCTGCTGCTCAACATCAGCTTTCAGCTCTTCCTGGGTTCGCTTCCTGCTCTGCAGCTGTTCCCGCGGCCGCTCTGTCTGCCCGGAGCTGGCAGGACTCAGGGAAACACATCGGCTCTGCGGGCGCCAAGGGCCGGCTGCTGCCAGGGCCGAGGCTCCCCGGGCCGGCTCCCGGGGCTGCCGCTGCCCCGCGGCGGAGCCCGCAGACCCGAGGGCGGCACCGTGCGCATCCCGAGCGCGGCCGCAGCAGNGGAAAGGAAAGGAAAGGAAAGGAAAGGAAAGGAAAGGAAAGGAAAGGAAAGGAAAGGAAAGGAAAGGAAAGGAAAGGAAAGGAAAGGAAAGGAAAGGAAAGGAAAGGAAAGGAAAGGAAAGGAAAGGAAAGGAAAGGAAAGGAAAGGAAAGGAAAGGAAAGGAAAGGAAAGGAAAGGAAAGGAAAGGAAAGGAAAGGAAAGGAAAGGAAAGGAAAGGAAAGGAAAGGAAAGGAAAGGAAAGGAAAGGAAAGGAAAGGAAAGGAAAGGAAAGGAAAGGAAAGGAAAGGAAAGGAAAGGAAAGGAAAGGAAAGGAAAGGAAAGGAAAGGAAAGGAAAGGAAAGGAAAGGAAAGGAAAGGAAAGGAAAGGAAAGGAAAGGAAAGGAAAGGAAAGGAAAGGAAAGGAAAGGAAAGGAAAGGAAAGGAAAGGAAAGGAAAGGAAAGGAAAGGAAAGGAAAGGAAAGGAAAGGAAAGGAAAGGAAAGGAAAGGAAAGGAAAGGAAAGGAAAGGAAAGGAAAGGAAAGGAAAGGAAAGGAAAGGAAAGGAAAGGAAAGGAAAGGAAAGGAAAGGAAAGGAAAGGAAAGGAAAGGAAAGGAAAGGAAAGGAAAGGAAAGGAAAGGAAAGGAAAGGAAAGGAAAGGAAAGGAAAGGAAAGGAAAGGAAAGGAAAGGAAAGGAAAGGAAAGGAAAGGAAAGGAAAGGAAAGGAAAGGAAAGGAAAGGAAAGGAAAGGAAAGGAAAGGAAAGAAAAGGAAAGGAAAGGGAAGGAAAGGAAAGGAAAGGAAAGGAAAGGAAAGGAAAGGAAAGGAAAGGAAAGGAAAGGAAAGGAAAGGAAAGGAAAAAAAAACATTAATTTTTTTGTGTCCATTCGTGGATTCTTCTAGTTTCACTGCACATTAAACTCAGATTTTCCCCGCTTAGACAAGAAAAAAACAAACAAACTAACGAACAAACAAAAATCCCCAAACTCGTCCCTCCCCTAGCTGACATTGCCACACCAGCGGGGCTTGTTTGACTAGAGGTGACCTAAATAATACTAATCTGATCAGATAGAAAAGCAGAAATATTTATACATGTACACATGTTAAAAAGTCAGTTAACTTGGAAAACAAAACCACACAGAAGACAAGAAATGCAGATATACAGTTGAAATGTATAAGCCTTCTATCTTTATTTAATTGCAATCTGTCAGTTAAAATCACTACTGAATGTGGGATTTCTACTGAGAAGTTATGTGTCATAAGTGACAGCACAGAACATGCAGTCCTTTTTATTTATATTTAATTAGAGAAAAAAATTACAGAGAAAAAGGAAAAGGCAAGAGAACAGAAAGCTAAAGGAATAGGAGCTGAATAAAAGCAAGAGAGAAAGAAGCAGGAACATTTTAGATGGATCATCTACTAGCAATTAATCAAAGATTTCTAAAAAGTTCAAGCCCAGACTCTGCAGCCTTATCTTGGCTAAGGAGTCTCAATGTGATCTACAAAACAGCCCACTTATGAGTAAATGCATTCACCTCTTGCCTGACTCATCCTCAGACATTTGCCTTTCTCCTTTATTTATATTTCAGCTGCTATAAAATCTCTAATGCTTCTTCAAACGCACCTTTGTGGAACACATGGATCGCCGCTGTTTCTACTGCATGGCCACTCAGAGACCTGCTGTACCAGCCCCAAAAGCAGCAAATTCTCCACCTGCGGGTTTTAAAATTTTATAGGTGACAGGACAGTGAATTTATTTTCTCTCTCATCTTACCTCCAGCAATTGGAGAGTGATATTTATAGGCTCAGTTATATCCATTTACATTTATTTTATCTAGAAATAGAGGTTCCTCTGATATTATGCAAGAAAATATTAGAACAAAGGACATCATTACAATTACTATGAGGCTCCTTTTTTGATGACTGTGCACAATATCATTTAATCAATTGTATAAACTCCCTACAGTGATTCCTTGTGAGCTGCAGACTCTGTGTGTGTTGCCAGCCACTACAACACTTGCTTTCCACAAGCTGCCTGCCCTGGTGCAGCCAGCAGGCACATGCTGCCTAAGACTTCCTGAAATAATGCAATTTTAAAAAGTGCAAGGACTCCTGATTCTTCTACTTAGAGATTTATATTATTATTTTGCATAAAATAGCAGTGCCTTGAAGAAAAGCAATAGATAAGGTGGCACCATCAACATAGCTTTTTTTTTTGCTTTATTTTTTCCAGAAAAAGTCAGGAAGGGGGACTGAGGTTCTAGACATAAGCAGAAACCTAAAAGTAGAAAGTGTGACATCAAGAATTTCAACAACAAGAACAAAATGGAAACAGCAGAGGAGCGAGATAAGCATGAATTTACTGGCTGATCAGAGGATTAGTTCAGCCGAGACAGGATTGTCCTGATAAATTACAAGCATGATTATAGGATGCAAAACATGATCATAGGATACAGAAAAGCATTGGAAGCGCATAGGAAGAATTCAGGCCCTTGTCCAAGGCATTGGACACCTCTGCTGACATCCTTTGAACAGCTGGGATGCTCATGTTCAGAAAAGACAAAGTCAAATTGGGATAGGTGCAGAGTAAGGCTAAGAGGTTAAGCAGTTTATTTTATGAGTAAACTACCTTATGAAACTACAAACACCCATGGCCAAATAAAGCCAGAGAGGAGATAAAATTGCTGTCCTTAAATCTTTCCTATTCATGTTATTGATGTTAAGCAAAAAACAAATGGGCACAGATCTAGAAATACCATAGCAATGAAACAGATTTGCAGAACTAAATAGGTTTGAAAACCCATGCTGACTTTTCTGAACAACATCTGAGAGCTATGCAGGCACACCAAGGCCAAGATCCCAGACTGGCCCAGTTAACATAGAGATGGAGTGTGTTGAAAGAAGAGTTGGCAGATCCCTGGTATCCATTGTGGTTGAACTACCTGCCTATCCCTGCCTATTCCTACCCCGTGGTCTGCTTTGCAGGAGTCTGAAGCCATGGGGACACTTTAATAGCCTGCAAATGCTGCCCATTTACTGCTGAGTCCTTCTCCCAGAGGGAAGCAGATTTCTCTTAAATACCTTGGGAAAAGATTATTTATCCTATCTTTCATCCTGAGTCTACAAGGTGGAAGTAAAGGTTGCCTAAAATATAGAAACCCCAAGGCTTAACCCCTCAGGGAACAGGGCTCAGATACAGCCTCCCCTGCTGCTCTTGCCGAGGATAGCTGCTCTGCCATCCCCTCTGAGAACAAGCGAGCTGCTAAAGGTCACATTTCTCTTGAGGGACAGCGAGTTCCTGTGCAGGTTGTGCCCTAGGCATAACCACAGCACAGCCCCCTCTGTCCTCACCCGCTCTCTCCTCCCTGCAGAGAGGCCAGGCCTAATTGGGTTCCTATTTTTGCCCTTGCTACAGAACGCCTGAAAAGGAAGAAAATTTTCTTCACAGTGAAAAGAGATTTGAAAGAGAAGAAATGTTCTCTGAGCTGACTGAGCTCAGTGGCTCTTGTGGTGAGCTCCTATACGTATTCAGACACTTGCTGTAGATGCTCCAAGTCGTTCCCCTGGTGTAGTTTCCTCTCCAGTGCTCTGTGTAGACATTTGTCCTCTTCTTGAGAACGCAATGTGAAATGCTTCAAGTGGTGAGTGTGCTGTCCCACCTCTGGCTGCAGTGACAGAGGGGACAGCTACGTGAGCGATGGAGGCAGGAGGCTGGCACATCATCCTGAGAATGCACTTCGAAGCAGTGAAGAAAATGGAGTCTGATTAACGCATCCGCAGTGCCAAAAATGGACAGTGATTGTCCTTTGTTTCTCTATTTGTGACTTTGCAATGTGGATTGATCACAGTGCTCTCAACTCAGCAGATTTTCTCTCTGCAAGCAGTGGAAAACATTGATGCTTTATTTACAAAGAATTTCTGGAAAGCCTGTTGCACACACATGTCAACAACGACCTGCTTGGATGGTTTTGATTTAATAGAGTTTTGAAAAGCATATGGAGAAAATTTCTCTTGTAGTGCGTTTGAGCTAGAAGCGAGTCATGCCTGAAGGAGTGAGTTCTTAGGAGTTGCAATGTGTTCAGGTAAAGTGGGTACAGGGATGTGTATTTGTGTCTTTTTGCAAGCCCTGGGGCCTGTGGCTGGATTGTACCTTGCTGAAGAATTCAGCCTGTATGTAGGCAAGGCTTAGTGTAGAACTTACATTTGCTAAAACATTTTGCTCAAGGCCTTGAGTTTTATAACATTTTTTTATGATGTTTGCTCTTTGGAGCAATACCTACAATATGTTCATTTTCCTTTTACTCCAAGCTCCAGCAATCACCCTAAAATGGCATTACATAACATAGCACATCTGGCCTGGAAAAGGGCAGTTCAAATATTCTATATTTGGGTTGTGATCATTACGTTAATGTAGGTCTAGTGAGGGGATTTGAAGATAGATATTGTCTCTAAAATTTGAAAAATTTTACCTTGTCCTTTTATGGGATTTGTTTTAACTGACCTTTCTTTATTTCCAAACCATGGGAAGAGCCCTTCAGAGTTGACACACAGGAGGAACATGGAGTACAAGCAAGGTGTGTCTACAGTCTGCAGGGACCCAATACACCCTGCACTAACAGTTAAATGAGCGGGAGTTGCATCCCTTGAATACCACAGCACTTTGGCTATATTTGAGTTTCTGATTATTCGCTCCCTTACGAATAGTTTCTAATTTCACAGTGTGCGGTAGCAAGTCTGAACACACAAAAATCAGGTCACTGTTATTCAGACATCTTTTATTTCAAAATAAACCTGTACCTGATGCAATTCACTTTAAATAGTACATCCTCAAATTGTTGTTTTAGAAGCTTCCTTAAAATTTGTTATGGGGCTTTTCTGCTTCCTTATTGAAATTTACAGTGGTCTGTTCAGCAATTAAGAAACTAATCATGGTCCCAAATCTAAAAAATCTCTACACAGTTAGCCAAAATAAAGTAATATATACATGTTAAGTCTTTGCAGGAACTGGATTCAGATAACCATAAAAGAGAACTTATAAAATCTGACTGTGCCATGCAAAGCACAGAGCAAGCAGAAAAAGTCAGGCCATTTAGTAACTTATCTCAATTTAATCAAGTTGCAAGCACATGAAGTACTCATTTCTCAGCCAGCACTGTGATTTTCAGATGGGAGGCAAACCTTCAGGATGGTTCCAAACAGGTCTCACAAGTTATTTAAAAGTACATATTCATTATTTATAGCTAAAGTATTTCTCTTGTTTCACTTACAATGAAACTCACATTTGAACTTTTTATTAGCTTAAAAAGCATCTTTCAGCCTGGTTAAAGACCTTTCACAATGTAGACTGAAAAATACATCACACTCATGACAGAGCAGGTAAATGTGAAGGACAAATGCTAATGTGAAAGGCAACAGATCTCACTCACATTGGGAAACAAAAGGGAACTGAAAGAGAAAAGACTGGGAAGTAACCAGAAGAGGAAAGGAGACAAGAATAAGCACTTACAACCTGAGTCAACATTAACAAGAAAAGACTCCCTGAAGGGAAGAGGTCCCTTTCTCATGACTTTTCTGTTTATTGATTCAAATGGAAGTAGATAGATACCACATTGTGGACCTGTTTTCTAATTAGCCAACAAACTAAAAGCTATAATTAAAACATCTGATTTAAAGAATGCATGAAAACCAAGGTTACTGTTTTGACCTGTTTAGTCTACTTTGAGCTTTTCAGGAGTTCAATATCAGAGGTTATGGAACAGATGGAAAAAAAGTAACACCAGCATATTTTTTTCCCACAAGCTAATAGGGCATGGAGTAGGTAGGCACCACATAAGTGGTAGACAAAACCTTGATTTAGCTTCTAGAACTTGTAAACGCTCTACACATTACAATTTTTAATTACTGAAAATCAGTATTTTAGCTTTAGTCTGAAAAAAAAAAAGAAACCAAAACAACAAACAGAAAACTTCCCAGATAATTTTAGGATGCAACAATGTGTCAAACTTGCTCATCAAAAAAGTCCCAGTTAACATTACTTTTTCTTGCATATATAGGAAGGGTGCTTTCAGCATCTGTAAATAAGTTGCGTATCCAATGTCATTAACCTTAGTAGAGCCTTCCCAAAGTTTTGAAGCTCTGCAGGGTCCCTGGTCACGCTCACAGCTTGCAGCAATCACGACTAAGTTGCAGACATACTCCCACCAGATTTTCTGGATCCAATGAAGCCACAAGAACATATGTGTTTGTACTGATCCCACGCTTAAGCTCACCACAGGAAAAGCTGCTCAGACTTGCTCTAAGCCTGCAGTTAAATGGAAGAAGACAGACAACTTCCAGGGCCTGACCCCATACCCACCAGCTTCTCATGGAGGCTTGGCAAAGACAGCATTAGCCTGTCTGTCAGGCCCCTTGGTGTTCGGTGTCCAGCACACCCAGCTCCAAGAGAGGTTTCCAAACCAGGAGCCATATGTCTTATTTAAAACCTGCTGGTTTGTGAACTTATCTCCAAATACTCCAAGGGGAAAACAGTGGAGTATCAAAACTCAATATCTAAAATCATTGACATACTGAGTAACCTGTGAAGGAAAACAAGCACATCTCTCTAATCACAGAAATAAAATATTGGTATTGCTTCTGTGAACACTAATAAGTTCATTTACCAGTAGTAACTCAAGTTTATTTACCAGTAGTAACTCAAGTTTTATAGCTTCTTACTTCTTAGATCTTATTGATGGCAGTAAAAAAAATAATAGGGGGAAGATACAAGGACAATGAAGAGATTTTCACTTTGGTAGAGCACCCAGGAAGTACCAGAGCCTCTATGTTACATCTACAATATCCCTATTTGTTAGCAGTGAGCTGGATGCTAAAAAGAGACTTAACAGAGAATAGAGTTAAGACACAGTGCTGTATGTCAAATAATCTTCACTGACCAAGAACCCAAAATTATGTCATCTTTACACGTCTTCAACATTTTTATTATTATGGTTAAAAATGTCAGTATCCAAAGAGCATCTGATAATGCCTTCCAGAAGAACACCTAGGAAGAAGGCAGTGAGCCAGGCAGTCATGGTTTTGGTTTCACAGTGATGCTAAAGACAAAATTCATTTATAAGAGGGAGAATAAAATCTACACTTCAAAGTCTTGTAAATATCAGGGAATTTTACTGGTAAAAAAAGGAAGGTAAATAACTATGCATTTCACCAGATAAGCCCCACTGAAGTTAAAATTGCTGGGAGGTTAAATTTATACATATTTCTGCTGCCTTTCATAATTTTTACTGGTGGATCAATCAAGTGTTTCTCAGTGATCTAATTCTGCCCCTGCTTTGGAGCATGTTCAGTAGATGGATTTTTCTTTCTTTTTGGACATCCACGTGCTAAATTTGAACAAATATCTACAACTTCTGAGACTTTACACAGAAAGCAGGAAAGATGTCCCAACAAGATGGTGAGTTCTTTGCCAAATTTTAAACAATCTTAAAATGCAGCGCTTCTCTATATGGTCAGAATAATATATTTTTGCTTAATTGCTTGATAGATACTGATGAAAAATTTTGCTGAACTTCTGACTTGAAAAAGTTGGACTGCAGGATTTAGCCAGCAAAGGAAACTCTTGCCTAATCAGGTAAAATTTCAACCAACCAACAGCTGAAATTATAGCCAATTAAAACCTGCCTCTCATAATGTAAATGCCAGACATCAGTAATTGTAGGTCACCACCAGTTCTGTCTACAATTGAGTAATTTTTCTTTCATCCATAGAAATGAATAGAGTTTAGGGGAAAAAACTTTTACCTATTAAATTCAAAATAGAGGCTTCACTATTGCTCTGGTTTGGCCCAGCAAAGCAACAACAGAATTCCCACCCCACTTGTTTGCTGTGGTTACACAGCCCTGTGTTATTTCCACTATCTCACACATGGAGCCAGAAGAACTTGGAAGATGAAAACACTTTTGCTTTCAAATATTTTCCTTTTAAAAGGAGAAAGCTAAGTGTAATTCTATTAATGCATTTTTATTTTGGAAGCACAGCTGAAGTCAGGAAATTCCAAGTCAACGCTATATTATATTCATTGTGCAGATGTACCACTCTCTATTCCTCTTTTCCTTGTTAAATATAACATGTTGTGGCGTATTTTTTATTACGGAATGTGCAGCAGGACGGTTTCTGCAGTAATGCTGGAATCTCCACCCAGGGGAGATTAGTTACATCTGAAAGTGGATGGGCAAAAACGAAGAGTAAAAAATGACTGAAAGTGAGGCTCTGTGTGCCAGAAAATGGAGCTTATAATCCTTAGGACTTTCACTTCGAGAGATTCAAGACACTGCTTATTTTCAGGTAATTATCTGGGGTGTCTGCCTGATGTTCTACCAACCACTATCTTCATTATCGTTTTGTAAAACTCTGCATCAAAAATCTGTACTCAAAATTCTGGGGATGATTACTAATTCAAATATTTGGTAAGTCTCTTGTTCTTTATCTATGCTTCAATATTTTGGAGCAGTTCATTCTAAACAATTTAGGACTATAAAATAATAAATATAATTATATTATATATAGATAATTAAAATGAGAAAACAAACAAAAAGCCACCAAAAAATCCCCCCCAAAACAAAACAAAAAAACCAAACAAACCGCAAGAGTTCTCAAACGACTTACACTGATTTACCGCCCTACCTGTTCTTCTCAGACATAGGTCATCCTATTGCCTCAAGGCTCTGCCTAATTGAGGATCCTTAATTACCAGCTCATGCTGCAGGGGGTCTTACAACCCGATCTGGCTGCCTTGTCCTGCTAATAGGGCGCTAATGGGGCTTTCCCCGGGGGGATGCAGAAGGGTGTCCCCGGGCAGGGGCACCCACCGGCTGCCTGAGCCCCTCCTGAGGCTCCTGCCAAGTGCACGCCAGGAGAGTTTCCAGAAACCTCTGTCTTGTGGCTTCACTAACCAGGCAGGAATTAAATACTATAGAAGGTGGTTGTGTTGCTTGCCATTTCGTGCCTTGCTTTAAGCAGCACTTTGAAAACAAAGTTCTTTTGCTGGACTTTCTCCGCAGAGCATGGTTTTACTTCTCCTCTTGGCACTTCTGCCTTTGCAAGAGAAGCTTTTCCAGATGTATGCCAGTGACACCCACTTCCACCCATCCTGCTGCACAGCTGACTCCTGACAAATTTGCCTACCATTCAGTTTTGAGCAATGGATTTATTTCAGCTGTGTCACTCCAAGAGAGAACCACAACTACTTTTTAGTTTTTACTTCATTGAAGGGTAACTACAGGCTAATTTCTCTCAACAACATGCATTGAAACACCCTTATAATGATATAAGTTGTTCGAAAATACTAAATATAACCAAAAAAAAAAAAAAATCTGGATGCCACGTACATCAATTCAAGCAAGAAGAAATGGAGACCAAGCACCAGCAGCAGTATGTAGAAGAGACAGAACACTGATGCTGGCAAATCTTATAGTAAGGCCCAGTACAGACTGTTCTGTAGGTACTTATTACTGACTAATTGATCACCCCAAAAATCCTTCTCCAGTAGAGTCCTGTGGATTAAATCAGTGGGATTGATGCTGGGTAGAATCTGCAATTGCAGTTCTTAGGTTCCATGAGTAATGGGGCCCACCTTGTATTTTGCTTGGATATTCAAAAGAAGAGGTTATGAAAGTACTTCAGCCCTTCTCTCTCTTTCCTTCTAGAACTTCCTAAGATCCTCAGCTGTAGTTAGAACTCCCGAGAGAGTATGTATTCACTTAATGCTGACTTGACTCAGCAGAATGTGGTGAAGCATCATCCCAAAATCTCCCTCTGGTCATCTCAAAGAGCCCTGATTTCCAGGGAATAGCTTCCTCTGTCTCTCTAAGTGCCTTCTGTAGATTCCCACTCTTGGAACAGTTGGATAAGCAGTGCTGTCAGGTGAGGAGGGAACACGCTCAGAGTGAGGGATGCATCACCAGCAAGCAGAGCACTCACCACTGGGCAGATGGACCCTGTTTAGGAAACACGTGGTTAGAACCTGATAGAGCAGCACCGAAAAATTCACCATAGAAAATGAAAACAAGGTGATTACCTTTAGCCTTGTGGAATGGGATCTAATTCCTAATGGGAGAGGCACAGAGAAAAACCTGGCACTCTGTTCAATGTATATCTTAACCCTTAAAATGTCCTAACATATAGTCAACGTATACTAATCTTTGTGTGTTTTATTATTATAATTATATTTAACTGTGTCATTATTAAATCACTGCTCCTTATTATTTTCTGCATAACCCTAAGCCAGTAATTTCTTAAACTCTTTGAGTCTCTTTAGACAGGAAGGTTATACCCACTTAGCATCTAACAGAGGAATTTAACTTTTATCTGATACTGCTTTGCATCTTCCTTCAATATATTTTGATTAACTATGGCAAGCTAAAATACTTTTCTCATACTGGAATGATGTTTTTCTTTTAAAAGCATCCCAGATGGTCAGATAACAGAAGACAGGTCTGTTCACTGAAATTAACAGTAACTTAAAAATTGGAGATTACTAGTCCCTAATATCAAATAGCATCTTCTAAAGGGAAAGATAAAAAATTTACTGCTACATACTCATCCTGAAACTTACATTCTCAGGCTAGGGATCAATGTGCTGATATTAATTGATGCCTATATTTTCTTTTTGAGATCATATCTTTAACTGGAATGTAGAAGTGCCTGCTGATGGATTGTGGTCCAAGGAGCACTGCATCTTCTTGAGGAAGCAGGAGTCTTCCCATGACTTCAGGAAGTAATGGATCTCTGTAATGAAACAGCATGCTCACCTTTCATACACGATCTAGGAGAGTACAGGGAGGGCCATATGGCATGTCCTAAAATTAGATATCACTTAACATAGTACCTAATTGCAAGGCCACAGAGCCTACATCTGTTAGAACTGGGTGTAGCATGAAATGTCAAATGCAGATTTAGATCCAAGTAGGACTGCAAAAGGGAAGTGTTTTCAACATTCTTTTAATTGAGGAAGAAAAGAGCTTTCTGATGGATTTGTTAAGATTCTGAGGGGAAAGAGAAAAAGGTTTGGAGAAATCCAAATCTTTTTCCATCAGAAAAGTGGAATAAAAACTATTTGGAATTTTTCTGCTACCTACTCCCCCCATACTACTCCCCAAGAGAGATGTGTCCCCTTAGCT
This sequence comes from Picathartes gymnocephalus, assembly GCA_013390045.1. Taxonomy (NCBI): domain Eukaryota; kingdom Metazoa; phylum Chordata; class Aves; order Passeriformes; family Picathartidae; genus Picathartes; species Picathartes gymnocephalus. The sequence goes on from WEKY01041639.1 coordinate 105,950, forward strand.
GGTAGTTAACAGTATAGTAGAACTTGTTGGAACAAGAAAATGAATCCTCAAACACTTTTCTTGGTTTAGGAATTTCCTATTTTGGCTAGTTTCTCAAAGTATTTGAGAAGACTACTCTGATGGATGAAATGCATCTGACATGATGTATGACCTTCCATGTATTGCATAAGTCAAAATAACATGTAAGCCCAGGACTGCCTTCCATGGAAATTCCAAGATTGTCTTCCGAGTGGGGTTTGCATAACCTGCGTGATTAGGATTTGGAAACTATTTTGAACAAGGAAGAAAGATACATTAACACATTGCCAAGTGACACACCTTCTCAAGCTGCAGGAAGAAATGGGGTAATGTAGCTAACATATTATGGGATAAAATTAAAACTCTCTGACTGAAAAGAGAAGCATTAATATTTCCATTCTGTAATGTTGCCATCTGCGCTGGATATAGCTGGAGCAGCTGAAAAGAACATTGATCCTACAATTGAAAACAGTAACCTCTTCAGCCACGTCACATAAATGGGAGAAAGACTGGGTCTGCAGCTGCTGGTCCAGTGGAGCATTTTTAATTTGGACTACTGCTGTTTTCAGTTTGCTAATACATGGGGATTTGAACAGCAGCCTTGGCTGCAGTGGGAATAATCTCCAGGGAAGGGATGGGGCAGCCAGATGCGGGCATAACCAAGGGATCATGAATCTAGGCCAAACCCATGACTTTGTGACCTTCCTAATCTTTAAAAATAGCTTTATGCATGTTTGTATATATACAAACAGATAAATTGTAGTAACAGATATACACCACAAATGTTATCTAAAATAGTTTTGCATATTTTTTAATATTCTGAAAGGTAAGAAAAGCTAATGAAGAATGGCACCCTGAGCTCTGGTGTAGTAGGACATGAGAGACAGCATTGTGTAGCAAGCAAGTAAAAGAACACACAGATGAATATACATTAAATATTTCCATTTCTTTTTAGCCACGGGCTTTGCTCTGGTACATTTGGTGATTTCTGGCTGGCTGGGTGCTCTGTCTATATTTTCTTTTTTGTATGAAGAATGGCCTGTTTGCTAAATTTGGCATTTCAGACTAGGTAGTCACAACAATGGACAGGTCTGTCTGCTTTTTTTTTATTTGATCTTGCCCAAGTCAACAGAAAGGATTATCCATCACTATTCCAGAGGAAAAATAGTCTGGGAAAAAGACACCAAAACAGTTTGCTTAGGATTCATACCAGTATGCATCAGTTTAAGGAGAATGGGGACCCAAACAATGCATATATCCTTAAATTGCAGTTACAGAGGCTGTAAAACTAATGTAGTGCATTAATGTTGAGTAGAAAATGTGACTGTGATTTGACTCAGATTAAGACTAGGCTGTAGTTAGAATGTTTTGAAATAGAGTCTGAAAAATAGTTGCCCATAAACTACCTGTCAAAGGGGAAATTAACAGGAGTTGCAAACGTAATTTTTCAGACCTTCTGGAATAGACATTTAAGCAAGAAACGATGTTAAGATAAAAACATTACAGAACATATAAACACTATTTAGGAGCAAAGCAGGATTTATGAAGCAATCAGCAACTAAAGACAAAGCAGTCTAAGGTGAAGAATGCAAGGTAGGAACAGTCCTGGATTCATGGTGAAGAGCACTACTGAAGTGAGGACCTTTTCCATTTTGCAACCAAAAATTAGCAATGAATCCCATGAAGTTCTTGACATTATTTAGAATAAATGGCATGGCACCAAAATACTATTATTAATACAATCAAGCAAATTCCTTCTGTCCTCCTCTGAAAGATGCTGCAATGATGAATCCAAATACATCTGGCTGCAGGAACAAACTTTGAACTTTAGAATTGTACGTATCTGTAGAATGCCTCCACAGTTATCCTCTCTATGTTCAGACTGCCCAGATGTTTTATAAACATTTGTTTGGATTTCAAACATTTATGGAAAAAAAAAAGCTATTTTTTTTCATGCCATAACAAATGCTTTTGTCTCCTTTGCTGTTGTGTGATATATGTTACATTATATGAAAATCCACAGATGATGGTCTTGTAATGAAACAGTGTCTAAATATATTTGGCAAAACAGACATCAGTTGCAGGTGAGATAACAAATTCTAGGATTTTTCACCCCACAAAACTGGGAGTGAAAATTAGAGCAGAGGAATGAAGTCATCTCCAAAACTCCAAACACCTCATGACAGGAAAATATACCTCACTGATTGGACTGATGTCAGGAGTAAGAGATGGGTTGGAATTCATCTCACTTTACTGATGTGCCTGTGAGATGTGCCAGGCTCTACTGACTAGATTCCCCACTAACTACAAAGGCAGTTGGAAGGAAAAGCCCAGAAGTAAAACTATGTGAGCCAGCCGAGTCCCACACGTGGTCACCTACCATGGTTACTAAAGAGTAATTAGTCATCGCCTGCAAGAACTCAACTGCTCCACTCAAGGCCTACCAACAGCTACTGAAATAGGTAATGAATCTTTTAAATAAAATAAAATTACCTAAAACAAATCAAATCTTAATTTTGTGACTTCAGATAGCTTGTTTGTATTTGCAAAACTGTGGTTAATCAAGATCCTGGAAACAACTACAAAGCTCTGAATTACTATTTACAGCTTCTACCTAATTCCAGTTACTCAGGATTTTTCAGTTAAATTCTCTGGGCATCTGAAGATCTGCTTCTGGTATTCCCTAATCTGCCTAATTCTTCACTCTACCTAACCACCTACAGATCTTTAAACCTGGTTTTTCTCTACATAACTGCTCTTCAGCAACCAAATTGGGCTATTCAGAACAAGCCCTGCATGGGTATGATCAATCTTTATTACGAAATCCCAGTAGTCACTGAGTTCCTGCAGGATATTAAAAACCAAGGTTCAATTATATCCTCTCCTAATAAAAATCTGAACCATTGTCACTCAGCAAAGATGGAAATTTACCTTCCTAAAGAAAATTCAGATGGTCTTCATCTGTGCTGATGAATGTTTTTGGTTATAAAATACTTGAAATAATCATGGACCTAGAGAAAGATTATAACCTAATGCCCATAACATTTATCTAAGTGGTGTAGAAAATGTTTTAAAATCATTCTCTTAAGATGACATAAGAGCTTTTGTCCATACAGTACTTAGTCACCAGTAAGAGAAAATGAAAGTTCTTCATAATATCTAAAGCCCAGGGTTTTAAGATACCACCCACCACAGACATCTTTGTTCAAATCTCCTCAATAAGAACAGGGAACCTAATAAAGTGAATTTTCAAATAATTTAGTTCATAGAAACCTGTGGACCACCTGCTCAGCTTCAACAATTGCTCTAATGCAGGCTTTTAATACTTGGGTAAAAATAAAGACATTTTCTAGATGATCCCATATAAAATCTTTTTAGACTTTTATTTCCAGGAGGGAAAACAGAAAACTCTATTATTTGGATGGATCCAAACTAGGCTTTCCTTTTTGACATAGCAACCCAAAATTCTTGATAATGCATAGCCTTACGAGAATCACGATCCCTTTCCAATTCTGTATCAACACATTCAATCAATTCATGAATGTATCAATCATTCTTGCACTGAACTGCTGTTCCCTGCTCCAATAAACTCAACTCAAATATAATTACACGAGAATTTTGCACAGCTCTATAGTTCCAACAAGTTTGGTCTAGGCATCTGAGTTTCAAACATATTGCATTTCAACACCACATGTTTGTAACTACCAGACAGACCTTGCCAACCCTGAGAATCAGACCAACTATGCTGAGTGCACCAAAGCTTCACTTCACATTCCAGAAATTAACCATTACAATATCTGTTTCTCCTTATGGCATTGGCTGATGATTTGTTGAGGTCTCTTAAGCAAAACGAGACTTTCAGCTGTATTTATTTATTTGTTTTGGTAGACTCCCATACGTCTTTTTTTCTTGTTTTCTTTATGCTAATTCTGTATATTCAGAACACACACTGGAAGCTCCAGAACAACAGCTTTCCTTTTATGTATTAACAAACATTCCCTGGAGAAGCATTATGCACTTAAAGTGTTAAAAAACAAGAAATGAGAGATAACAAATGAGTAACGCCTAACATTAGAATATGTTTCAACTACTAAAATCCCCAAATATAAATGAGAAGAATATGCAATTAAATAATTAAGAGATCAATTTTAAGTTGGGATTTAAAGAGCTGTGTGAGCCAGCTGTACAGACATCATAACAAAGGGAATAACCCCAAACGAGAGCAAAATGAGCAATTGCACAGAACTGTGAGATAGCAAACAGCAAGAGGGCTGGGGAGCAGAACTAAATCAGAAATAGACTGGAAGTTACAGAAGCAAATAAACATGAACCATATGTGAAAATATTCATAACGCGTTAGTGTTTAATTAGTGTAAAGGATAAGAACACTTAGCAGAGTCATCATAAACAAAGATGAATGGAAAATCTGCTACTAATAAAAGAGGGCAACCTAACTGCTCTACAAGTGTAATTTGATCAGTCACAACTTCAGATGTAATTTAAAACAAAAAATAGTATTTTGAAACAGCATTTTGCTACTGCATCTAGTGGTAGAAAAAAAAGTGTTGAAGTAGACATTCTCATTTGAAGTTCCAGGTATTTTGAAAACAAACATAAAACCCCACAACTGTTCACTATCCATCACTTATACTCAAATTTGCATTCCAATTCCATTTTGAATGTGTGAGATTTGTCTCTTGAATGAAGAATGTGAAATGACCTTTTCAATTTTTTTCTCAAATCATTTTTTGCTTGTGTGAAGGCTCTGAAACAGAGATCACACTTAAAGTTAAAATTTGTATAAGAATGGAGCAGTAGGTCCTTGTTATGTTCTAGTACATTCATTTATTACAGCATACTAACCTGACATAGGTATCAGCACAGGTTAATTGCTGTCAAGAGAAAAACAATATGCAACAAGGAGGGGAAAAGGAGAGCAAGAGAAACAAAATGGGTTTGAAGGCCTTTGTGACCTTCACAAACAGTTTTTCTTAAAAAGGAAGATGTTAGAAAAGTCAATTGCATATGTGCAAGTCATTATAGCTGTCTATAGCTATGTACTCATTGATGATTTTTGGTAGAGTTACACCCTCATATCTTTCAAATAGGTACAATCTCCTCAAGTTCTGCGAAGGCATGACAATTTATTAGACCTCATAAGCTTCAAGCTTTAAATTAACAAGTAAATTCGTGGTAAAGTATGGAAATGAAAACAAAATTATGAGATTACAAAAGTGAAGAAAAAGGTAATTTCCTGTGATAAATATTTACAAAGTCTGCTCTAAATGAATGTGAAAATTTCAAGCAGCTTTACCAATTTTTGGGTCTATACAACATCCCAGGGTACACCTCCAAAACTTATTAGATTCATTTGGAAGCATAAATAGAAATTGAAAGACCATCTGAAAGGGCACTACACCTCTACATTGTTACCCCTAAAATCAACATTTTATTCAAGATTAGTTCTTCAGCTGCAGCAAACTGTGTATTTCTGTGTCATTGTTCTCCTATCAAAACTTTCAACTACAATTCCTATAGAAGAGTAGAAGAGCATTTAACAAAAATCTAAAAGAAAAAATCATCAACTGAAAAACATTTTAGGAATTGACATTCCAAGAAATACAAGGAATTGAAAATAAAGTTTCACTAATGGAAATCAGAAAAAAAAAATGAAACAAAGAATCTCCACAAATCAGAAATGAAACAAGAAACAACACATAAGAAATAATACTCAATTTTTTCCACTGTAATTCTTAATTCATTAACTAAATGAGCACCCTTAAATCTAGAGTACTCAAGATAGAATGTGAAACTTCATTTCATAAACATCAATAAAGAGTAGGAATACAAACAGAGGACTGATTGCTTTTATTTAATGGTACATAAGAGATCATAAATCATAACAACATACAGAAACATTTTTAAAATGGGAAAAACTGTCTGTGAGAATCATTACCTGGTTTTTGAACATCCATATAACAGCGTGATTATGGAAGAATTTTAATTCTTGTCTTCAGACAATGAAAATAAATTTCAAAAAAGGTGAAGAGCAGCTGTGCCATCTCATGTTTCAACAACAATATGCCTATTTAGGTTGCCTAAATTCCCATACAAATTATGTCACTAGAAATTGTTATGGATGACCACTGTCTTAGAATTCCTCCTTTAAAGAGATATCTTCTCAAGACTGCCACATTTAGGAGGACCCAGAAATATACCTCTTCCCTGAGATTTTGCAAATGAATACATTAATTCCTGCATCCTTGACTGAAAAGTCAGATTGAAAGCTGTGCACCATAATGAAAAACCAGATTTTCCATTCTTGCAGCACCAACTAGTTTAAATTACATATACAACACAGTCATGTACTGCAGAACATGACAAAGATAATAGGAATTTTAACTAGTTTCTTTGTATCCACAATTAGAAGAATACATAAGGTAAAAATTATTTTACAGTGGCTGCATCTTCAATTTAGCGCAGTAAATAATGGGAACTTTGTATACGAAGATGTGAAGTGCCCAGTTGCTTGGATTCAATATATCAAAGTTTAAAAATCAAGCCCAAAAAACCCCACCTGTCTACATATCTATTTACAAGTTGTGAATGAGACAGACACTTTTCACAATGCATAGTGATTGGGGTCACCAATAACTTGATGCAAAACATTATCCTCTGATTTTTTTTAGTTTCTAGACCTCCTTGGTCTCAAAGAAAATATATACAAAAGTTGCTCTGTTTTTCTCTTCACATTTATCCAAACTGTAGCAGTGTGCAGCTACTAATGTTCCTGCCAGTTTCAGTTCTGCTCTTCAGAAACTAATGGGAAGCAGGAGTTGCCACCAGTTTCTCCCAGCTGCTTGGAAATCTCAAGAGAATTAAGTTCAAACAGACACTATGGCTATTGGAAAAAGAGCACAACAAATACCAGGAGACTGTTTCTCTTCTCATTCTGTTAGGAAACATAAACTTCTCAAAAGGGAGAGACAAGCATTCTTATCCAGAGGTGAAGTGACAAAACTCAATGAAAATAAGCTCTTCAAAATTGCTTAAAGAGGGCCTGGAACTTTGTGTGGGCATGCAGGAGAATATTGTTACAAACCTACAAATATGTTTACAGATACTACTTATTATTTGAAACTACCTTCCTAAAACATGACTAAACTTAAGGAACTAAAAATTTAGCATGAAAACCTGTATATCCTATTTTGGCTCATCCTCAAATTCATCCACAGAATGATAAAAAGCAAACAATTCCAAAACACCTTAAGTACTCATTTACGAACAGTTTCAGAGCCACAGGTTATCTTCTGCATAGAAACTTGAGAAGTAGGGATGTTGAACTAAAAAGAGAACTCTGCCTTAAAATCTGTAATTTGCTCACTCAAAATTTGAGCTGACAAGTTTCACTTTTACCTCATAGTTGGTTTCATGCTGCTGTTCTTAGCCATCCTAGTATTTGGGGTTCAGTACTCCCAGCTGATGCCAAATCTAATGCTTTTGAAAGACTCCTGTTAGTTCATCAAGCACTTGGTACTGTTTAATTTGCTTCTTTCGTCGCTTTTAGGTAGATCCTTATTAAAATGTTGAGGTCAACAGCCAACCATCATTGAGTAAAGACACATATGTAAAAACAATACACCTAAACTAATCGATTTTTTGAGAGCTGTCAGACAAATGACTGGCACCTACAACCACTGTTTTCCTGTGAGTATCCAAACCCAAGACTCTTGTATACTTTTGAGGGTACAATTAATTAGGAATATATCCCTTTGGATCTTTACCTAATTCTGCATCCATTTTAGCCCAATACGTCCTTTCTAAGCACTTCTGACTGCCCAGACTTTTGTGGGAGCTTCAGATGCAAGGTATGCCCATAAACTGGCAGTGTTCAATAGTTCATTTCCTAGAGACAGGTTATGCTGCTTCTATGAAATGAGGTGACTTGTTACAGAATGTGAATATATAGCATGTAGAACACAACAATGTAGAAGAGCTGAAGGCCTCAAGTTCTGCAGTGTATCAATTTCTTATTGAAAGTATCCCATTAAGAAAAATGCTTTCACTGAAATTTAATTTGTTTAGATAAAAGAATTCCCCAGAAGAACAGAATTATAAATTCTACAGAATTATAACAAGAGAAGGGGAAAAAAAGATAAATAAGAAAGCCTAGAAGCAAACTTACTAAATTATTTTATTGCCTGAAGTGAAAAGCAAGAGCAAATACATAGTACAAATGTTTGATGGTTTAATTTTTATTACATTAAGCAAGTTTATTAAGCACCACAGAGGTTGCTTATTAATTATCCGTGAAAAATCGCTCTCTTCCTTTTATTTTTCACGGCACAGAACTTTATACCTCTCGTCCTCTTCGTAAAACTGGGAAGTATGACTAAAGAAAGCCCGAGGGCGGCAGATTTCACGTACGGTGGGAACGGCGCCACTGTAGTCCAGCTGTTTGCTTCTCGTTCAGCCCTGCAACAGCAGACGCCGGTCCCGGTGAGCCCCGGGCGCGCCCGCAGCGCTGCGCGCCCCGCCAGGTGCGGGCACTGCAGGCCGGGAGCGCGGCCCCACGCCGGGACAGCCCCGCGGGGC
>WEKY01041639.1:115782-126130 GCA_013390045.1 Picathartes gymnocephalus
CCCCGCCGAGAGTTGGTGCCCGGCGGCGCCCCGCGGCCGCGCTGCCGCCCCGCCGGGCCAGTGGGGAAGGGAGGGCTGCTCCCGAGCGGCGGGGGCGGGCGGCGAAGGTTCTTCCCTTCCCTCTGGCTTCGGAGGTACCTGTTTGTATAATAATGGGTGGTAACGGTTTGGCCGGGGGCCCCCGCTCCGCTCTCCGTGCGTGTGTGACCAGCTGCTGCAGTCTATATAAGGAATTACATTTACGTTTCAGACTTAAGGGCTGCTCTGGGGTGGTGTTTTTTCCCCTTTGGTACGTGTGTTACTTTAAGATGCAATGGGAAGGTACACGGCGGGGGGAATAAACCCACTCTCTACTTATTTTCTGGAAAATTGAGTAGTTCGGTCCTCGTAGCGCGACTCTTCGCAATAGGATGTAGAGTAGGCGATTTTGTAACCCTCCTTGGCAATTTTAGGTTTTATGTGGCATTTCCTGTGCAGGGTCACAGATAGGAAGGCTTTGCCTGCGATCTGAGATGTTTTCATATGCAGTGAACGGTCTCCGAAATAGATCGGAGTCAGGATCGGTGCTTTACCTCTCTAATCCTGACAGTTCGGGGCGTAACGTGGTGATAAATGACGGCCTTTCTAGGGGCTAACGGGTTGGTTTGATTGCGTTGAACTTAAAAGGGTTTTCTTATTTTTTTCTGTGTGTGTTTTCTAGCAAGTATTCTCGTTTGCACGCTCATGTTATTAATTCCTTGTCCTAGTGTTAATATTTATATTTAGCTCATGATTTGGCTGTGCTAAAGGTAAGTTTGGAAAGTGCTTTTCTCTTTACCTTATTAAAAATGTGGATGATCGGAGAAAGGGGCTTTTCTTGTTGCTGACGACAACATGTGTGACATGTGAGTCTGAACCACCCAGCGTCTGTGCAGGAGCTGTAAACATGTTTACCTGAACAGGAAAGAAAATGGATTTTTCTCTTAAAGATCCAGTGATATGAATACCATACTCTTAAAGCATATCAACAGATGACTTGAGAGAGAAATCTTCTGAAAACCTGGCTTTTGAAATCGACGGAAAAAAAGATCCTTGATTGCTGCAGCAAATGGCAACTTGTGCAGGTAGAAAAAAAAGATGGTGTTTAGTTTTCTCCTGCATGCATGTCAGCCCCCTCCTGTCTGCTGCTTTCGTTCTCAAGGGAGGGATTTATTTACCACGCTTGCTGTCAGTGTTTTTCCTTTGTGTTTAATATCAGAAAACCAGATTTAAGGCTGTTGAGCACAAACCGTTTTGTCTGCAGCCTGTATCACTTGCAGAAAACAAAAGGTGTATAAGATGCAGTATCATTCCAGGTATCTTTCATCTTCATCACTTTTGGACCTCATTGCTGCACCCACTTTATTATAAAAAGCCTCTGAGTGTTTATCAACTAGTTCTGCAATGTAGAATGTAGTGTGTCTTGGTTTAGGCTGGTTTTGGTTCCTTTTACTGAGGAATTAACACCAACTTAAGTCATTGTGCATTGAAGCATCGGGATCGGTTAGATAATAGAATCTGGATAATAGAGATTTCTCAGCAGTGGGTTTATGTTTGACTTGCAAATATTTACTGAAGAAAATGCATAGAAAAAATGTTAACCCTTTAACCTTTAAAATAAATAAGTGTGAGGCTTTTTCCCCCTAAGTCTCTAAATGCACTTGGTTCTTATAGGTATCTTCCGTTAATCAGGAATGGGCATAAGGGAGATGGATCAGCAACTGGCTTGTCCGTAGTATAAAAAATAAAAGCATAAATTAAATTTTATGCTGTTTCTTCTCTACTTTCCCACAGAATAGGAGATTATTACAGAGAAATTGCACTAGACATCCAGTGTGCCAGTTAATAATACTGGGCTATGGCACTGAGTTATTATGCTGTAAACTTTTCTTCTGTTTATCTCTTGTTAAACTTAACACAGCTATTCTTACACTGTAAACTTGTGGGTTTTCTTTCTTTCCCTGCTTTTTCTCTCTGTTTGGGAGCCATGCTGGTGCATTAACTGTAGCTGGAAAGACAGTCTTATCTTCTTAACTCTAGAGCTGGTTCCTTTTCTACCTTGTTTATTGGTCCCTACAGGACATCAGCAAAGAGCCGATTGGTGCTGCCATCAAAGCGTCCACTTACAAGGAAATCTGGCACTTCCTACCTGAAGAAAACTACCCCACGTTATTGTCCTTAGTTCTGGCCAAGACACAAAAACACCTGCTGCAGCAGAAGAGTTAACAGTGTTGAGATCATGTGATACAGCAGAAACATAGCGCTGGTTGGGAGTCTCTCATCCTATCTACTTCTTCCCCTTCTCCCCCTCTTTTGATAGAAAAACGAAGAGGAGGAAAGAGAGACATAGTTTGGGGTTTTCTTGCCAGTCATCTGCATAGCCACACTCTTGTGAGACTCCTGTGTAGACTTCAAATAGATTCAATATCAGCAAAGGTTTTCTTATTCTGAGTTGGTTTGCAGTCAGGATTAGTTGCTTTCTTAGCTTCTCTCATGTATGTTATAGGGTTGTCTTAGTTCTTATTAAACAGCAAAACTAAAAGTGACACATCTTGTTCTTCAGTAATTTTGTGAGATAAGTAAGACAAGCAAAATAGATAAAACTTTCCTTACTAGAGTGTTAAAAAGCTAACAACCTTAAATATAGATGTTCTGAAAATAATCTAAGTATGCCTTCAGGTTTTCAGATGCATATTTAATGGTAAAAAGAAGAATGTATGAATCTGAGTAAATTCCGTGTTGTCAGGTACATGTGAGGAGAGGGTATAAGTCAGCCTTTACTTATTTATTTATTAAACCCCTTGATCACAGTGAGTTCATTACTAAAAAGTTGTGTAGATTGACTCATTAGAGTGCTATTTCAGTTGCTTTAGATAACAATATCATATAAAGTTGTGCTACCAAGCTAATAACTGTAAGAAGACTGTAAGTCCCTTTGAATACAGCAAAAGCATGGTGTATTTCTTTTAGCTCCAAGGTGTTAACTACTGGCAGGATGTCAGGTGTTAGTGACACTTGGGATACAACATGCCTTGTTGTGCCTGTCTTCTGTTGCCCCTTTCCTTTCTTTTTGGCTAGGTATCATGTTTTCACTCTAGTGTTAATTTAAATTTGCAATTTGGGATTTGTGGAATGTAGCCCAAGTTAAAATTCCAGGCACAGTGAACAGGTCTACATGGACAACTGAATTAACTGTTTGAGACCAAGGAGACTTTCTCTCTTATTAATGAGTAATACTTCTGTTTTAATGTTAGCTACTGAAATATTATGTGAGTTCTCTTTAAAAGGTCACTATCTCTTCATTTTTCTGTCAGCAATCAGTGCTTGTTATTTTAACAGTTGTGAAGCAGGGTGTCTTAAGGTAATTAACTACCTGAGACAGTTGAGTGGTTTTTTCTTTAGGTAATTTGTTTCCTGAAGCAATTTGCCTTGCTTGTAGGGGTATGTACATGTGCTGCTGAAAGGGTTAATGAAAAGTAGCAAGAAGATGAAACTTTCCTTTTGACATGGGCTTCTCAATCATAGAAATCACTCAATTTTTTTAGTTAGAAGTCTGAGGATTTGACTTCCTTGAATTCAGTCCAAATTTTCTGTTGAATATTTTTGATTACATCAGACTCAATGGGGAGGGATTTCTGACTTGGGGCTTTATGACAGGTTCTGTTAATCGGTGTTACTGACTTTGGCTGGGCCCTTGCTCTCTGTAAGCAGCTCTTCTGTGGACAGAGCAGGAAGAAGGGGTGCTACAGCTGTTCCCTGCTTCCTTCCCCACTGAGACTCGGGTTGTGGTATTAACCTATTAATTTCTTCTTAGAAATTATAGAAGTTTTCTAGTGCTGGGGGAGAGGCTGAAGTACTCTGAAGTCCACATATCACTGTAATGCCTTTCCTCATGTGGAAACATCTGTTTTAATAGAGTTTAAAATGCCAGTGAGGGATGGCAGTAATTTTTAACATGTGTGGGACTCTGTATTACTATGGTATAGAAATAAAATTGGCTTCTGTGAAACTTGAGTTGTAGGTTTTTTGCTTGTTTGGGTTTTCTAACTGATTTTTGGTCAACTGCTCTCTATTGCAGAGAAACTGCTGGAACTACATTATCTGGCCAAATGCCTCTTAAGAATCCCTGCTTCTAAATTCAGTCATTATTATTTACCAAAAATATAAGCTTATTGCTCTCAAGTCATTAGCTGTTTGTAGTCACTTTGAAAACAAAAACTAATTGATATTGCAAGGTGATTGGGGTAGGCATGCTTTGTCAACTGTAAACCTAATCTTTAACAGTATCTACTGCATCTCTGGAAATCATAAGGATTCTACTCATGATAGGTTTCAAATACCCAAAACTAGAGGTTGAAACCCAAAAATTACTCTGTTTTTATGTAGGCTTTCATACTATATTGCAATGTACAGTTCCAGATTAACATTCAGCTGATGAGCATCAATATTCCTGAATTTTTGGTGGTTGTTAGCTACATTTTTCAAGAGGACTTACGCATAGGATCTTTTCTGTTTTGGGCAAGTAAGCAGAACCCTGTCTTTCATTTGTGGTCTCAGAAACATTGGTGCTTCATTCTGGCAGCTATAATAGGCCTGTTATTTTTGAGAACTAAATTCTCAAATGACTTACCCAAGGTCACACAGGAAGTCCATAGCAAGACTGAGTCTCAATCCATTTTTAATCCTCAGGACTACCCTTGCATTTGGCTTGATCTAGAGCCTTAAAGGGAAAGAATAGATTTCTCATTTGGTAGTTACTATTCCTTTCAGCATATTGCATTGGAATATTTGTACTTTCAGCAAACAAGTGGCAAGATGCAAAACTCAATTTTGTCTTTAGCCATTTTTAGATGGTATTAAGATATTTTCACTGGTGATGTTTCCTTCGTAGTCTGTGTAATGGTGTGCCAGAGAAGTAGAATGTTGTCTTCTGGTGTGTTTTATATTCCCAAATCTTGAGTTCAGTGCTGCAAGGATAGACAAAAGTAAATTACATTAGGAGGGAATTAGTTAAAGACTACACTGTTAACATCAACACCCCTACTGGGATGGGGAGGGTTTTAAGGGGGCTGTTTACTTGGAGTTTAACATCTAGGCAGAAATGTTGGTGTTGTTGTAACAGTAATGACTAAAGAAGAGTCTCAGCATATTACCAGTATTTCTAATGTTTGAAAATGCTAAGTAAGTAAATAAGTATAAGTCTTCCTCAAAACAAAGCTTTCCCACAAATGTGTAAATAAATGTCAGGCCTGGTAAGTCGACTTGACTGGGACAAACACATGCGAGTCTAGGTTTTACCACCACAGCTGCTTGTCACAGGTGGAGCTGTGTGGGAAGTGGCTGTGGGTGCAGGTGGGTGCTGCTCCTGCCTGGGCAGTGTGAGGCAAGGTGGGTGTGAAGTGTGTTCTGGTATCTTCATTAGTGAACATGTGTGGTTAGCTCCAGTCATGAGATACTGCAATACATCAGTTTGGGTAGGGATTCTTTCCTGCTGAGGGAAATGTTGTTTTGAAGTCTTTAGCAATTAAAAAAAAAATTATGGACAACCCCCCAAGCAAAGCTTGAAGGGCAGAGGTTTGCATGCAAGCGTGCTGGATGGGTGAGGCAAAGCATGTATAGGGAAGAAGGGAGAGTAGAATAGGCAGGGGAGTAGTCTGCTTCTCACTGAAGTTCTGATACCTGATTTCTGATGCACCTTGCTGGCCTTCCAGAGAGGAATGTATTTGGCCGCTGCATGAGAACATCACAGTGGTAGATAGCTTTGGCCTCAGCTGACTGGGTGATGCCTTGAAATACTGGAATTGTTGCTGAGTTGTGTAGGGGGTTTTATGAGTGTATTTTTTTGTACTGCTTTCTATTTCCATGTTACGTTGGCAAAGTTTTTAAACCTTTTACAAGCCATTGCCCCAAATACTCTGACTTGATTTTTTAGCTAATTATCATGTACTTGTGTGTTTCTCAGTCTTGATTTGCTTTTCTAGTTGTTCAGTTCCTTGCATCTTATTTTAAAGTTGTTGGAAAGAGTAGCAGAAGTTTGGCTATTATAAAAAACTGTTCACGGTTGCAACTTTTTAATCTTTGTGACCATTTCTTTTAAGGAAAGACCAGAGTTGCTTTCAGTTTTCCTGTTGAGCTACAGTTTGTTTATTTAATAATCTCTTGTTTATCTTTCTTGCATAGATAAGTAGTATTCCTCAGTGACAGTCAAGGAGAATGGGAAGCCCCATCAAGAGCAGTGAGACTTGATAGATAAAATACTGACTCCAGTTAAATGCAGCATAGCTGTATAAATCTATTTCAGTGCTCCTGAGAAAAATACTGCTTCCATCACACAGTATGTAAGCACCTTTCAGGTAGTAAAAATATATGTAGTGAGTCTTCTCTTCCTTATCTTAGCCTATACATCCAATTCCTTGTGTGAGTACCTGGCAGCTTACGTTCATATGTTAGGAGGATAGGTGATGGTAGAGTAGAAAGAAGAAACTAGTTAAGTTTCTATCTGTGTGGAGCAGCCAGGCAGGATTCAGATGTTTCAGTTGGGTAGTGCTGAACATATTAACCAGGTTTCTCTAGACTTGAACATTTGTCCCCAAAAGGGACAATAGAGAGGAAAGGAGCCTTTTCTACTTTGCCTCACTCTGATTGTCTCAGATGCCATTACTGTAAAGTAACTATATCTTTTATTTTAACATGCTTTTTCAGAGCAACAGAAGTTAACTAAAAATATGCTTTCTCATTTTTGAGAAGTCAGTACTGTTTGAAAGCAGCCTGTTTCAGTTCTCTCCTTTTCAGCTGTCATTCCCAGCTGTCACAATCTCCTTGATGTGAGGACTTTACCCCTGTTGTTTCAAAGCAGTTTGGTTAACAGCTTCTGTCACCCCAAGGTTAAAACCTGAAAATGGGCATCCTTTACTGCTTCTCTTACAAATATTTGCTTTGTTTGGTAGCATCTTTCTTGTTGCTCTCCCTTCAATGTCTTCCATTGATCCTATTTTTGGAGAACTGTGTAAAGCAAATGAACGTGTCTAATGATGAATGTATTCTTTGGGATGTGGTAAGGTGGTTAATTATGACTGAAAAGGGAGAGTAAAAAAAATTTCTTTGCTGTGCTGAGATGACATTGCATCCTGTTCAGTTAGGATCTGTGAATATGAGTAGCAGTTCTTCTTCAGTGAAAAGATGTGTAAAATTAGTGTAAAATCAAGAACCCTCTATGATATTGGAGTGTATTAGAAGGAAAAGAAACAACTGTTCCTTAACTAACTGCATAGTATTCTGTACTTCTTTTGAGGCAGATATTCTCTCTTTCTGCAAGCTCCTCTGTTCTTTAGCTTCTCACAGGTCAAGTGATAGATCAGGAACACTGGAGGAGCTGGCAAGATCATTGGAGATAAATGTTATAAACCTTGCCATTCACCATGATCCTGAGAGTGATTTTCATGGACAACACTTGAAGTAAAGGGGTTTAAGAGTCTGATGTGGTAGAGAGTATTTTTACCTATGGACTAGTGTGCCTGTCCATGTTAGGATCAAATGCTAGTTGGGCCAGTGATGCTAGGGAACACTTTCAGTTATTGTGATAAAAATGTTTTCATTATTTCAGCAAATATCCCTTTCCAGATTCTCTTTGACAGGCAGCTGACAGACACTGAGGGCAATTTTCTGTTCTGTTTTGTAGGCATCCATCCACAGATGTGTATATGGAAGAAAGCAAAATGATATTACAAAACATCACAAATGTGGCATGATTTGAAAAAGGCCTGGGGAAATCTATTCCATCTGAAAAAGGGCAAACTAAAGAACAGAAAAATCAGGCCTTAACTACAAGACTTGAGTGGATTTTTGTTGAACTGGTAGATCCCTAAAGAAGCAGGTTGGGCTTTTTATTTCTTTGCTTTCCTAACACCTTCCTCCTCACCGAAGCTACCATAATTTTTGTTAATGCCCAGAACCATCAGGAGAGGAATTGTCCCATTTTCTAAGATACACTTGTCTTTAAACAGTTTTGCTTAATGCCTTGAGGTATTTTTGCCTTCTGTGCTTCCAGGTATGCATCAGATGTTCCTTCTTCACACCTTCTAGTCCATTTTATCATTTCTCTTAAGTTCCTGTAAGCCATCTACTGTAAGTCATGATAAGTCTTACACTGGAAAAGCAGATACTGTTCAGAATCTGTAACCTGTTTAATCTTCCATTCTGTTTTGTTTATGTCTTTCCATAGTCTTTCCTTTTCTTCATAGTATTCCTGGCACAGCTATTGGTTAAGTCAAGCAAAACAGAACCAGTCACAGACTACTGGATTCATTCTTATGCTATTGTTCACAGGAAGGACCTAGGTACGGTTTGCCTGGTAAAGCATGAGATGGTGAATAAGGACTTTGAAGCAGATTTGGAGCTGTAATGACTGGCTTCCTTCCCTGCTGCTGTCCCTTCCCCTTCCTTGCAAAGCATTTTCATTTGAAATACTAAGGTGTGGTCATCAGGCATATCTGTTCTCAACTTCCAGTAATTTTTTGCTCACTGCTGAGCTGCACCATAATTGTATATGCAAATGTAGTATTTTTTTTCCCCCCCTTCTTACCTTGTACATGTGGGACAGGAAGATAAGGCTGTGGAGTACTGTCGGGGATGTGCTGCAGTTGAGGAGGTGCTGCAGAGGGAGACAAGTACTTGTCCTTCAGGACAAGGCTCACCAGGGGTTTTCAGAACTTCCACTTCTGAAAGGCAACAAGAAAACAGTATTCTTGCCAACTTTAGATAGGAGCAGATTGTAGGATGGCTTGTTATAACAACCTATTTTGATACATTCTAGCTACTGAGTGCTGAAAGTAAATTTCCATTTCCAGTAGGGATTTGTGTGTGTGTGTATATATATATATATCTCTACATCTACATCTATCTATGTATATATCTATCTGTATATCTATCCAATAACTTATTCTATTAGACTAGCTTAAATGCTCCCAGTAGTAATGCAAGGTGAACTTCTGTTCATAAGTGGTGTAATGATAGTAAAACCACAGAGACTTAATTCTATGGAGCAGACTATTCTGACAACTTCTGCCCTTCATGGTAAGGCTTATCTTGTACATTTTCCAGATTTGGCATTGACAGACATACTGTATTCCTAGAACTCTAAATATGATTTTGAGCAAATATTGGAAAATAGAATTGGTTCTGTAGAGCAATCAAAATGCTGGGAGACTTTCTGCACAAAAGTGAAATAATAACTTAGAAATGAGAAGCAAAATTTAATTGGTTGTTGTGGAATAGGAAAAGGGAAATAGTTCCAGTGACACGTCACGTAGTATAGCGTGCCATGGTTCTCTCTATTTCACCATGTGATTAATCACGCCTGCATAGTTCATGTGGTAGTTACATGATGGAGACAGACACGTTAAAAAGATGAGCCCGGTTTTTACCTCAGCGTGTAAGTGAATAAAACTACTGGCAGACTTTCTGTTTCTGTGAACTAAGCTGGTTCACACAAGGAGAATTTTAGCTTTGCAACTGCAAAGGATACAAATAGACTTAAATAAAAATCATGAGACACAGCAGAGGTTTATGATCCTGACAGAAAATTCTTATCAGATGTTTGATGCAAACTGTTGTCTGTGGATCTGATGCTTCAAAAATATTTTTGGCAGTTTTGTGACAGTGCTGAGATGCTTTTCTTCAGAAGTGAAATAAAGTAAGGTGGTTAAGAACTCCAGCAAATATGGGCATTTTCTTTGGTTTAGTATGAAGTTTCAAGCCTTCTCCATTTATTTATGTCATGTGCCTGGAAAAAAGTAATTAAAAAGCTCCTAGTTGTGCACTACTGTATGCAAATCATTCATTGCATTTGCTTTTTCTTGTGTCTGGTGTCACTTTGTCATATAGAAAATATATAGAGCTCTTTAGAAAAGAATGAGTTCTTTTTGGAGCCGGTAAGAAAACAGAAGTGCTGAAATTGAAAGCTTGTCAAATGTCGTGTTCTAATAGTTTACAGTTGCCTATATTTAGCTCTTATTTAATCTTTCTGTCTTTTGACAATATTTTTAAGCATTTTGGAGGTCTCGTATAGCAAATTCTCAGAACAAAAATGTTTGTGACTTTTCAAGTTCCAAGGTGCTCAGTTACTGAGTAAAGTCTTCCATGTTTGTACTTTAATGTATCTTAATAGGCTTCCTAATGAAGGTTTTTATCCCTTAAATATTTCCCCAACCTGTCTACCTTTTAAAGAATTCGTGTGTCTTCCTTCAGCCAGTTTTAAGTAGGACTGTCAATGCAATGTGTGTCTTGTTCATTCTTGGGTCTTCTGTCAGTACACTTTTTTGCTGAATTGTGT
>WEKY01041640.1:0-11504 GCA_013390045.1 Picathartes gymnocephalus
TTTTTTTTTTTTTTAGTTTATTGCTTATAGATAACTATTTCTGAGGCCTATTAAGCCTAAGAGGACTTTAGTAAAGGTAAATTCTGTAGTTCTCACCTGAAAGAATTATATGTATTTTATAGTATTATATAATATTATATGTATTATATAGTATTTTAACTATAAAAAAGACCCTACAAACATGCAGACAAGCACACATCAAGTAAAGATCTGAGAACAGAGCATGGATTTTGCCACAAACTTCCTTTTATGTGGTGTCAGCGTATTCTTTACTTTTTAATTTTCCTCTTAAAAAACCCAGCCAAAGAAAAAAAGCAACCAAAACCAACCAGTTTTTAGCTTTTCCACAGGAGGTTCTCAAGCTTTAAGTTTTTATAGGTGTGTTTAAACCACTAAAGAACTCATCATAAGCCAATATATGCTGTAAATAGTTATATCAAAATAATTACACTGTTCAACGAAGTAACATATTAAATTTAAACTCAACAATAAAAAGGCTAACTTTTCCTTTTCAAAGGAACCCAGAGATCCATTAAAAAAAAATTAAAAAAATAAAAAAATTGGGGTATTTGATTCAAAGTTTGTTAATGTAACAGATGTCTAATGGCACTACATATAAACTAGTATATTCATAAGCTTTAAATCAAAATCACATGATTTATTACAAGTTGTCAGCTGTTAATTGGCTCTTACCAAATTGTTTTGACATTATGACTTATTTTTTAGTTAGGGAAAAGAAAATCAAAGTAAATATTTTTATGATTATTGTAGTTTCAGGCTCTAGTAACTAAACCCATGTTTGCTAGTTTGTTTTGGTGTTTGGTTTTTTTTTACCCCAAATCTAAGTATTTTCAAAAGAAAAAAAGATATAACCACTGCCTTAAAAATCACCCCTGATGTTAAGAACATATTTCATACAAGATTCAAGCTGGTCAAACCACCCTACACCATCCAGGCATGTTGTAGCTTTGTTACGTTAGAGAAATTTTTTGAAAATACACAATAATCTCTAATTTGCTTTTCAAATGAACCCTCAGAATCACTCTGGGATATTCCTGAAATGTTAAGATGGAGATGTAAATGTGTAACATCTAAGAGACGGCCTTATCTGTAGAACATAAAAGACCACTCAATTCTGGATAAACAAGTAATTATGTTTTTATGTAAAAATCTCAATCATAGATAGGATTTTTAAAAAATCATATGGAATTGCTTGCAGGGTTCTTCATATGTAAACCTTGTTTGGACAAATGTGATATTAAAACCTATTTTTAAGAACTTACCTCAAGACTTTTCATAAGATACTGTTGATACTGAGCTTATTGTTCTGAAAATATTTCCTTTCTTCACTGAGGAAAACTGGCAATTCAGCACTTCAGCAAAGAGCGTTTCTTTGCAACCGACTACGAAAAAATGCTCCAAGAAAACACATTATGCAAACACTGCACAGCCTAATCCATATTTTATAACTACAAGAATAAGCAGAATAGATATGCTAAACACTCTTGAATGTTGGCTTTCCCTATCAAAATACCTGCATTGTTCTTCTTAAGGGAAGCAATGCAGACATTAATACAACTGTGCCAACAGAACTCATGGCAATCAACTTGCATTTTGAAGGCATGGGATACTTATCAGTTAGAGGTTCAGTTACATACGAGGCACCACATTCAGCTATAAAATATTTCACGCATATTTACAGGGTTTTTTAAGCAATAAATGACTCATCTGATTTAACTAGCTTTGATGTTATGTTTCTGTTAAATTAAAAAATGCTCCAGTTCTGCTTGTTACTCCCTTGCTAGCTATGACATGCTGCCACCAGGTGGAGATAATTTAATAAGAAATCTATTTATGTACAGGGACAGTGGGAGGAACTTCATAATGCAAAATTGTTACTATAAATTAACCAACCACAGGGAAAAAAAAAAAGAAAATCTCCGAATTAACTAGTGAACAGGGACATACACTTTGTATCTACCACTAAAATTAACGTATACAGAGGCCAAAACTTGATGAAAAATATTCTGGAAAATCTTCACAGATTTGATCTTAAAAATTCAGAAATTCATTAAAAATGCTCAGCAACAGTCATCCAACCAGAGAACCAGTTCAAATACAATCCTGCAGTGTTACACTCTTTCACTGATGTGTGTATGTGAATAACTGCTTAACACAAACAAAAGACAAAGTAATTTGAGACAACTGGGTCAGGAGATCAGCTACACAGAATGCTGCTTCTTGAATATATCCCCCAGATTCCAGACCCACGTGTGGTTTAAGAGATAGCAGTTAAAAATGTGATTGTCAGAGACAATACGTGGCTGCTCTCTTCACGGACACAGATTGTGGGAACAGCACATTATTTCCTTTAGGCTCTGCCACGCCACTTGCACTGTGTTTCTCCACAATGCAGTATGTATTTTAAGGGAAATACAATCAGCTTTACAAAACAGATACAACATTTGTAGGATGTAGTAGAGTCATCCCTCCCTTTTCATGGTCTACACTAGCAGTGCAATCCACTCATAAGCACCACCCTGCTTTAGACAACAGGAAGAGCAAGCGTTCCTTCATCCTTAAGCCCTTGCTGGATGTAGATATTGGAGAAAAGAAGGCTGCGAATAAGGAAGGCACTGTATCATCCATCTCTTGACACTCTGGCCATCTCCAGCCAAAGACACTGCAGTACCTAAGCCACATCTTCCATGTGAACTTCACTGTGTTCCAAGGGCAGACACCAGGAGACTTGCAATCAGGAAGATTCCATGGAGCTAGTGTGGTGAAACAGTTCATAACTGACTGCATGTCAAAACAAAATTGCAAGAACAAAACCTCCAATTTAGCTTTATTACAAATTGCATGGCAAAGCAATGATGGAGATGGTTTCCCCTGGGAAAAAGACATGCTAATTTTATGTGTCTGTCTGTGGACCTACGTAATCTTTCAGATATTTAATATGAGACAAGACCTAAAAGTAGGCATTCTTTTCTTCAGATCTAGAATCTATTATTATATCCCTATTCTTTATGGAACTTTTGATTTTGTTTAGTTCTTCAGTACTTTAAAAAAATAATGTTATCTTCATATGTAATTCCCTTAGAAACCCCTGCTTTAAATTTTAAGAAATTCTTCGTAGTATGTATTGAGAGTATTCTTTTTGATTTAATTTGTGACATAGAATTTCCTCTCTAATTAGAGAGCAAAATATAAAACACATTGATATCATGAGAGATATGAAGTCTTTTAAATTGTACTTCATTACCTTTTTTATAACATAGAATTAAGGCATTGCAAGCAAAGAAAAAAACACAGCAGAAATATTTTAAGTTGATTTATTTATATTCCACTGACACAAGATTTAATGTCATAAAATGAAGAATAAAGTAGCAAAGCGAAGATTGTTTCAGAGGTGTTTTTAAAAGCAATGCTTTATTTCTAAATTACAAGCCTCTCACTGAATTGCACTTAGCCAAACCTATTTAGGGAATACAGGTGGAAATCCTGTGGTTAGTGTTTTGCAAAAAGCTAAAGATTGTGTTCTAATATGGAATCATTGATGAGATGTATCAACTAAGGACATATTAAATTGGAGTTATGATGCCATTTAATCATTTAATGCGAGACTGTAAGAGCATTTGGACATGGACCAGAAATAGAAACCAGGTGTTTCCAAAACCTTGAAAACAATTAGGCTGCATTAAATACTATAACAATATGTATAGAAAGTTGCAAGAGCAGTTACACGAAAGCAGGAAGAAATTAGCATCCTCTAAACCTGTGTGTGCTCATGTACCTCACAAAGTGTCATCCATGCCTTCTGATGGAATACAAGGGTCCAAGGTTTATGATCAAAGAAAACACATTCAGGCAATTATTAGGTGGTAAACAGGATTTAACAGAATTGGGAATAAATGAATGCAAAATATTGTCTTTCACAAACTGTAACTACAAATAAATTGTGTACTTTGACATATACATGGATAATTCGATATACTTCCAAATCATATGAACTGAACACTAGTAGTGGCATAGATTTCATTCCCCCACTGATTACCGTGATATTCATCAGATATATCCGACTGGAAAAACGTGACCAATATTGCATGATTGTTTTTTTTTGTGGTAAACCTTAAAATCTAAATGACAGAGTGATATAATTTTAAACTAAGACCTAAACAACTTGATTTATATGGCAGAGTACTTGCAAATAAAAGAAAAAAAAGTCTGTTAAGTTCCAAAATTTGGAAGTATACTCTGCCAAGGATATTGCTCTTTCATAAGAGAGGATATGAAACATTCCAGACTCTTTCCATTTGTCCTTCTTTTCAAGGAATGTGTGGAACTAGAGTTTGACATGTTGAATGTAAGTTATTTGATGGCACTATGATTCTCTTTTTTTTTTTCTCAGGCAAAGTTGCTTCTACAGCATTGATTGAAACCATGAATACAGCACATTTAGGAGAACATTTACCTCTCTTATGGGTATCCAGCCTTCTTTGTTGTCTGGAAAGGCCAGAAAAAACATCTACATTGAAGAAATAAATGACGTAACCACAGGAAAAAGGCAGAGAATTGTCTTATCATTACTTATTTAAAAACATACAAAAGTCACAAGTAAAATTCTTCCCTTCAAGATGAGTCACTTTTTAAGGTCTCCTCTGCAGAGAACAAATACTGATCATTTCATGGTTTTGGTAACAGTTTGGCAAAACTTACTTGGCTATAACTTCTCTAAATACCACATTCTTCTTTAAACATACATAGAATAGTTTTTGTCAGTTCCACAAAAAAGTTAATGCTTCTGTTTTTCTAATGACCATAATTTCTATTTTCTTCCACCGTTTGAGAATTGTGACTTACTTTGTGAAGCCAAAGCATTTAGAAACCCTTTATTTTGATGTACAAGAGTGGACTATGCAGTCATATTTCAAAGCACTTGCGAAATGCTACCTATTTTTCATCTGAAATTTTGGACTTAATTATCACTAATCCATAATGAGAACATGAAATAAGTGAAAACTGAGATGATTCCCATTGCATGATAAATCCTTGCACAGATTTTACACACCAGAAATTCCAGAAAATTTCCTGAACAGATGTTAATATTTATAATGTATTATTTAAAGTATTAAATAGTTAATTGCAATGTACTTTTAAATTTACCAAATACAGACTTAAAGAAGAAATTTCAAGGTTTAATTCCAAAAATAACTTAATCAAAAACCCAGGAGAACAGCACTTTTGGGGTAAAAGTTCCTATTCCTTCTGTAAGCACAGCATTACAACATCACCCTCAATTTTCTTCACTCTTATGGAGAGAATAATCTTTACATTTTCAGACTAAAGCTGTTTAGTCAGCTCAAACTCATTTTTTCCTTCACTAAGCACATACGTGAACTAAAGAACAATTCTTTCCTTCCACTTGCCACTCTTGAAGTGTTAAAGACTCCAAATATATCCCCTCTCCACAAACCCATGTGCTTACATGTCCTGATACCCTTTCTTATCTTGCATGAACACTTACTCCTAAAATTTAATCTAAAACAATATTAAAAGAACAGATTTCATTGGAATATGGGAAAATGGTGCAACTAAATAAAATTACTTATATTCTTCAGCTATATGAGGCTATAGGCTATATCTAGACATACAACCTTGCACACTACTTGTGCAAGAGCAGCAAAACTGTACTGGCCAGACATCTTTTACCTTTTAAACCAAAATATAGAATTTGCCAGTGAATCTGCAGTTTCATTTAAGATCATGGGATGGACATTACTTGCTCATTCATTTTGACTTCCACTTGCAATTCAAAAATCTTCCAAACATTCCCCCTTACCATCAGGTTTTTTTTGCCCTTTTCAATACCTCCCTTCTCTCCTTACAAAATCTTGGCATTATGATAATGAATGTAAAAGATCTTGGATTCAAGAATGCATGGGATGAACTCAGAATGTGTTCTGCCATCACCAGCAAGCTCAAGAAGAGTTACTAAAAGTAACAGCAGGAAATTATGGTGGGAGTGGTTGAGATTTCAGAAAGATCTGAGCTGTAAGTGCGTAACTCAAGTTGAAGATGGTTTGCATATCAGACGGGAATTACTAGATTTTTTATTTAGGTATCTGAAATTGGCTTTTTTCCTAAGGCTTACAGGTCTACCACCAGAAGGGAGAAGAGGAAGGAGGGGGTGGAAGGAGAGAGACAGAGTACCACTCCTGTTTTCTGTTATGCACACTAAGTTAAGGATAGACAAACAAATCCTGCTAGTGAGTCACAGCCACTGTTCTACAGATACAGACAACGATGCCTACAGACAAAGTAGGCATGTTCCACAGACAAAGATAAGACATTCTGACTCGTGCATAGACAGAAGCACTTCCTGAAGTCCTTTGAAATGAAACAGCACTCCTGTGTAAGAAAAACTATGGGAATGAGTGTGGGGATGGCACAGAGCAGGAGGAATGAGTGCCGAGGGTCTGGGATTCATAATTTGCACATTAAGTCCTCTCTGCATAGGCTGCATCACCAGCAGTGTGTTGAGAGGTAACATGTCGTTACACAAATATATACAGAAAGTCTAGAATTCCTAGCTGTGCAAAGAGCATTTCCCTCCCTACTTCACTCTCTTAACATACATAACTTACTTAACAGAAGTTAAGCAATGGTAGACTCTTCCACGACTTTTCTTGCATTTATAAACTCACCTAGCAATCTAGCTTGCTGCCAATGACTTACTTAAACCACTTGTTCAATATGATCCCAATCTGTGTTTTCCAGAGAGTGGTTTTGTTTGGCTGGGTTTTTATAGATGTATAACAGTATAGATTTCCTCCTGTTGGTAAATTACTGATGTGCTGTTGGCATGGCTTCCTCTGTCTCTGCTCTGCCTAACAGGACATCCAAACCTTTCACTTGCTGCAATCTAAAAATACCAGTGCTCAAATGAACTAGAAAAAGAAAATAATTCTGCATCTCAGCAAAGCTTTATCACCTGTCACCATTGTAAGAAAAAAAATTGAAACTGCCCTCTTATGCAAGAAATTGAATATGACACCTGTTACCACAGCCCCTTCTGTCTTCATTTACTACGAGTATCTTCATGCTGAGCTCAACAAGATAGAATATACAAAAATTCTTACCTTTTAAGAGAAAATTTAACCAAAATTGTCATATGTATACTAAAATTGCCGTTTGAATAGCAAAACTGTTCTGCTGGGATAACTGACTTAAAATTTGGAAAAGAAGATGTCTGCGTGAAGTTTAAAGAACTCTTTAAGTATCCAGAGGCTTTCAAATGTTCACAGCAAACCATTCACATTTCACTTGCAGAGGAAAATGTACCAAAAATAATACAGGTAAAACATGAATATTACATTATTGTAACTTTGTGCAAACAGCCTGCAAACTTAAGAAATCACAAACATTAATAATTACAACATGCATGTCTGTGAGGAAGAAGATTATAATTATCTCACTCCTCTAAACTGATTCTGCAGTTTTGATTTTTTTTCATTTTAGATAATTCCTATACTCTCCAGTTCTCTGAATAAGTTTGGGAGTTTTTGTGTTTGTGTTTTTTTTTTTTTTTCTTGTGATGCCTTTTTTCTAACTAGCATCTCAAATATTATTCTAACAGTTCAAGAGAGATTTCTTGAAGGATTTTTTTTTTGGGGGGGAAGGAGGAAAAGGGGTGTTCGTGTTTTGCTTCACACATGAGTGAAACAAGCTCAGATATGGAATGATATACCTATTGAAAATTACCTGTAACTGACCATAATTTTGTCAGATAATTCCATTATCCTGTTATCTGGCATGTTTTGACTTGAAGAATCAGCTAAGTATTTTTAACTACCTAAAAATTCCTCCTAGAACTGATTTTTAATTGTCTTTTTTTTTTTTTTCAGTGATTTTAAGAGCCTGAGGATTTTAGATACAAAATGTACAGTACTTCGCTTTCCTTTGAGGCTGTTCCTGCCTTTTAAACTAGCTGTTAACTAGTCAGGAAACAATGAACTGTATTTGTTACAGCTGACACATTCAGAAGTTAATCGCTGACATAGATTTGGCAGCTATCCCAGTACAGGAAAAAAAGAATGTATGGATTCAAGCTACTTTGCATTCTGGTCAGAAACACGCACCAGCAACATGACAACGAACTTTGCACTCAGAAAGGTCCGTCTTTCCAAAGGCTGCATTAAAGATTAGAGATTAAATAAAACATCTTGTTTACCAAAGTGACAGATTTGGTCTGTAAAAATCAACAATGAAGATTAAAAAATCAAGGTACATACTACATGCAACAAACTAGCCTCTAATAAAATTATAACTGCTCTTGTCAAGGAGCCTATTTAAACATGAGGAAAAACTTGCACATTTTCATTAAAGTAATACAAGGGATACATTTTACTAAGATACCCACATCATTTTCAAGAAGTATTTAAATGCTAATTAAAGATAAGAGAAAATAAAAAATATTTATCAAAGCTCCAACTGAATAGAGAAATTAAAACTATTCTACACACACACACAACAAGTCTTTGTATTTCTGAGCAAGTTGCACTGCCTTTCTGTTGAGTTACTCCAGTGATACATGCTATCAATTTTAATCATAATATTTCTTGTTTGTGTTAGTGTAAACCATGCTTTTGTTAATCTGAGTAGTCCCTACAGAAAGACAGAAAGGTGGTCTTATTTTAACCCTGCAGAAGGCAGGAGGGGAGCAGTGCACCACAGACCTCTGCAGAAGCAGGGCAGTGGCACCTGTGTGTGCCCCTCACGCCATCACCACGGCTGCAAGCAGGGAAGCTGCCCAAAACGTTCCTTTCAGTAACTGAGTCTGCACTGAACAGCATCCAAGCACCAGAACAGTTAAACAGAAGTTATGTTACTGACTTTGAAGAAACAACTATATATATATATATCCATTTCAAAGGCACATCGTCATTTTTCCAAGTCGTCTGGGGAAGAAGTGCAAGGATGAATATTCATAGATCAGCAGAAGGAGGCAGCAATTGATTTTACGAATTTATGAAATATGATTGGTTTAAGATATAAAACATCCATTTTCAACAGCCCTTACATACAGGTTTAAATCTTCTACTGAAATGTTGGGTCCCCAGCTCTCTATATTGCCAATGGTTAAACTGCAAAGAAATTCTGCTGTATTGAAATACATCAATAAATATGAGCTACATCAGTTACTAGTACAAAAGTACAGCTGCATTCTCTGTACCTCTCTTCTCCTCACAATCCCCTTCTTGTTCTTCCACTGTTCTTTTCCAAGTCTTTTAGACCTAATTCTAAATAAATTATGCTGCTGTTTACGCAGCCAATCCAATTTACAGGAATAGATAACCTCTTGTGTGTGCAAATAGTGAAGGGGACACAAATTTTGCCCCTCTAATTACTCTCCTCTCCCAGTTTTTTTAAGGGATCAGGGAATGTGCATTCCAGTCTACATTCCAGAGCCCTCCCCATTTCTACTGCAGGATTAAAGAATCTACACAGGGTTGCACCAGCATTTGGTACCCTGTAAACTGCTCCCTCAAAACAATTGCCTAAGTAACAATATTGCATTTCAAAAACATTATCACATGATTAAATTCAAATAATTATTTAGCTATTTCTATATCTGAAACTAATATTATTAGTAATTACTTTTGCATTAATATTTCCATGTGTTTGTGGATCCTACAAAGAAACCTGTGTAACACCATGTCTCCTGTGTTTAAATGGAAACGAAACTCAGAAAGACAAAAGTAGGTCCACCTTCACTCCCAAAAGATACAAAACCACAACTACAGATATCCAGTCTGGCAATTTTAGTAAATGGAGTTTGCAGGAAAGAAGAAAAAACTTGGTCAGGCTCTGAATATATCAATACTTGGCTACATTTTTCTCTACCAATTTCATGTACCTGGAGTGCTACCAGTCCAGCGTTCACAACCAGCATGGAACACCAATACAGCCTGGTTGGCCATGGAAGTAAAACAGTGTGGTTATTCTATTTAATTTTTCAAGGAGATACATGCTGACAGTGCTTATTTCAAAAGCACAAAACACTAATTTCTGATGAAGTGTCAGAATAGTGCGAGGGGAACATAAACATTTAAATACATGTCTTACAGGGTGTTTTCACTCTCAGTAGGATGTTTTTTTGGCTTTGTGCTGTGGTTGTGTTTTTTATTTTGTATTCCTCTCCCTTCCCCCCCTCTCTCCCCCTAAACTATTTTCCCACCAGAAGGCACATTTCTATTTTGATTCCCTGACTTCTTAAAAGGAACCAGCAAGCACTCCCCTTACAAATCCGCAGATTTAAATAAAGATTTCTGAGGGATACTCCGTAGGATTCTGAAGAAATGCCAAATCAAGACCACCAAACATTCCAGCCTCAGCTTAGGCCCATTTAAGACAAAGCTCCTGAAATCAACATGCACAGCACCAAAGAACAACAGTGAAACCAGTTTACAATCAGCACATATTTTCGTGTCAGTTCGGACTCTCTATCACATCATAAAATAAAAGCAGGATGACTGTTAAAGCATTGAAATGAAATCAAAATAGCCAGTTCAGTTATGGATTCATGATGGACTCTGAATTTTCTCAAGTTTCTTCATGCTTCATTTCACATTAATTAAGGAAGAAAATATCCATAGGGGCATGACTTCACTCTTATTTTAATTCTTGTAAGACAGTAGGAAAAGTATTTTTATTATGTAAAGGCAAAAACAACAACAAACAAATCAAACAAAACCACAAACAAACAAAACTAAAAAACACCCCCCAAAAAAACCCCCAAAACAACAACAACAAAAAACACCCGCAAAAAACCAAGCCTCTCCAAAACACCCGCAAAAAACCAAGCCTCTCCAAAACACCCCCAAAACCCCATCCCAACAAAAAACCAAAACCCAAGCAAAACAAGCAAATATTTATTTAGGTAGGAATTAAACCTTACACAAAAGTATTTAATGAACAATTAAACTCAGACTGACAATACAATTTTTTTTTTTATAAAAGTGTTTATTTTGAAAAGTAACTTTTGCTTCACTGTGCAGTTTTTTTCCTAACACCTGCTTAGAAAAGCTTATATTATCATTTCTGCTGTTTTAGTAATTCTTTGTCATAGACACGTGCAGCTATTTTTAGGATTGAATTTCAGAAAAACCATCAGGTAACAGAATTTTAAGAGCAAGGATTGTCTTCCAGTCTTATGCGTGCTATGTGAAACTCTGCGTGATGATTTCGCTAGGAAAAGATAATCATGGAAAGGGTTGTAAAGCACTGAAACAGACTTCCCAGGAAAGTAATGGAGTCACCATCTCTGGAAGCATTCAAAAAATGTGTGAATGTGGCAGAGGCCATGGTTTAGTGGTGAATGTGGTGGTGATGCTGGGTTCTTTGACAACCTTAACAATCCTATGATTCTATAAAAACACCTCTGGACTATGAAAACAGAACGCTTTGTTTTAGCAGCCCTACCCCTTAAAAAAAAAAAAAAA
>WEKY01041640.1:24476-123738 GCA_013390045.1 Picathartes gymnocephalus
CCCCGCTCCGCCCGCGGGCCGGAACGCGCCGCTGCGCCCGCGGGGAGCGGGACCGCCGCCAGCCTCGCGTACGGGTGCGTCTGTAACTAATCCCGTCGGGTTTATTTTCATTCAGCTGTCTAGGAATTCACTTGGTTTGACTTCTGTTATTAGTCCAGAGGGGAAACATACCTCTGCTATTCACGGCTGCGTGAAATAAAACCGATAAAAAATAAATTGCTTACCGTTTGGATGCTTTGGTGCTGTCTGGCTGAGGATCTTGCTTTGTAAGGAAAAAAACCCGCAACCTGCATAAAGAGGTGGGTTTTTGTCCAGCTTGACTTTCAAGAAGTAATTCTTTTTGAGGGGGTTAATTAAGCTATAGGCTCCAAAGCAGCTTCCATAAATTTGTCACCTTACCACCTGTATGATATATGGAAGGAGATAGAAGTAGATTTATATTAATGTGAAGCAGTGATAGTGGATAATACAGGATTAATCCAAATTAACACATCCCTAATATTTTTTCCCAACCCTTCCTTTGCCCTTTTCAAGAGGATTTGGGAAGGAGGAGGGAGACAAGAAGTCCCTTTGCAGCAAACTGATATGAACGACATGATCAGTATCTTCAAGTTGACTCCTGCTGCACAGTAGTCTACAAAATTCTGAAATACAGGAAGAAGAAATATCTTTCTGGGAAGAGCAAGATAGGGGATGAAATCCAAATTCTTTCCCCGGGGGGAAAGAGACTTGGGAGTATGAACAGAACATGCTGGTATAGGGGAATGTGAGAGCTTTGTGCCATTTGTTGGTTGATCTACACCACATAAATCAGAACCATATTGCTCAGCTCCACACCTCACGGTCTTGCTCTTGAACTAAAGAGTTTGTAATATAGTATAAAAGGAACGGATGCATACATATTTAAGTGGAATTGAACTGATGTTCCTCGTACAGTTTTGGAAATCCAAAATATGGCAGCCTCAGCAAAGCCTTACAGGTCGGAATGGGATTTATATTTAGGAGGTGCTCTCCTCATGAGTGTCGTGAGAAATGCTTAATTGCAGGAACTTTTGGCAGCGGCCTTTAGTGTAGGCTCAGGAAAGGGAAATTTTTGGTGAAATTTTCCCAAGTGAGAAGGTTCCATTAGCCCTAGTACCCAACTACTGAAATACACATTATTAATAAATTAATATAGAAAAGTAGTGAAAACAATTATTAGATAAAAACCTTAAAAATAAAAATAAACCTTGATTTGTATAAAGCAAGAAACCTGCACTATTAAGTGGGTAGGATGCCAGTTTTATCAAATTTATCTTTAATGTTTTGGAGTATTTCCATCCAGCAAAAGTGGAATAACTAGAGAAAATGAAAACAGTGTTAATAAATACAACCAAATAACCTGTACACATACCTGAACATCTATTATAGTCTACTTTAGCTGAGGGTCAAAAGCACCTTGATCTGCACAGGTTTAAGGAATGAAATCCATGTACAGATGCCCAACCACAATACAGAAGCAAGTAGGTTTCTTGCCCCACAAGAATGCTGCTATTCCAAGTTTGCTTGTTTTAAATTATTAGTATGATGAGAATTTCACTAGTGTCAGATCTGAGTGACTGTTTCTTGCTCCTTTGAAACCAGGTGAGGATGCGCTT
This sequence comes from Picathartes gymnocephalus, assembly GCA_013390045.1. Taxonomy (NCBI): domain Eukaryota; kingdom Metazoa; phylum Chordata; class Aves; order Passeriformes; family Picathartidae; genus Picathartes; species Picathartes gymnocephalus. The sequence continues at coordinate 26,114 of WEKY01041640.1, forward strand.
CTTCCAAACAGGATTCCTTGTCCTGAGAGCGCTGCCCCAGCTCTGCAGCAGTCAGCACACCGTGTAGACTGTCCATAACACATCGGTACAGCATGTGGAGAAATCTGTTGTCAGTCCAGCTTTTCAAGGAAAAGAGGAACATGCTTTTCACTGCTCTGAGGCAGTGGAATAAAACAGCAAAAGATGAGTATAAATCTCAATCACATTCTTCTAATACCACTGTGAAATACAGAGGCCTCACTGAGGAAGGAGGCAGCAGCTGGTTTGCCCATCAGTAAGCATGTAGCTCAAAGTACTCTTTCACCCATCCCACCTAAAAGGTATGTTAGGGTATATTTAGGTCCCTCCTCTACAGTGGAGAGACACAGAGAGAAGGGGAGGAGGGGACAAAGTACATAAGTGTGAAGGGTTTCATTGTTTCTGCTGCTTATGGAGCAACTCATTAGTTAGAAAAGAAAGATTTGTAAAAAATGTGTCTCATAGTGACCCACAACAGCAAATCATGCTGAGGTCACACAAACGGAGATTAGAGAGATGCAGAAACAGGGCTTAAATTTTCTGCCATCTGAATCTATGTGACTCTTTGTGCTCATGACCATACATTAAGTGACCCAAAAAATGAGAATTTCAAAGTGCTGTAAAACATTAATTGGTACCAGTAATGACAGTCCTGTATTATTTCCCATGCTTTGGCTTATAGCTTTATTCCTTAGAGTGTGCTGTTTACTGGGGGGAAGGCTGACATGGAGTTTAATGGCTGTGCTTAGACTAGGGAATTAGAAAACATGATTTCTGGATGATATCACATGTATAACAAATATGCTGGCAGAAAACAAACATATTTTCATGCTATGTAGGTTTTTGAATCAAGAGCAGAAACAAACTACAGTGCGTAGTTTGTTTCATCCCATGCGAACTGCTAAGAGGAGCAGCATCCAAAAGTATAATGATCATTCTACTGGGGCAGTTATTTCAAAGGTGAGGAAGTCAACTTTGATAGGTTCTCAAAGCAATTAAAGTGCAACTCCAGTGACTGGAAAGTCTTGACAGAAAAATGTCAGGGGAAAAGAAGGGAAAGTATTACCTAAAGTTACGTACACGTTTAATCGGTACCTTAGATCTTTTGGGGTATCACACTCAGAATCGAAGTGGATATATCTATAAGTTCCCTGTCTTTCATATAGTAGCCTCCAGCTTTCACAACTGTGCTATCATGTGCAGCTTTTTTCCCACAAAGATTTACTAGCTGTGAAGTTTGCAAAAAGACAGCAAGAATTAATTTTCCCCCATGTTGCTTACTTGTTTTGCTCAGTGAGATTATTTATACAGGAGTCTATCCTCCCATGTGAATAAAAAGTGGCAGAATTAGGCTCTGGCAACAGAAACATTTCAAGCTCTCATCACAGCACTTGAGTCAGTTTACAAGAGCTGAGGATCTGTAAACTTGCTGTGACTCAACTTGTCAAGAAACATCTCCATGGTGTTTTTACAAGGATTATTTTATTTTTAAGTTGATTGATGATTGCATGTTCAATGCAAATGTAATTAAATATAGAAACTGAAATCTTGCTGATGATTTGATAATGGATATTTATACATGTTCCCCAATGGACATCCAAGTTGCCGGGAGATCTAACTGGATTTGCTTACATGTCTTCAAAACTGAAATGTTAAGGGAGCACCTTAAAATTAGCTGAGAATTTTAGGAGAATGTATGGCAATGGCACAGTTACAAAAGAAAAAAAAGAAGCACAGAGATTGTATATCTGAAAATAACTGGTGAGGAGTTGTAAGGAAATTGGCACATCTTAGAGCAATTGTCAAATGTTTTGGGGGGCAGAAAAGGAGAGAAAAAAGGAAAAGAGAAAAGACAAAATAGCCCTTCTTTGCAGCACAGTATGTTGCCCTTGCAGGAAGATGCCTTCTGCCAATAGGGTAATTTTCAGAAGTGCCCATGAACCAAATTGCTGATCGTCTCCAAAGTGAGTAATTATCCCAAATAGGATGCTTTCCTATGAAAACTGCAAACAAAATTGAAGTGGCACTAAGATAAATTATACAACAGTGAACAGCAGCATTATTGTGGTGAGGAAATGATGCACAATAAACAAAAGAGTTTCATAAATGTTTACACCACATTTATGTTTAAAGTTCTTATCATCTTATAGAGACTTTCATAAAGATACAACTTTCATAAAGGTCTAAAATTACTATCATTTTGGATAAACATTTTATGAGAAAGAGACAAATTCATCGTTTCCACTCTGTTTCAAGTCATTTTTAAATAAAGAACTCCCTTTTCTGCTCGAGAAACTTAAAACAAACCTGAAATTATTCAGATGCTAAGAAGAGATTCACGGATTTTGTGTAGGGAGGATAATTCTCTGTATCATTTCTGGAACTGAATAATGACAAGGACAAATGTAAAATAATTTTGTCCAGGTAAAGACAGCTGCTTAATTTTTGAAGATAGCAAGGTTGCTTGAAGCACAGTGTGCTAATTTGGTTACAATATAAAACACTGTGCTGATGAAAGAAATCGATAAGCTGAATTTATATGTCTGAAGGAAGCATCACACACTTCTGTGTCTGGTGCAGCAAAAGTAGCATTTGAGAGATGAGGCAAGTTAACTTCTCCGGACTCTGGGGGCAGATTTCCATATGTTCCATGTTCCCACATTTTTATATGTGTGACTTTATTCCTTTTCTCAGATCAGTCACTGAAAAACCATGAACCAGCAACAGTTATTACCCCATCACTATCAGGTACAGATATTTGGGCAGGATTATGGAAGTGTTTATTATTTTACCTGAGAATGAGACTGCCAGTGCTACGATGCTCCAGCTGGCTCTAATATAACTGCCTACATATTCAGCGACATGGCAGTTGTGTACTTTTTCTCTTTTATGGGTACTTATGAACAGACTTTTTCATGGTAGTTCCCTTCCTTCCTATCAGTTAGCAGTGGTTTATTTCATACAATTTCCAGAACAAAGATGTTTGTTTTACTGGTTTTTGTTTTTTCCAACTTGGGAATATTATGGGTGTTGCCAAACAATGTTTCATAAATTACTACATTTCCTTAACTCATTAGAACTTTCATCTACATGATTTACAAGTAAAAAAACCTAGTTTTGGTTACTGAAGTCCCACCAGCCATTTGTTACCATCTCTTCAATGGAGACTATTCCTCCATGAACAATATTACCAGACCATGCAAATAATAATATTTGGTTTAGTGCAATATCAATTAATTTAATTGAAGGAACCTTCAAGAATATTTTATTACTGCAGCACTGAAGAAGAGACAACAAGATTTTCTGGCTAGCGCCAAGATGTCCAAAAGTTATTTCAGCATGTGGAATAGCAAAGAATGGTTGCTACATGGTGAGAATTTGAAGAGCAGTTGTTTTTAAAGTGTTTGTGTGTGCAAAACACAAACCTTTCTCAGCTGCTGTTCTGTGACTGTGAAACTTGTTCCCTGCAGTGCTTTGAATCATGATGAATTTCAGAGACATGCAGAACAAAATTTAAATCACCCTTATTGAGCCATCCGTGCTTTCATTAAGAGCAAAGACTAAAAACATACAAAACCACAGAACAAAGAAAGGTGACCTATAGAAGGTAAAATTAGACACAAAGGGAAAAAGTTTATGGATACCTTTGGGTTACGGTTCTATATTGTGTTGCTGGTGGACTAGAAGCCGGACATGAGGTGGCAATGTGTGTTTGCAACCCAGAACCTGAAATTTGCTGGGCTGCACGCAAAGCCCCGTGGGCAGCAGGGCAGGGAGGGGATTCTGCCCCTCTGCCCCGCTCTGCTGAGAGCCCACCTGCAGGGCTGCACCCAGCTCTGGGCTCCCAGCACAGCAAGGACAGGGAGCTGCTGGAGCCAGGCCAGAGGAGGCACCAAGGGGATCAGAGGGATGGAGCAGCTCTGCTGTGAGGAAAGGCTGAGAGAATTGGGATTGTTCAGCCTGGAAAAGAGAAGAATTTGGGGTGACCTAATTGTGGCCTTCAGGTACCTGAAGGGAGCCTACAGGAAAGATGGAGAGAGGCTATTTACAAGGGCCTGGAGTGACAGAACGAGGTGCAATGGCTCCAAACTGAAAGAAAGCAGGTTTAGATTAGATAATAGGAAGAAATTCTTGACAGAGAGAGTGGTGAGGCAGTGGAACAGGTTGTGGATATCCCACCCTGGAAGAGTTCAAGGCCAGGCTGGATGGGGCTCTGAGCCACCTGGTCTAGTGGAAGGTGTCCCTGTCCATGGCAGGAACGAGATGATCTTTCAGGTCCCTTCCAACACAGGCCGTTCTGTGATTCTATGCAATATGCTGTACATTTTAAGTAGTGCCCGGATTAGAATATCTGGGATTCAGAGATATCTGAGTACCTGACATCACTGTTTCCATTTTCATTGGAACTGGGTAATTGCTGACTTATATGTGATACAAGTCAGCAAGGACTGTAGACAGTCAATGAAACCTTTATGGAGGACCTAGAAATACATCTTTATTTACATACATTAGTAAGACTGGGGGAAAGGGAACACATAATTTTGAGTTTATTCATTTATCCAAGTGGTAAAAGAACTGTCCAATTGCTCACATATCCAGTTCTCAAAATGGTCATAATGAAAGTGCTTAGCTGTGGTTTCAAGGAGAGTTCAACGAAAAATAAAAGAAAATCCAAAAGAACATGGGTTTTAGGACAAGACTTTTATGAAAGCATGTGATCTAAAACCCATAATTTATACCTACACTCATCTTTTAATTCAATTTCAGACCCACAACTTCAGAAGCTCTTATCCACGAGGAGACATCTGCTGCTTTAATGAGATATTCTGAGCTCTTGACATCTTCAAGCATATTGATACAGCCAGTGGTTTCAAAGGTTAACTGTATTGGTTACACAACATTTTCTTTCATTAGTTTTACATCTGATGAGTTTCGAAAGATTAGAGTGCTCAGTTTGGCTTCTCTACATGCTGTATTTTAAGAGTAAACATTCTCATATATCTTTTCTAAATGAGGTGATCCCAATTTACTAATCTCACTTGCTTTTCTTCCTGTCTTTCTAACATGTTTTTTCATTCTCCTTCTATATCTATTATAAATCTTAGTAAGGTGAGGAATTCAGCACACTACTACACATGAGAATGAACTCTTCATTTATGGCAAATTATTTTTACACCCAGAGGCAATGGTTTTTTTAACAACTGCCATAGGCACCTTTCAACTGACTTCCAAACCAGATTGCAATACCACACATCCTCCATAATTTAAGACAAAATATAAATTGTCTTTACACAAAAATTTTAAACTTACAAGATCCTTAAGTAGAACAGAAAATTCCTTTTTCACTGCTTGCTTGTTCAGATTTTCTAAGAAAATAATGAATATTTTCTAATAACCATTTTTGTTGGAAAATGTCAGGGTGTTAAGAAGTTTGTCTTAAAAAAGAGGAAAAAAATCTTGTATTTTTAAGCAAATCTATGTTATTCAAAGTACATAGATACATAAAATAGGGGTTTTTTAGTAGATACATAATTTTCCAGAGTTTTTCAGCCATTCAAGATTTAATTTTTTTATTACCCACATTAACAGAGTCTGGTATACCAAGAACAGTAGTTATGGAGCATTAAATTTTGTAGGCACTAAAATTTTTTTGCTCAAGGAAAAGCTCACTTGAAAGATACCTAACTTAAAACAGGGAAGTGAAAAACCAGCCGTACTTACAGAGGTTGCTGAGAAATGTACTGAAATCACACTTATCTAAAATAATAATGGTTGTGTTTGCAACATACTTGCTTATGCCTTTTTTATGTTAAATATATTCTGTGTAGATGTAGTTACAGTTAAATAACAAGGAGTAAAAAATACAATTTGAAAGAGAACTTTTACACCAACTTTAACAGAGGTGAAATTTGAACACATTTTTAAAATTGGCATGAATAATTTATCTAAAATGTTTGTTTGGGAGCAGTGGCATTCAGGATATTTATCACACAAAGAAACATTTTCCACAGAACTATGCGTAACAAGCTGAAAACTTGAGAAAATCTATCTGGGAAATAATCATTAAAATATATGAAGGCTTAAAGTTTCCTGACTCTTATGGGAGCAGACCTCAACCTTCTCGGAGCCTGAGATAGCATAAAGATCTCTTTCTACTGAAGTGGTTGTAAATGATATCCTCAAAGAGAGATTTTCCAGGTGATTCAGTTCCTGCTCTCAGGCACTCATGATGACCATGCATGTATTGAGGCTCTTTAAACTTGGACAATTCCACCGTGGTAGCTACACCCCAGAACAACTGGAAGCACAGTAAATGAGATAAATTCTCAGAAATAATTTCAGGTCATCCTTACAGAAATTTCTTTAGACCCAGCATTTAACAGTATTTTCAAAATTATCTCTCTCTTACAGCTTTATGAGTAAAAGCCTCTGAGTTCTAGATACATTCTTTGAAAACAAAAAGAACATTTTAAAATTTCACATTCGTCATGGACAAAGCACGATGCTGCAGAATATTTACATTACTGCAGAAGAAGCAAGATTATCAGGGAAAACAAGCTAAGAAATCCTTTTTATGCAACAACTGTGCCAATAACTGATGAAATCATCAGTTATGTTTTTGACAAGCAAGAGAAATCAGTGTACTGAATGTAGTGCTGTGCTGACTTGTACTTCGTAGGAAAAAGGAAAGGTGGAGGGTTGGGAAGGATCAATATTTTTCAGAAGGAGAGTTAAAAAGGAAAATACTATTTTTTTCCTTGAGGATTTTTTTGTTTGTTTCTTATATTTAGGAAGTCAGGAGAACATAATCAAAACTGATTTAGGACTGGATTGTTCCCTCTGCTCACAGAATTATAGGGGATCAGGATGCATTGAGGACGTTTGGAAACACAGAGTAGAATCTCTATGGCATTGTCCACTTTGGACCCAGGGTACTTACTGAAGTAAAAATGATTTTTTTGACTTGGGAGTATCCATGTTGGTGGAAAATATGATAAATGAGACACATTTGGAGCACTGGGTTTCCCAATACGAAAGAAAGAGAGAGGAGCTGGATTGAGTCCAGCACAGGGCTGCAAGGGTAATTAAGGCCTTGGAGCATCGGATGTACAAGGCAAGGCTCAGAATAATGGGAGGATTCAGCCTGGAAAGAGAATGTTCAGGGGGGATTTTATCAGTGGGTAAAGATATGTGGTGGAGGACAGAAGAGAAGATGGAGCCAGAATCTTCTCAGCACTGCCCAGTAACAGGGCAAGAGACTAAAAGGGCTCTTTAACTCTTTCCATAGTATTTTCCTTTCTCTCAGCACCGTGGTTGCCTCAAGAACTTTTCCTCCTTTTGAGTGACTTCCAGGATGCCAGAGAGGGTGTTAAGAGGTGTTCCTGGTTTTTCATTTATGTTAATTGCCAACTGAATTTCTACTTGAAAACATTTAAGCAAGGGAAACATGAAAGTCTTTCTTCCCTTTTTTCTTCCTAATAGCATTCTTGTAAAATTTCAAACAGTCATAAAAAATGATCAGTACGAACTCTTGAATTGCATTTTTTATGCAGGATGAATTTAAATAATAATAGTAATTGTTAATAAGCTCCAGGAAAACTTGCAATTATTAAAAAAAAAGAAAAGGACTGGTAAAGAAGAACAAATGACTCTTTGATTTAGGCAAATCATACTATGTATTAGAAGTGTCACTTAAAAAATATCACTCTCAACCCAGGCTTTCTCTAGCTCCAAAGTAAAATAAATTTGTGAGAGCCTTGCGGAAAATTATGAGATATCAGAACCTCTATCCAATAAATTTTGTTCGCTCTTGTGGGATGTCTCTAACCAGAGTAGTGGTTCAGCTCACTTTTAGGAGTAGGTTCATCAGCCTCATCTGTATTACATATGTTACTGCACAAAAAAACTCTTTGCAGGATGATTCTTTGATAAGAACTAATAGACACTCTCTTTGATTTTGACTCTTGATATCCATATCTTATTTTCCTTAATTCTATGAGTTATTCTTCCATTTTCTCTCTCTTTTTTTTTTTTTTAATAAAATATGCTAACTCTTCTCTTGGTTTTTTCCTTTAATGGTCCCTGTTATAATTCTGTTGCCTTAACATCCTTAGATACCCACAAAAATATAATTTACCTACTGCATATGATTGCAGACTATGTTTGCTCTTTATTTTTATACTTCTGCAGATTATATTTTGGCCAGACTTTCACATTAGCTGGGTACTCAAAATATTTTGCTGCCTCCAGTTATCATTCACTGTACTAACACAGCTACTGAAAAAGAGCATACTCTTGTAAAAAAAATCTTTCTGATGGCCTGAGGATGCAAGAAGTTTGTGCTTATTCTGCCTTACAAGAGCAGACAGGCAGCTCGAGGAACTGACATGTAGAAGATGTCGTGGTGATGCACAGCACTTCTCCAGTCCACATGCTGGGGCAGATCTTTAGTACAAGAAAAGACAAAAAGTGTTCTAGAAACCTTAATTGGCCAAATGTTAACATTTTTCGAGGTGTTTCAATAAATATTTCAACTTTATTTGCCAAAATCTCATTAATATTTCATATTACTTGAAGCCAAACTTTCTATTTCTCACATGGCATTTATTTATATTGTCTCAAAAACAACAAACCTGACAATAATATATGGTACAGTGACACTGAACCCTTCCTGAATATTTTATTGCCCTTCCTTTCAGCATTTCTACTTGGGAGTCTTAGAATCATAGAATCACAGAATGGCTGGGGTTGGAAGGGACGTTAATGATCATCTCATTCCCACACCCCTGTCCTGGACAGAGGCACCACGCATTAGACCAGTTTGCTCAGAGCCCCATGCAACTTGTGCTTGGACACTTCCAAAGATGGGGCATCCACAGCTTCCCTGGAAAACTTGTTCCAGGGTCTCACCACCCTTACCGTATTTTTTTCATTTTGAATGTCCAGTCTAAGCCTAATCTATTTAATTTTGAAGCTATTTCCCCTTGTTTTGTCACTACTTCATGGAATTATTTGGATCAGTGTTTTGATTGTTGTCTAAATGGGGTTTGAGAAAACAGATCTGGATTTTTCTTTCTGTGATCAAATAAACCTCCCGTTCAGTGTGATTTCAAACATTTTTCCTATCCTCAGTGAATAAGATTTGCACAGCTAAGAGAATGCCTTTTCCTAAATAACCCTTTCGCTGAGAGTTAACAGAGCAGTCGTTCTATGAGAGTTCCTCAGTCCTTAGGAGCCTTTTGAACACAAAGAGAGAAATCCAAGCAGATACTCTCTTTTCTTTGTCTTTTTACTTTAGTGTTGAAATTAATTTATGTAATCAGTTGAAGTGTGATGTTATACATCTACAGTTTTATAGCTATACTACCTTAAATACCAAAATGACAGAATATCAGCATTTGAAAAGAGAAAAACTACTAATGTAGAAAACAGAATATCTTCACAAAGCTATGAGAATAAGTAGAGAGTCAAGGTCTTTACCAAACTAAGGTTTTATAAAGCAAGTATTTCACTTCCCTGTTGTATCTACCAGTTATAGACTAAGAGGCCAACAACTGTTCAATGACTGAGTATAAATACTCACTGTCTTAGTGTTTGAAAAGCCTCTTCCAGGAGAGGAGATTCACCTCTCCTTGAAGTTTAACAAATGGATGTGTACATTCATACTTAGGAAGGAGATAGCCTTGAACACCTAACCAAGGAAATAAGTTTTGCATTTGATTCTAATTGTTGTTGACTGTTTTATGAATTTTAGTCCTGGAATACAGAGTTCCATAGTCTGGATCTTTTTCATCAGATAATTCCCTTCTGTGGTTTTTTTCTTGGGTTTTTTTTTGTTGCTGTTGGGGTTTTTTGGTGTTTTTGGGTTTTTTTTTTAATTTTTTTTTTTTTTTTCAATTGTTTCTCGCTTGGACAGTGGCATTGGGATTTACTTAAAAATGCAGTTGCAGATCGTGGAAGTCATAAGCCAGGTAGGTTGCAAAGGACTTCTGGAGGTCATGTTGTCTTCCCTTTTCTACTTAAAAAGGGATAATTTCAAAGTTAAATCAGATTACTCAGAGCTTTATAAAGCCTACAGAGGGCCTGCCATGTTTCTGAGTAGCAAATACAAGAAAGTTGTTCAATGAATTTTATTCAGAGAATAAGTAATAGCTTTTGTCCTCTGCATTAGGTGGAAGCATTTTGAAGGTTTTGTTGTTTTTCTTCCTAATTCTTTTAAAAATTAGTGAATTTAGGAACATTTAAAATATTGCTTGATGTAGGAACATCAGAATTGTTACAGCAGAACAGAAAATTTGTCCCTTTAGTTCTTCTACTTATGAACGAATGCCCAACTCAATGGATGGCTCAAAAAAACCTCCAAACCAGCAGTAGATACGGACATACATCTAATATTTTTTTTTTTAAATAGAAGATAATTGCAGATATTTTTGTTTACAGAAAAGATTCGTTCCCTTAAAAAAACTTCTTAAATTACCATCTTTAGCAAAACTTTATGCCAACTAGTTTTAGAAAATTGTGGAAGAAAGAATTATCTTTATTCATTCATTATTCTACAACATTTGTTTATATTGCCTTCCTTCAAAACGTGTGTATTACACAATACCAGGACAATCTGCTTTCTATTGTCGAAAAGTAGCTACAGCTGTAAACTGGTCTATGAAAAATTAAAGGTATGTTTAATGATAAAATAGTCCTATCTAAACCAAAGAGCCTTATGTTAAGTAGTGATTACCTAATGATTAAGTTATTATTACTTAGAGATTAGCTGGGGGAGCAATAATTTAAAAAACAGAATGACCAAGCACTCCAGAATTCTGGTCAAAGAAGAAATATCCTCCTTTCCTGTTGAGTGCTAGAACACAGCAGTCTCCTCAGTTTCAAATATCATAAGGTGAAATAATCTTTTATAGTCTGTTTCTGCTTTCATTTACTGTGTAAGTTGGACACTGGATACTATTTCTGATGAAAAACAAAGAAAAAATTAAATACAAAGGACATCAGTGCATTAACATCCACATCTATATCCACAGAGAGGCATTCTTGAGATCAATATATATCTTGACAGTAGCTTCAACTGGATCAAATTTGACATATTTGATGTAATGGTATATTAATATCAGTCTATTTCTATTTATTCCTTCCTCATAATTTTAAGCCTTTTACTTCATTTCTGTCTTCATCTGTAAGTTTCTGATTCTTGCTGCCATTCTAAAACTACTATTTTATTTGTGTCTCATAAAGCATAGATACTTTTTTTATGATCAGTTTTTGGTACCTTTATGAATAAGTTCTTTAATGATATGAAGATCTATAATCACAGCAAATTACTTTTTTCAACTATATAATGAGAGTCTGAATTTTTATTCAAGTTGCAACTAAGTCTGAGGCTACTTTTTAATTCTTTAAAGGAGAAAAACATTTTTGGTAACTGACAAGTTAAAGAGGGGGAAAGCAAAACTATTAGTAAATGTTTTACTTGTGATTAGCTTTGCCCAAAACATTGACTTAAGAATGATGTTTCACTGTAAAAGACATAAAATTGAAATAACTACAGTTCATTTCAATTAACAATATCCATTAGAAGCCTTACACCTGTAAAAGAATTATAATATACATACATTGGCCAAAAAAATTCATATTGGCCTATGAAGAAGCTGGAACCAACCCTAAATGCTTGTATCTGACTTGTCAAATGGCCCATTAACCTACTGAGATTTGTGCAAATGGGTGCTTATCTAAGTTCACAAAATATTAATGAATATAAATTTTAAAAAATAATATTTGATTAAAAAAAAAAAAGACACATTTATGAACTGAACAAGTTTAGGAGCATTCTGTTTGCCTGTGGTGTGCTATAATTTGTCCCTTACTACCTTTCTGCTGAGGAATACACCAAAAAAGTGGTTCTTTTTTGCTTCAACTTCCAACCTAGAGATGTGATTATATTTGAAAGGAGAGTTTTATTCTCTGAAGGGAAAGAAACAAGAAGAAAACATAAAATAGCCCATTAAAATCAAATTCCTCTGTTTGTGCCTGGCCTGCTCATCAGGAACTGCATGCCCTGTAATTGAAGTTAACTACCCATACCAGCACATGTGTGAGTAACTCTACTGCTCTGCTATATTCCTCTAATCCAGGAGAGTAATGAAACATAAAGCAGTAAATTTAATCAAATCCCAGATTAGTGGGGGTGAGAAGGAGAAAAAGAAACTGCTGCAAGGTGTTTGGTATTAAATGCCCGAATAAGAAAAGCAGACCCGTGACTGCTGGGGTCATTTCCAGGAAGGTTCCCTAGTCAATCACTCCAGTGTTGTTTTCCATCACACCTTATTTTTGCACCCTGCTTTAAGGGCACGTTGATGATCAGTTATAGGAATGATCTGTTTAATTCCCTGAACTATGTGCTGGATTTTTGTTTCTAACAATTATCTTAGGCTTTAACACACAAACAAAGCAGGTGGTCACCAAAGACTTGAAAATATTAAAAGCAGCAAAGTGTTCACTGGCTGAAAAAGAAACTGCACTCCGTGAAGATCATGGTTTTTTAAAATTTATTTTTGGCAGTATAAAATCTGAATAGGAGTTGATGTCAGAAAAAGTGGATAGAGTAGTCAGGGGAAGAAAAGACAAGGCATTTAGATACTCTTTGTGTCTCTCTGTTACAGGACAGAAGGATTCATTTTGAGTACATGTTGTAATAGAAGAATTTCCTTCATACTGTCCTAATTCTCAAAAGGAAGAACATAAGTCAAGCATTTCTACTAAGACTGGTGTACCCTCAGTAAACAGTTAGTTTTGATCAAAGATGCACTTAGAGAAGTTGAGGGATTAGGCCCTCCTTTTTTTTTTTTTAATCAGAATAGATAATCATAACAGGGGAGACACTGGTGCAAAGTAACCGGAAGAAAACGATAAAAATGTGTCTGTACCTTTGAACCTACCAGATACGAAGACCCATCCTCAAATAGACATAGTGCAAAAATACCATTCCTAATTCAAGAATGGGAAAACTCATCAAAATCAGTGGCCTTAGGGCCTCTGCTCTAGTCTGGCAGAGAATTCGTTGGCATGAGATTCTTGCTCAAGAAACAAGCTCAGGCACAATAAGAGAACTTGAACTATTTTCTGCAGCAAAGGCCACAATCAGATCCATTCTTAGTGTATAAACTCTATACCCAAACTAAATCTTAGCTGTGGATTACATAACTTGCCTGGGTTTTGATTTGCTATGTTGTCCTTAAGAAAGTTGTTAATAGGTTTAGTGAACAAGGGGAAGACTCCAGCATATGGAAGTATTGACTCTTTCAAAATGGACATGATTAAAGATTGATAAGTTCTTTTATCTTTTATAGTTCATATTTCTTTTTCTCTTCTACAGGATCTTGTATTTTTCTTTGGTTTTATAGCGGATACTCTTTATTACAATTTACCTTTCAAGCTTAGGGGAATATAGCAAGCTAATATAGATGAGAATATGAGGACTAAGCCTTGCAAGTACTGTTTCTCCCCTTCTTTTTGCAGGCTTCACATTCTATTTTTAATGTATTTGCACATGTTTAATCCTGCACTATATAAGTACACACCAGTTAAATGTATTTTATGTGTGCAATTCACATTGTCTGTATACATCTACAGCTGGGGATGCCATAATCCTGCATTGAGGACCCCAGTGCCTCTTACTTCAGCTGAATACAGCTATTCAATTAGTGGTTAAAAATGACTATTCAGTCAGATATACCACTAAAATTAGATATCTCTTCACAAGAGCATTTGCTTCTCCTTTCCTTGTCATCTTTTCAGAAGGTCTTTGTCTGGAAATGAAAGAGCTGAGTTACATTTTGCTGCTCTGATTCATCCTGAGGCAGAGTTATACTTATGGGGGTTTTGATTAGACTCTTAATCCATAGGGATGACAAAATCAAGCCTGTATGGTATTTGCTAATCATAAACACCTTGTGTCAGGGGTTGTTACTTTGTTTGGTCTTTTATGTCATAATGTGCCACAGTGAGGCTTTGGCCATGAGAACTCACACAAACATTAACATAACTTGTTTTTCCTGTCTTTCCTCCACACTTGCTTCTCCAAAGAACACATTTTAATGTAAAGCATTTTGAGAGAGCAGTATTTATTGCAAAAAGTGAAGGGCATTTTTCTCAGGCAAATAAAAAAAAATAAATTTTATTACTGCAAAGAGCTGTTAAGATTTGTAAATGCAGTACTTCATATTTGTTCCTTGTACTGTTTCTGATGTGGAAACAGGCATTGACTCCATTACAGCAGGGAAGTATGACTCTCCAAAGACATCACTGAATTGGCAGCAAATAGAATCACCTTTCATAATTGGGTAGAACTGGCATTTGCGAATGCATGCAGAGATCTGAAGGATCTTAGGGAACAAAGGTACGTATTGGGTAAAATCTCCATTGGTCAATAAGTGGCAATAAAAAGAGTAGGGTATTGATTAATATTTGCTGTAGATACCTAAAGGGGAATTTGCTGTAAGACACCTTTGGGCACAAAAGTCAGGTCAGGTTGGGTCACTGCTGCACTTGCACTGCTTCTTATAAGACTTGTCCTCCACTTCTTCGGGTGGTCTCTGCTATAATAATTGTTATAACAAGCACCTCAAATCATGGCTTACAACAATTTAAAGGTGTCTCCACTACAATCTCCACCCCTAGTTCTTTTGAGTTGGGTTATAGTGTTTAACATTGCAATGCACTCCTCCCTGTTCTCCCAGCCTGGCTAGCAACAAGGGGTTCCTGCATAAGTGTAATTTCCATAACATGCAGCTCAAAACGTGGATTACAACAATTTAAAGGCATTTTCATTTTCATCTCCATCCCTGTCTCCTTCGGATCCGACCATAGGGTTCAACACTGTAATGAACTCCTCCCTTTTCCCTCACTTCAGCTTGGACTTATCTGGAGACTGCAGTCCCTTAGGGGTGTACTTGCTCCAAGTGGAGCTTTATCTGTGAGCCACAGTCTCTCCAGAGATACAGCTGCTCTGCAGAGCTATAGCTGGCACAGACACTTGGCGATACACCTGCTGTATTTTGTTCTTATGCACAGCCACAGTTGTTTCAGAGTGTCCTGCTCAGACACAGGTCACCGTGCTCTTGACTCGAGCTCACGCTGGAGTCCCAGCCTGCCCAGTGCAGCAGCACAGCAGCAGTGGTGATGCCCTGGCCATGTGCCAGCCAGATGCATGGCCACTGCTGCTACCAAAATGTTCCCAGAGTGAAAGAAGAAGCAGCAGAGCACAGCAGAGCCACTAATGAGCACTAGACTGGAATATATGGTAAGGTGAGCAAGCCCCGTGGCAGGCACAGGAGCCTGTAAATTAAAATCTAAGCAGCAATGACAGCTCTGCATTTGATCTGGCACATTTCAGTCTAATCTGTTAACATCTGGAAGTCTTTGAGCTCCATATTGCATGCCAAAAAAGCAAAAAGTCTTTAACCTCAGCCAGCAACTACACCCCACGTTGTCACCTGTACACTTTAGTCCTGGTGGGATGAGGGGGCAGAATCTGTAGAGCAACAGTGAGAAAACTCGTGGGTTGAGATAAAAGTGGTTTAATAGGGAAAGGAAAAGTAATGCTTACAAGCAAAGCAAAACAAAGCATTCATTCCCCTCTTCCCAAGGGCAGGCAGGTGTTCAGTCATTCCCAGTACAACATGCTCCCATCATACCTAATGGTCACTTGGGATTACTAAAGCCATCTCCAATTATCCCCCTCTTCCTCCATCTCTCCCTGACTTTTATATGCTGAGTGGGACACCGTATGGTCTGGGATATCCTGCTGGTCACTGGGGTCAGCTGTTCTGGTTGTGTCTCCTCTCAACTTCTAGTGTGCCCCCAGCCTTGACACTGTGCAAACACTGCTCAGCTGTAGCTAAACAACCCTGTGCCAACAGTTTGTAGCACAATCCAAATCATAAAAGCTAATTTGGAAAAAAAAAATCTCTATCCCCATCAAAACAAGCACAAAATCGCATTACTCAACGCTGAACATAGCAATTAAAAATTTGACACCAAAAGACCTATATGTAACTGCAAGGCTAAAACGTATATATTAGTGTAAGGTTGTCAATTTAATTAATGTTTTAGTAAGGTGGTCTCTACTGAGAAGCTTTTATGTTAGAGATATCATCAAAACAAGCGTTTTAAGGGTTAGCTAGCAGAACGTCAATCTGACAGTGCTGCATATGCCTACGATACAGCCTTGAAATGTAATTATCTTCACAAAATTAAAACTTCCACTGTAACAAACATGCACAGAAGTGAATAGTATATCAATTATTATTTCTAGATTTTGCATTTTTAATTTATGAAAAAATATAGAAACACAACAACCCAGAAGAGTATCTTGTACTAGATATGCTATTATACTGAATATAAGGAAGGTCAGAATATAAAGGGCTTGAAAGATCTCTTACTTGTGTGTTCTCCTTCTTTCCTGATAGGTTTGCAAGGTTAAATGGCAAAACATATCTTAGTCATAGGGACTACTATCAGTAAATGAAGAGGAAATAATAATTACATTCAAACCTTACTTGTAGGAGAATCGTGTTTCGATAAACAGACCATTAAAAAAACCCAAGAAACCAACCCCCTCAAAAAAAACCCCAGGGAACAAAATTACATTTCTTACAGCTTGACTGAGACTTCATATTTATCTCCAAGAAGTGAGTTGGCTTGCTCCAGTGCCTCAGTTTCCTCTAACTAATATAGAAATTACAGACATTACTTAGAATATATTGAGAGCTGCTGTAGGAAAAGTTAATTGAATCTTAGAGCTAGCAGCTTAAAGATTAATAATAGCCATAGTAGACAAAGCCAGCAGCTTAAACATCAATAGCTAGAGTAGGCAAAGCCTGTAGATTGTGGTATATGAACTGTAACATCAGTACTCCAACATGCTGAAAAACTAACTAGAGAAGCTGACCCGAGGGGATGTGATATTGTATAAGGAGACAACCACTTAGCAACAGCTTAGTAACCAAACGAGAAACAAATCAAGGCAACTCTGGACCTTACTATTACTATTGGTCCAAAATTTTACGTTTGGGGTGGAGAACTCAGATTGTCAGGATATAATTGCCCAGGGATTTTTTTTTTTTTGTATGGGGTCCTTCTTTGGAAGCACACGGCTCGAGATGTAGTGCTATTAATAAAAAGTACTTTCATAAAGGAATCTATCTTTTAGCTTATGCAGAAATGTGGAGACAAACCCTGTTCCAGAGGCTGGCATGTGCAATTTCCATAACAGAGCTTAACTCATTAGTTATTATAAAGCATATAGGTCTTCACATAAAAGGTATTACAAAAGTGCAAGGGTACCATTTTAATATAAAAGGAATAAAGTGTGAAACATAAAACACAAAATGCTTCAAGCACAGAAACGGATGGGGAGCTCATAGAATGAGGCCAAAGGAATGAAAAAAATAATTTTAGGGAAATATGAAGCCAAGAATGAAGTATTATTACTGCAAAAATATTAAGGAGGAAGGGAGTCTCTTGTAGTGGATAACCCTTTAAGAGACATTAGGGATAATTTATTGGTAGAGGTGACTGTCACCACAAGCTATTTACATGAACTGTTCCTTGAGCATTCTCAAAGGAGGAAAAAAGGCTGACGAGAGAACTAAGACCAGAGAAATACTTACACCAAATCAGAACAAGAGCAAAAGCCTGCAGGAACATAGCATTACGTGCGGAAAAGAATAGAACATTTTGAAAAAGGAAACATATCTACAAAAGACACTAAAATCAACAGAACCCAGTATAGAACAGCAGAAACGCAATGCACAAGGTGTGAAGTAATAACTAAAAGAACCTCAAATAACACCCATCCAAGTCTGGAATTATATGAGGAAAACAAGATAATGCCGAGCAAAGAAAAAACACAGAAGAATGAACAACAACATTGTTTAAGGCTTATCAGGATGGTTTCATGAAATACCTTGGTGACAAACATAACAGTTATGTATGAGCAAGTGATACATAGGATTTGTCAGAAATTTTGGACAGAATATACAGCTTTCAAAGAAATATTATAAAATCTCTCTTATTACTTGACCACCCAACGATGACTTTTATCAAGGCCATCTGGTACTGCAGGAGATATATGCAGTTTAGGAGGATAAAAAGCTATCTTGAGGAGTAAAGAAAAACAGCATGAGTAGAAACAAGCAAAAATGGATGTATGTGTCACATGTGGTACTGCAAACACCAGTATAGGGTCCTGCTGTTTTCACTGTGCTTGGCAAGAGAAGGATGTTCTATTTAGTCACAAAATATTAAAAGGAAGCAAAATGAATAGTGGCGGAAGACAGGAATTAAAAAAGCTTACAAAGCAGTTAAACTTAAAATAGCCTGAGTAGTTAAACAACTTAAATGCGATTAAAATGCACTTTTTTAAATCCCAGAGCTAGTCAGAAAATGGTATTAAAATATAGCTCACCAGAAAACATGGAAAAATAAGTATCAAAATAACATCTTAAATCCAAATTTAAAAAAAAAAAAAGAAAGTCATCTTCTTTGAGGTTTACGGTGGTTTGGGTATGATACTCTTTTTAGCAGTTAGGACAAAGTAATGTTATGCATGATCAAAAGATTAAATCAGAGTGTGTAAACAGTAAAAGAAATTATTATATAAAGATAATTTCTTTCAGGACAAGAAAAGTTATCTAGTGGAAAATTAATGAGCAAATTCTGTAACTTTTATAATAAAGACTGCATTTTGGTCTAATACACTGTGGACATTTTGCTAATTTAAGACAGTAAGTTGACATTTATTGCAGATTTCTGGTACTTTACAAAGGTAGAAAGTAAGCCTTCCTTTGATCTGTGATAACAAGTGATTATGGCAAAGTTATATTTAGTTTTAGAGATGGAATGAAAAAATTAAAAGCTTGAGAATCTATTAATTTGAAAGTATTCCCCCTTATCTTCAATAATGTGGCTTTGTAGGTTTTTGCCTAATTAGATTATTTGCATTTCGCAAATATTGCTTAGGTGTAAAAATGTGCTGCAGCATGTCATCAGGTTCAACCACAGTCATATGAAAAGGGAATAGCAAGCAGACACTCTATTTTTTATTTTGTCTTTCTCCTCTAACAATTTTTGGAATCAGACATCATTTTGGCAAGTTCAAACTCTTCAATAAAGGAATTATTTTCTTCCAGAAACACATGTAAATTAGATATATATCCAATTCTGTGACACACTTTGGAGTTAGTCCTGATTTTGTTTTACTTTAGTTGTTTTTTTTAATTTCTGCTTTAATAAAATACCTTCAGAATCCCTTTCTGCTATAACATCATTATAGAAAAAATAACAGGTCCTGACCTCTTTCTGCTACTGCTTTTGAAATATTTCTAATAAAACATGTTAGTGGAGAACTGGAATGAAAATGGCACAGAGTTGTGAAGCCACATTGCTGAAGCCTTATAAAAGTATGGCTAAGACTTAGAATCCAAGGTAGCTTGAAATAATATGAGAAGGTAAATTACTGGTTGGTTTTTGGTTTTGTGTAAGAGCTAACACCTGAAGTAGCTTTTTACACCACAACAAAGCAAAGCATACTTTAAACAAGTTCTTGAAAATGCTTTGTGTGCCTAACAGAGGGAGCCAGTTGCAACCCCAGGTGTTTGGGGAGAGGCCTCAACCCAGCTCTGACAGAGGATGCATGCTGCAGGCTTGGGACTGTGGGAGTGTCTTGGATGGAGTCATGCACTTCACTGGTAAGAGAGAGGCAGCAATAAGTTTATTGATATAAAATGGAAATTTAGCAAAGTTGATGGTAAATGTGACAGGGCTTTAGTAAGTTCTGATGACAAGGTACACTTGATTATTTGCTGCAGAGAGGACAGGGTCAGCCAAATTGTCAGGGAGACCCTCCTTTTGAGTCACTAGGTTCAGAAAGGAGCTCCTTGCATTCCAATCTCCTCAGAAGGGAGTTTAGTTGCAGCTGGATCCAGATTTACTCCTGGACTTGGTCAATGGTTTATGTCTAAAGGACTATATGTGTACAATCAATCACTCAGCTAAGATTTCAAAGTTTGTGTGCTCATTCCCAATTCACTTACTGAGTGTCTGATTAGATAAGGAATCTCTAAACCTTTGAGCAGCAGCCTTCAGAGGTGTCCCCACTCCAGGGTAGATCCTGCTGCCTATCCCATGCAGGACAGGTCAGCGTGCCCTGGGCTCTCCCCTGTTTATGGAGTGAGGAAATGGGCTCATGGTCACACCTGCACCCTGACTGCAGCTGTCAGTGTCTCCCAAAGATGACTTGAGTCAGACCTTCACCAGCATGGCTCAAATCAGCCCTTAGCTGTTGTGTTGTTCCCTGTCTCCCCTGAATCCATAGGTACAACGGCAAGAAAAGGACTCATCTGAATGGGGCAGTCTCCTGGTGACAAAGCACATGAAGAAGGCTGTGCCACTCAGTAATTTCTTCACGAATCCCAGGCCCTGAGACTCATGGGAAAGTCTGGAGCAAGGACTGCTTATTATCTGTGGAGGAGGATGAAATTAGGGATCATTTAAACTGACTAAACATACCCAAGTCTCTCAAACCTATTGGGACGCACTCGCAGGTGCTGAGGGCAGTGGTGCTGAGGCCACTCCCAGTTATCTGTGGAAGACTATGGCAATCCAGGGAAGTTGAGGAAGACTGGAAGAAAATATCACCTCCATCTTCAAGGGCAGGGCCAGGGAACTGCAGGCAAATCAGCCTCACCTCCATCCTCAGGAAGGGAGTGTAGCAAATAATTCTGGTAACCATTTGTAAACACACATAGGACAGGAAGGTGACTGGGAGTAGTCAGATTGGATTTATGAAGGGAAAATCATGCATGAAAAACCTGCTAGGTTTCTATAATGAGATGACTGGTTTGAATATTATTTATCTTCACCTTGGTAAGGCTTTTGATATTGGCTTCCATAATACCCTTGCAGGCAAGCTGATGAAGCATGGGCTAGAGAAGTGGACAGCAAGGTGGACTGAAAATTGCCTGTGATAAGCAGCACAAAGAGAAGCTGGAAGGTGGTCCCTAGAAAGGTACCAAGCAGTTAATATAGCATTCAATCCTGTTTAACACCTTCATTAACTAGCACGATGGGAAAGAGTCTGTCCTCTGCAGGTTTTCAGATCATATAAAACTGGAAAGAGTGGTTGATATAGCAAAAGGTTGTGTTATAGCTCAGAGGAATTTTGGCAGGCTGGAGAAATGATCTGATGGGAGCAGCTGGGTCTCCAGAATAATTATTGACTCCCCACCCTGAGGTATTCACAACCTGACTGGACATGATCCTAGGCAACTTTCTCTGGCTGACCCTGCTCTGAACACAGGCTTGAAGCTCCCTTCCTGCCTCATCATTCTGTGATTCTGTATTTAAAATGTTCAATACTGACAGTCATTTTGAAGCCTTTGAAGTTTTAAAATAATCAGATATATGATATTCAATATCAAGAAGTGCGTTGCTCTACACAAAGACTGAATATATATTTCCTTAAAATTATATTGTGAAATAGAATAATAAATTAACTCTTGAGGATAAATCTTATTGATTAAATTGGGAACATTAAGAAATATTTAGCATCTTTATAAAAATGGTACCTTTATGGATAGTTTTAAAAGATAAAATCACCTTTAATCAATATAAGTATCAAGAGAAGATGAACAACAAATAAGCAAGCAAACCAAAAGTTATAAACTAATATCTAAAATACAGTCAGCTACAGGAAACAGACTTTCCTACAGACCATCTGGATTTCAACTCTCATCATATTTCAACCTAAATTTGAGCTGTCTTGAACATAGCATATATGGTAAAAGAAATGGTATGGTGTACTAGTCTGAATGCAAACCAGTGAGAGATTCCAAGTCAGAACTACAATTTAATAGGAAAATTAAAATAAATGCAATAGTACTGAAACACTGACAGTGTCAGAATATGACCTGACACCCTGTTGGTCAGGGTGATGGTAACAGTCTTATTAAATGGTGGCTGCAGTCCTGCTGGAGTGATGGATGTGGTTCTGTCGAAGAGGTGATCCTGTAGAAAGGTCTGTTCCTTCTCAAGTGATGGTTATGGAGTTCTTGTCCTCTGCAAATCCAGTAGATAAGGCAGCCTGTGGTGTTCTAAACCTCAGATTTTGTCCAGGTAGGAATGCTTGGTTCCTCCCCTGGGCGGAGCATCTCACAATGGGAGGATGTAATTTCACGAGTCATGCAGTGAGGCTTGATGGGCCATCAACAGAAGATATTCCTCGGGGGGAGTTATCAGGGATGTGTCATGGACAAGATAAGGAGCACTACCCCACCTCGTTTTAACAGTTTATGGAGACGGTATTAGAATACATACTTTTGGTTACATTTTACATTGTAGCCTAAGACATATGGGCTTCTTAAAGCACCCCATTTATTCTCTGTCTCTTTCATCACCGAGAAGGCTATGGGAAGATATGAATAGATACTTCTTTCCAAGGGGCTAAAGATAGGAATTTTTTGAGTAATAGTGTCTATCTAAATCCATCTCAGACTTCACTTAAAATTCTCTTTCTAGGAAGGAACTTTGCTTTCTATCTAGTTGTAATTCTTAGGGAAATTACCTGCTCAGTTTTGTAGATTATGATATACTGTGTTAGATCTTGAGGTGCTGACATCAAACCTAAAAACCTAACCTTTTTTTTTAAGGCGTCAGTATGTCTCCTACAAGCAAAACCTTCCCAATCCTTATAAACAGAAAAAAACCCCCCCACACTTCTATTCAAAACCTGAAATTTTCCTGTTAATTTTCATCTGATTTCAAGACGTGTTGGTAAAATGGTTGAACAAAACATATAAAAGTAGATTTTACTTAAGAAGTCAGTTCATTTTCTATTATCAGTAGACTATTTGTCAGAGAGTACATAAGTACTTTGAGAAGGAAATGTTTACAGGTTTAATTAATTTAAAATTATATAATTAGCCACATTATCACAGTTAACAAAATCACAGAAATTACTGAGGAAGAAAGGCTATTAGATTATCTTCCTAGTCTCTCTGCCAAAGCAGGAGTACTTCCTAGGCTATTGCTCACAACACTTGATTTTTAATGGAGTTTAAAATACATTGTAAAAGGTGAACATATTTCAACCTCTCAGGAAACTAATGAGTAGGGTTTCACAATCCTACATCTGCATGAACCTTTCAGATGTAAGGCCCTGACTTTGCAAATATTATGCGCTGAGTCAGTTTTTTTGTACCACGTCATTCACTACTATCAGCTGATGACAATCTGTGCCAACTGGACTTAGTGTTGCACAAAGTATGTAAGAAACATTCTTCCCAGGTTTTCTGGGGAGTCTTATTTACAGTTTAAACATTGAAATGAAGTTTTGCTATGATAAATGATAATATATTCATGATCTGAGTAAGGACAATGTTCAGTCTACCATGAGGGAAACAGGAAAAGAAATAAGAAAGGAATGACTCAAATTCTGTAACAAAATTTCATTAAGTAAATGGTGGAGACGGATGGGCATCTAATGAGGTAAGGAAAATTCTTGTCTTAGCTACATATAGGATTAAAATACCATCAGATGCTTTAGCTGCTTTGTGTAGCCTCGTACTTGGAAATCATCACAATTCAGGAGTTGACTGGATGTGCAGGGATCATAGCTGAGTCTGAGGAGAGGTGGTGGGTGTAAGTCATAAGCTGTGACTCTTGATTAACCTTCTAGAGGCAGCATTATGTGAAGTTGTATCATTCCAAGCACAGCTCAGGAAAAAACCTGATTTTAAACAAGGGATGTGGTTCTCATGGCTACCTAAGAAAATTTTAACTTCTCTACAGTTGCCTCATCAACTGTTAGACACAAGTACAACACTAGACCCAGGTAATTCAGTAAAAGTGACAATTTTCAACAAAGAATTCTGTAATATCGAATTCTACTTGTCAAAATTATAGTTAAGAAACACAGCTTTCCAGGATAAGAAAAATTTGAAAGAATTTGGGAATAAAGAAATTTTTTGGTTATTGGTGTTCAGACTCATGTGACTTGTACTGAATCATTTTCTGTTCCTTGTAGAAAAGATCATATGATATTTGTCAACAGATTATTCTAGGAAAAAGAGTTGAACAGATTTCCTCAGTGTTTAGAATGACTGTGATTCTCTTTTTCTTTTGAACATGTAATTGAAAAACTGTCTCAGTAATTTTAGTTTAGGAAAGATGCAAAAATAAATAATCCTATATTTTTTCCAAATATTCTATATTTTCCTTCAATAGTGAAGACACTACCTTTCATCCCAAGAAGAAAAGGTAAGCTATTATCTTTGCAACAAGTAAGGTAGCACAGAACAACTTTGCAGAGAATATTGAATTCAGAGATTTTCAGGTATGCTTCTTGAGAAGAGATTGTATATATGGTAGCTGGTGACACCACTGACAGCTCAAACCTCTAGAAATAATTTACATCACTTCCATTATTAACAAATGGAGGTGGAGGAGCTATCCCCTTTGAGTCTCATCTGAATTTGTTCTGCAGAGAATTTAGCATGGTGTGCTTAAATACACCTGCTAGAAATCACTGGACCAATCAGGTTGGAAAAGACCTCTGAGATCGTCAAGTCCAACCTTTGATCGATCACCACCTTGTCAACCAGACCAGAGCACTGAGTTCCACATCCAGTCATTTCTTGAATACTTCCAAGGATGGTGATTTCACTGTCTCCCTGAGCAGTCTGCTCCAATGCCTAACTGTTCATTGAGGAAATTCTTCCTGATGTCCTACCTGAATCTCCCCTGGTGCACTGGAGGCCATTCCCTCTTGTTCTGTTGCTGGTTTTCTGGGAGAAGAGCTGGACTCTCACCTGGCACTACCCTCCTATCAGGAAATTGTAGAGAGTGATAATGTTCCCCCTGAGCCTCCTTTTCTCCAGGCTGAGCCCCCCCCCACAGCTCCCTCAGCTGCTTCTCATCCGACTTGTGCTCCAGACCCTTCCCCAGCTCCATTGCCCTTCTCTGGACATGCTCCAGTACCTCCACATCCTTCTTGCAGTGAGGGCCCCAGAACTGGACACAGGATTTGAGCTGTGGCCTCACCAGTGCCCAGTGCAGGGGGGCAATCACTGCCCTGGTCCTGCTGCCTCACTTACTGTGTACCTGTAGCCCCTACTAACCAAGTACGTGCTACATAACACTGCAATCTTTCTTTGTTTCACTGATTCTTTCTTGCCAGCTGTACCTAGAGCATCTGTTATTGTGGTGCTGAGACAGAATTGAGCACTCATCACATGCAGGGACACCAGAGCACAAACCTCCCTTTTACCATCTGTTAAAATGATTTGCTGAATCAACCCATCACATCAGTGGAGGCTCTGTGTTAACCAAAGGAAACAAAATGGTCGTGTATCAGTACACTGCCAGTATTCACACAACATGCAGGGCCTGGAATATCCTTTGATCTCACACCTATATTGTAGTATCGTATGTTTCAACAATATTTTTCACATATATTGTGTATTGGATTTTTTTATGTAACAATGAAGATATGAATGTAAGATAATATTCCAAGTGAAAGCACAACACAGAACTAGCTACATAACTTTATCACAGTACTGTAGAGGAAGAAGCTTCTCCTCAATCTCCCATTCTAACCAAGAAAATTGAGAGTCTGTTGTACCTGCTGTTGTACAGAGAGCTGTTAAAACTTCTTACAAGATTAACGCTGAATAAAAATAAGAGATGAATGAATAAGAAAAAAGAAAGTCAAAAAACTATTGAATAGCCTGGGAAAACAGGATTTAAAATAGTAAGAAGAATGTGCATTTTGTGTGGTGTAGAACATTAAATATCTTTATGAATAATCAGACTGTCCAAGAATATGAAAAAGCGAACTCTAGTATTTCGTTAACATTCAGATTTTGAAACAGAATGAAAGTACAGAAGGAAATGAAATGTTGACACACTGACTAGACCCTTTACTTATTTAAATACATATTTATGGATTTCTCCAGCCCTGCCTCCTTGTAAGTCACTCACTTAGGTTTACATAGGGAGTCCTGCTAGGGAACACCCAAAGGCATCATACAAAATCAATACAAGAACAAATACTCTTAAATATTTATGAATACAACTGTATAATGCACATGGTCTCTGTTTAGACTGAAAAGCAGGCAGGGATTCCAAGGATTTATTCTTTTCATATTCAAGAAAGTACCAATTTTACAGTGAAGAGTTCGTTAGAAATGCATTAGATTAGATGAATACAAAACTGTACAAATAACTACATGCTCTGTAAAAACCTGGCACCATTTTCTCTGTGGTGGCAGATGAGCAGGTAGAAAAGAAAGTGCAGCTGATTCATAACCCTCACAGGAGGCTAATAGTTGCAGTGGCTATGAAACATCATGACCTCCACTCACTTTCTGCGAGGAAGATGAGAAAGTACCGTCTTGTAACATGTACACCCCTGATACAAAAATCATCTTATGATAAACACATTTGTCTTACACAAATTTCTCTAGACCACATTTAATTCAACAAGTCCCCAGTCTCCTTATGTCAATCACCCAACAATGTATTTTAGCTGCAGTTATTCCTAGGAACGCTAATTTAACAGGCATGAGTTATGTGAGGTGCAGGTGATGGATATGTCTGGATAGTCCTGAGCACTGTGCTCTAGGGAACCTCCTTGTGATGCAGCGGTTTTTATTGGTTAATTGTATTTTGGTTTGTTCCATGCACCCCTGTTTGGACCCTGTATGCTCTCCCTGTCAATTATCTGTCCCCTCCCCTGGTCGAGCAAGAGAATCCCTCTCTCTCTCCTGTCACTCTCCTTTCACCCCTGCCCCAAGTTCTAGAAAGGTCTCTGTCATTTTGTTATGCATTGGCCTTCACAGGTGTAACCCCCCTCCCCTGTTCTCCCGTTTGCTGTGTAACCTGTCCCTCACCCCTGGACCACACCCTTGGGCTTTCCCAATTGGTCATGTTTGTGCCCCCACCCCTGGGATCTTGGGGGTAGAAACCCCCTGTCACCTGTGTTTCGGGGTCTCCCAGAGCAGAGCATAGGAGGTTCGGTCCTTCTATGTGAAACTCCCGGTGCCCTGACTCAGTCAGTCTCTCCCCATCAGCTGAATAAATCTCAGTTGGTATGCAGAGCTGCTGAGTCCTCCCTGCTTGGCTTCTCCTCGCGGTGGTCACCTGCTCTTCACACTGCTCTCGGCTCTGCTCGCTGTGGCTGCGATTGGGTTCTGGGGATCAGAGAAGGTCCCCAGAGAGATTGCCCTCGACCGGCGCAGCCCAGGCACACCGGGCAGATGAGCATTTAGCGAAATCCTTGGGCAGAGATGTTGGACTAGATGGCCTCCAGTGGTCCCTTCCAACCTTAAACATTCTGTGATACTGTGATATGAAACCAGAGTTTCCATGAGATACAGAACTGTTGAGGTCTCATTTTCACCAGATTCACATTTCCTAAACAATTAACTTTCTATCTGGGCAGTCTAACACTTTCTGCTGTTTCTGCATGTACTTTATAACCTCCCACAGAGTACTTTGGTGCCAAAATGAGTGCTATTTCCATTAGTAGCAGACTTCCTTTGATGTTATGCAAAAAATCTTGTTAACATTTGGGCTAATAAAAGCTATTAACAGTGAACTTGTGACTCTTCGAGTTGTGTTTATCCTGCTGGCCCGCCACCTATCTTTATGAAAGCTCACTAACATTAGACAGCTTATTAAAAATCATTAGAAGAAGATAGAAAGACATATTTCTGAGTCTCCTCAAAACCTTGGCACTCACAATGTCATAAGGTGCATTCATGGGTCATTGCAGTGGCCCTTTTTGAAAATCAGTGTTTTTAGAGGTGCTGTCACCGTGTGCAGCCATTTCTGGAGTAAGGACTTTGGAGAGGCCTATTCCATACACGAGACCAGGGGAATATTCTGTGATAAGAGCTCAGCGTCTCACTTCCTTATCCATTCTGAACAAGACTTTGACTATCCAGTCTTATGACTTCCTAGATCATGTAGTAACTTTTCTTACAGTTATGACACCAACAGAAAGCTCTCCTTTGGTCAGGCTATTTTATTTTTATTTTTTTTTTACACATTTGATGATATTTGAAACTCTTTGCTCCAGAAAACTGTATTTGATGGTATTGAGCCAATATGTTCATAACTTGGGTTGAAGGGGAAACAAAAGGGAAAGAGTTTGATCCTAAAGGACATGTTTGTCTTGACAATCCAGCTGAAAATGTTATGGCTTGCAGAGATTTCGTGTTGTGTTTAAGCTTAGTCAGGTTACAGACTATGGTGCGATGTCCATCCAGGGTTTTTCATAATGTCCTGTTGCTACAGTAACTTTTATAGTTCTACAGATCAGGACTTGATTTGCATTAAAAAATACACAGAGACATTTATGTCTCATTAAAAAAAAAAAAAATTCGGTTACACATATTTTAATACTGTATGCCCTGTGGATGTGTGGATATGGATGAAAGAGGCTTGGCTTAACTTTCTGTATATATTAAAATTCCTTTTACATAGAAACATAGAGAAAAACCCCAAACTTAGTTATTTTGAAGCTGTATTGAAACACAACTTGAATTCTGGGGCAATGGGGCAGAGTTTTTGGGAAATATTGAAGACTAATGAAAATATTTACTTTATTTCCTTCAGTATAATTTAAAGAAAATTATTAAATGGTAGGTTCTGAAAACTGGAATTGAACAATTAGCACCCAATAAAAAAATCACTTTAATATATTTTCTAGTGAAATTTTGAAGGTAAATTAAGTAGTAATATCACCTTATCTTCTCTATGCAGCAAAACCCAGAAAAAGCTAAGAGAATTTGTCTTTAAAACCAACTAATCCTTATTTTTTAAATGACAATAAGTCACTATTTACAGTAGAGTCAGTGAATTTGTTTACTATATGATCTCTGATTTAAAAATCTGACCTGCTATCAAAGAATTAATCTATGACTAACTCTAGGGCCTTCTGAAAACTAAGTGAAGTCATTCCACAATTTGTCTAAAGAAATTAATGCTTGGCATATAGAATTGCACTTTTACAGACATAACTGGATCAAATTATGAAATTTGATTTTAGGTGAATTAAACTGCAAACGTAATTGTTTTTAACTTGTGGAAAAGAAAAGCATCCCTGATACTGAGTCATATCAGTAAAACCACAATGAAAAGCTGTGCTTAAAGTTGAAATTATCCTTTATTAATTTCTAAATAAATTATTGTTTATATTTAAAAATTCTGACCTTCTTTTCACGCTGTAGAAACATACTTTTTTGGAAAACTACTTTAAATATTAAACATTAATCTGTCCATTGTTCATATTTGAGGAGTCTTATATTTTTTCACTTGGATTCTTGGTCTATACATGTCCTGGGAAAAGTGCATCACTTGAAATATACAGAAGGCTTATTTTTAATTAGTCACGAATATTTAAACCCAGACAGTCCTACCTAAGCCCTACTGGACTCCATAACCACAAGGGGGCAGAACAAACATTAATCACAGAAGTCCAATTCTACTTTCTTTCAAGATACCCATTCCTTAAGCATACCACCAGATTTCTCTTCCATCTGGATTAAAATATCTTTGCTTTGCTAGAGACATTTTCCCAAGAAGTTTTCATGTCCTTATCTTTAATAATTACAATATTTAAAAAAGAAAAAAGAAAAAAAGAAAAAAGAAAAAAAAAAAAAAAAAGGAAACTATTACATTATTTTCCAGAAATCTTTAAAGCACCACTTAGGAACCAAGCAGGATTAAGGAAAAGGGATCATTTCTCTTGCTCTTTATTTTTTCAAATGGAATAATTTTAGATTTTTATTTTATTATTAATACAGAAACAAAACAAAGCCCTCGAATTCTGAGCTTCTCTCAGTTTAAGCTTGAAAGTTTTCTTTCCATTCTTCTGATTCAAAATGGGAAAGTTAATGTTTAATCCTGGCAAGGCAAAGCAGACATTAGTTTGATTAAAACGTGACTTATATTGAGGGCTCAGGAGTTAATGATCTTTTCTGTGAATATAGAATATATATGTTAGAGGTAGTAAGTTAATTCATTTTGTTAATTTGTTCTTTTTGTTCATTAGGTCTTTTTATTTTTTTATGCATTCCTCCATACCTATCATAAACCCAAAGGCCGAGATATCTGGTGCAGTTGTGAATTTTCGGTGTTAATTGTTTTTATTATATAAGGAAAAGCATATCACATACAGTTAGGCTGGCATTTAATATTGCCATAGTAGGTTGTGGGTTTCAGCACTCACAGTTCTTTACCGATGAAATACAGCACTGATAAAAAAGGGGAGAGTGGATGCACTAGAAATAATCTGCATCCTAATAGTAGCAAATCCTGTTTACAAACAGAATCTGTTTCAGAGCAGTTGAAGGTTATTTTCATAGAAATGTTAGCAGACCAATTTATGGCTCACATTCATATTTCTCTGCTTGCCAAATAATAAAGTGGTAGCCAGACTGAGATGTGTGCCACCCTCATTCTGGCTCCCAGGAAAACACTTTGCTGCAGGCTTCTATGGAGTTTTAATGAGCTGGGGAGGACTGGGAGCATCTGATGCATGGCAGGAGACCAATCTGTGTATTAATAAAGTTGTACAAATATATTAAAACATATAAAAATCCATAATTCTCTGCACATACCTGTTCTGCTTCTGATGGAAATGAAGTGCCTACAGAACCACATGTTTTTACAGTTCAGCTAATGGCCATATTGATAATAATGCTATGACTGCTAGACAGACAGGCTGCAAATTGCTCTGCCTGAAGGCAAAGGATGAATTTCCTCATCTTCATGTTATACAAACCACGGCCTCAGTTGCAGGGCATTCTGTGGCATTTTGAGAGGATGCTGCTTTCCATACCAAGGTGGAATGAACCTGACCTCAAGTTACAAGCTCTACTGTGGAAGAGCACACACCACCACAGGTGTTGCACATTTTTGGGATTGGGATTGGAATTCCAGATGATTTTGGAAAACTGAAAAAGAGGTCTGTAAAGAAAATAAAAGGAAAGATAATGGAAATAAAACCAAAATTGTGTTTGGCTGAAAGAATATGGTACTTGTCTACAAGGTGTCAGCTTTCCAGGAGAGATGCTGAGGACTTATGGTTACAATTAATCATCAGCAGTCTCAGGCTGTCTTGGGAAAAGACAAACAAGGGACAATAAAAAAGAGCACTGACTATCAGATATGTAAATTTTCATTAATACTCCTTTATTTTGCATTGTTAGGATCTCAGAGCACAAAGTAGAATTGGAGTAGATAAAAGCATTGTAGGATTTTGGACTCCAGAGGCCAAGAAAAAGTATACCCGTTAGAATTTATTCAAAGGAAACCAGCAAAGATATTGCTAACAAATAATGCCTGAAAGAGGTTCTTAAGTTAACAGAAGGGAGAGAAAAAAAAAAAAAGAAAAATTTTGTCCGTTTTCAAGTCTGCAAATATTGCTTCCACAAGGGAGTAGTTGATTCTTCTTATCCATATTCAAAAAAATTACAGCAAGAAAAGACTTCTAAAACTCACACACCACTTAGGACTGAGGCATCTTCAGCCAAATGGCAAAACCTATCAGCGTGGCAGATAAATCCCTGTTATTTTTCTACTCTAACTTGGCACTTTCTGGCCACAATATTTTTGCCTTGATTGCAGTTCAGTTTAATACAGTTGGGATGATCTGATAAAAATCGAGAGTGAATTTAGCGAACAGACCATTTTTCATACCACAAAAAGTGAGTCAGATATTGACTTAATGGATTTGAAGAAGGCTTGGATGAGTCATTCTTCTCCTGGTTAATTGATATTGCTAGGACATGCTAAATGTATCCCTAAATAGCGAAATAATTTATAGAATG
The DNA here is from genome assembly GCA_013390045.1 of Picathartes gymnocephalus. Classification (NCBI taxonomy): domain Eukaryota; kingdom Metazoa; phylum Chordata; class Aves; order Passeriformes; family Picathartidae; genus Picathartes; species Picathartes gymnocephalus. The sequence goes on from WEKY01041640.1 coordinate 58,036, forward strand.
TGCTTTTCTGGCTGTTAATTGTGCAGCTGGATAACTGCATTTAAAAGCTCATCCAATTCTCTTGAAATCACTAGAAGGTTTTCCACTGACTCAGAGGAAGCTGAAGTAGCTTTTCAGGGACCATTGTCAAAGGCAAGAGGTGATCTGACTGTATAAAAAACTTCAGGATCTTATTGCTCTAAGTGTGCTGTTTCCTTAGAGCTGTTCCAAAGCTCCAAGGACAGAAGAAACCCTCCTTTATCATCCTTTTATTTTTCTAAGAAGGAGATAAATCTGATGTTTGGTTTGTGTTTTCTTTTTTAAGGACTGTGACCTTTTCCAATAGCCTTAAAACATTTCATGCATACAAACTTCAGGCCACAAAGCAGCTGACAGTTTAACAGTTTGAATTAGAGCTCATTTGGGTCCCAAGACTTGCATGGTATTATCTCGTCTTGATGTATGTCTTCTAAAGTGCCTATGTTACAAATATTTACCATAAACTTTGCTGTGATAGTATCTTTTTTTTTTCTCTGATGTTTAAGCCTTTTTGACTGCTGAAGTTCTTGCAATACATATTATAAACTCGGAGTAAAAAATACAAACAAAATAGTAAAAATTCTCAAAAATAATGAGGTAACTTGGTCATTCATTAGTTATTGACATGCAGTATTCACTAATCCAATCCCAGGGAAAACAGGAGCAGCTCCTCTCTAGTGCTTTTTAAGATAGACATTCTGTCTTCCACTAATAATATAATATATAAAAATATACATGCTAATGTGTGAAAACAGGAGAATAAACACATTCAGCCACTGAAAAAATAATACAAAGGTGCCGGGAAAACAAGTCAATTAACATTATCTTGTGTAGATAAACTAGAATAGTTTGTGGTATCTTGTTCTGTTGAAACAGGTAAGTTTTGAAAAGACATGCAAAAGAAATAATCCAAAAGGAGGAGGCCCTTTGTATTTACATGAATGTCAGCTCTGGCCTTTTTTATAACAGTCAAGAATTGAGCAGGAAAACATCTGAAGAAAAAGCAGATATGTCTGTTTTATCTTTAATATTTAACATTTGATTTTTAATTTTATTTTTTTTTTTAATCTGAAGGTCACTAGACTTGAGTTCTGATAAACTGCCAAAGGAGGCAGATTCCAGAGGCAGTCCTCAAATGGCACACTCAAACTGAGACACAGAGCTGAACTTCCAGCTTAGCTCAGCTGCAGTAACACGGCTGAGGTCTATCAGGAGCTATAAAGGTCACAAAAACACCTTGAATTGTAGAAGAGTGACAACATGAAGGTTTGCCTTGGGATAAAATATTTAATTGTCTGTGTAATGAGAAGTCATCCATCATTCCAGCTGTAATAGAGTTTATGGTGTGAAGCTTAGGAAACAGTTGATTGATGTTCAGCAGGGAAATGTTAGAAGACATGGTCACAGGGTCTGCTCCTAGGTGACGTGATCAGGTCCCTAACATCAGCAATGTCTGCAGTTGGATCCCATGGATCCCAGGAGGGAATAAACCACAAAGGCAACCAAGAGGGCAGGGGACTGGACTCCTTTGGGTGCTCCTCATTCTCTTGCTCATGACAAAACTTACCAGAACTGCTCATCATATCAAAATCAGACCAAGGAAACACACAGACTCTGGCTTACTTATATATCACCTTCATATTAGTAAACAAATATATCAAGTAACTTTTTCAAACAGCAGTGTTAAGAGGTAAGTTTGCTGACTTAAAAAAATGGGGAACTGAAATTCAGGAGTTATGTAGTTAGCTCCATAACTAGTTGCTTCTTCTCTACAGAAAGTAGTTGGGTTGTCTGTAAGGAGCCAAAATTGTAGTCTGTTATATTCAAGGGTTTATCAACATCTCAGCATGGCTGTTCATATGAAAAAAAATCCATATGGAAGTCTATATCCAGTGTGAATTTAGCACAATGGAAACTTATATACATGTCCAGGCCAGGCTGGATGGAGCTCTGAGCAACTCAGTCTGGTGGAAGGTGTCCCTGCCCAGGGAAAGGGGTTAGAACAAGGGGATTTTTAAGGTCCCTTCTGACCCAAACTCTACTGTGGTTCTGTGATTCTCTGTGTATCTTTGTTCCTTGATTTAGCTCTACTGAAACAACACAAGCTCTTCACGGAAGTGTCCAGTGCCATTCAAGGTGATTCAGCTTTCTGTGATGGATTAATATCCACTAAAATAACGATAATAATGATAATAACAACAACAACAACAACACCAACAATAGTAATAGTAGAAACTGCAATAAGTGCTTAATAGCACCCGGTACCTCACTGAACAAGTTTATAATTTTGAGTTTTAATCTGTTCTTCTTTAGGGGATGTGTGTTGCTATAGACAGTTCTAGTTGTGGCCAGTGCTTGGAGCATGATTTGAGCAATGAATTCGAGAAATAGAGGAAAATTATTAATCTGCATGTGAAATAGTCTGAGAAACCCTCCTGCAAGCACAGCATGGACTAGAAGCCAGACACAGTAAAGACCATGAAAAATATTCTGTATAGAAGCTGTATTTGTCTCAGCTTTATCCAACTCTCTGTCATAGGGAAACAAGGATCTTCAGCTTCTTACAGTTTGCACAGAGAGTAAAAGGGGCAAGCAAAAGTATTAGTATCACTATTTGGAGCCCTTTCAGCTTATCAAAAGCAAAGTACTTAACTTCTGCCCCTCAATTATTCTACAGCATCTCTGAAGTACTTTGTATAGTGCTTTATCTACTAAACCAAGAAGGTGCATTTAAAGAGATACCAGATTCAAGATTTTTTATTCCTTCACTTAGCAAAATCTGGTATCTAGGCAGTTTCACACATTCTCATATCTGCATCTAATATTAATAGCTTATTCATTATGTCAGCCTCTGGAAAGTTAGGAATTATTACCTTCATTTTACAGACACAGTTAGGTATGGGGGAGGCTCAGGGGGGCTGGGTGTATGCAGCTTCCTGAGTCAATAGGAGCTGGTTTGCACAGCCCTTCTGAAATTTGAGTCATAAACAATTTATCAGTGACAGGAGACAAATAAATTACAAAATCTGGATTAGCAAGCCTTATGAAGAGCAAAACATTGAAAATAAAACACCTTTGTTAGCCACACGGAAATTTGATTCATTTATGACCTTTATTTCTTGCTATTTGAAAGCATTTGAGTGAATGGATTAGTGCTTGCGTAAGGTTTTAAGAAAAATCCTGCTGCTAAGTAAAAATACCCGTACTAACACATGAGACACTCCGTCCCTTTGGCATTAAAAGTCCTCATCTTGCACTAGTTGCAAACCTCCTTACCTCAATAATTTAGCAAGCAGAACAATGACATGAGGGCTAGGTGGCTGGCAGTAAATAATGATGTGCCAATACAAACCCGGAGCAGCGGAATGACAGCTCATCACCTCCTCCCTCAGCCGTGCTCCACTCAGGCTGACAGCTCTGAAATCATTACACTCTTTATAAATGGTTTGTGACTGCAAAGTCTGCTTACATTGCTACTAAATGGTCACTATGACCAGTTCTACCAAATTACTGTTATCATCAGGTCATGTAACTTCCACTAGAAACTTAAAGTACTTTGAACCTCATGGCAAAGGAGGAGTGAACTGTATTAATTGCATGCTAGGTCATAAAACACAAGGTCTATTCTTAGCTAATGCCTTGTCCTTTATCTTCAATACTTGATAAAACTTTCTGCAAATATTTTAAAATATGATATTTTCCCAAATGTCTTTTTGGGAATAGATTAATTTCCTATATTTCATTTGTATTCAGAAGGTTTTCTTGATGTTTCAAGCCCAGTGTGTCTGAAAAACAAGGCACATCTATTTTTACACAGGCACAAAGCAGTATAATAATATATTATTTGTTATTATTAATAAGGTTCTGAGCTAGAAACCCACATGTATTTCCTTTGTTATCTCGGTTGTTAAAATTGCCTCGCCACCCTCAAATAAAACCTGTGATTTCAATGCTTTACTGAGTTCATTTCAGTGAGTATATTCCAGGTCCCTTGTGAAACCTCACCTCCCACTCAGATGCCAAAAAAGTGTAGACTTCTATGAAAACTCAGTCTTTAAAATGTCAAATATACAAATGTCCAATTATGCAAGGGAATGTTAATCTAGAATATAACTTAATGTGACAAGCTGTACAGCCTGGTTTGATTTGCCAACTAAATCTACTTATCTTTTACAGTTTCAGTGTGAGTGTAATAAAACAACCATAAATTAATTTGTTTTGAGGAAGACTGTAACCTCAATGATTGGTTTTTTTTGTTGTTAAGTAGAAAATGGAATTCAATCAGATTGTTTAAGTAACTCATTCTGCCTTAGAATGGGAAAAAAAAAACCTAGAATTTTTTCCTGTTGATAAATAGAAAAAAAAAAAAACTAAACCAAACCAACTAAACCAACCAACAATAACCTCCTGCCCCACAAAGATGGTAAAACCAAGGAAGCTTCCTCCTGAATTTCCAGCTGCAGCTTCATTCCCTCATGTAGTTATAGTTTCTTAGAGCCTTTGATCTGTTTTCTTTGTCATCGCTGGCAGTTAAAGGAACAGAAATGATGATGAACCTCCTCCTCCTCCTCTCTGGAGATTTAATTCTACTGCCCACAGTTGCTTACATTCTGGTTTGTTTTCACTAGCACCCGAAGAGCACCAATGCAGACCCTGTGTGGATGTTAAACCCATATAATAACCATGTAACAAATGCATATCCCAATATGACTTCAAGAATAATTGCAGTTGTACGACTCTATTTGACAGGACAGTGCATCTGCTTAACACCGTCATTACCTGCATATCGCCAGTCTTTATCTGCAGCCTACAGATCATTGCTTACCTCATGCACAGCTATTTTCCAGCGTGACAGGAGCTTTAAAGCAATAATTTTGTAGTCATCAAAGTCGTATAGAAAGCTCATGGCCCTTCACAAAAAAAATGATTGTGGAAGATTTTTTTGCACCAAAGAAGGAAAGACATTTCTTAAGAGGTAGGTCATAGCACTTGTTACTAGACCTCAGTCTTTACAATGACAATTTACATTTGCCTGTGACACTACAAATCTTAACCCAAGATAGCAATTAATTTCTAAGAGGGAAGAAGAGAAATCAAAGATGAAGCAGGGATGATGTAATAATAGTATTTTATTTAGCAAATCAATCTATTTACTGAGTAGAACAATTTATAGAGCTCTGATATATTACCAGCATCTTGTTGGCTTTCTCTATTTATAGTATTGTCCTTGATGTTGTAGTCACACTAAAATATTTCTACTTATTCTACTTAATACTTATTAATGTTAATTTAACCCTACCATGGCAGTTCATAATACTTCATTTTCATTAAAACCTATTACCTTTGGAGAAGACTAAATTACTGCTAATTCACCACCAGTATAATCCTCCCTTTTTTTCCAATTTCATCATTCAGAATTTTACGAAATTATCTAAATTACAAAATTATCAAATGAAGTCTGATTTCAGGCCTAAGAATCAGGAATATTTCCCAGTCTCCACTAGCAAGGACTACTAATTTAATCCTATATTTTTAACAGAAAATCATATCATGCAAGAAGGAGGCCTCATATGTGCAGAAAAAAGAATGAAAAGCTACTCTCCAGTGTTCAAAATTCATACCCACATCTTAAGTCATAAATTTTTCACCTGATAAATTCACTCTATATATCTTTACGTGTATTTTTCCCTTAAATTCTTCACTATTTTTACTCCTGAACAGCAGTACATGGGAACACTTGCTGAGTCCAGGCACGTATCAAAGTCTGTCCTTACTGAGGACCACACCCCATCCTCCTTTATCTCCCCAGTTTTTATTTTAGTTGGAGACAACCTGCAGGCTCCTGCAAGGATGGATTAACGACCTCTGGAAGCAAGACTGCTGTGTGCATCCATGAGAGAGCACTGAAGCCTCACATCTCTTTTGGGCTGGAAATCAGGTGTTGGTCCACGTGAAGCTCGCTGCAAAATTCCTGATACCCTTGGTAAGGACGGATAAGGCTTTATTTGAAAAAGAAAATGCTCAGAATCTGCACTGGTGGACACTAACTTGGGAATGTCTCCAGCTGCAGAGATCCCAGACAAAACTGGGAGAAACAAACCCAGTTTCTTAGAAAGTGGTGGGGAAGGTAGAATAAGAAGCAAGAAAAGAATGACTGCCCCTTCAGAAGAGAAAACTTTTCAGACTCTGTGTCTCTCAGGGCACCTACCAGAAGCAGGAGTGGATCCATGGCTGTATCTGGACATGATGACAACAGCTTTCCTGTGATGCTGCAGTGGAACATCCTTTTTCCCAGGCCATACTGCCAGCATGATTAAAGAGCTTGGTCTTCTGAGAAGAGGGAATGTAACAAGAGGCAGAGGGGTGTTGCCTTTCTTGCTTATTTTGGGGACAATTTTGGTGCTGCTCCAGCCATGGACTTACCAGACAAGCAGTAAACAAAGATCCATCACTCCACTGAGAGGTGAGAAGAGTATTCCTCTGGATGCTTTGTTTTGCTTCCTAGAGAAGCAAAGAAAAATAAAGACATTTTCTCAAGTTTCAGCAGGTGACTGTCCTCTGTTGAAAATAAAGCCATAATTTCAGCTTGCTCCTCACACTATTTGCCTTCTCTATATTCACTAGAACTTATATTCACTTTGCGCTCCCTGGGTTTCTTCCAGGAGCCAATTTAGCTAAAATATTTGGACAGCTGGGACACAGCAGGGAAGAAAATGAGAGACAGGGCTGACTGTGTTACCAGTTGAGTTCTGTTCCCACTCTTCAGATTGACTTGCATAATCTTGGGCATGTCATAACCTTTCTGTATCTCAGTTCATATGCTTTCAGATAGGTACAATTATAAACCTTTCAGGGCTTTCTGATGGTGGATTTTACACAAAAATACACAGCTGAGAGCAAGTCTAAGTGTGCAAATCACTATGTAAGCAAATTATTCAGCACTAACAACCCTCTAAAAATAGACTCAGAGCTGTTTTTGTATTATCAAACACTAGACCAAGAAGTATTCTCCAAATATCACTGCAAGGTTAATGACTTCTCATTTTGTTGAGTGGTCTGTCAAAATATTATTGTGTCTAATATAACCAGTGTGTAAGGTGCTGCTGTGCCTATGAACTTGGGGCACAGATGCACAAAGCAGCTATATTCTGCAGTGATAAAATCTAAAACAAATTCATCATTGCAATGACAGCTTTCTAGCTAATATATTATACAAAACATGCATTTCCTAAGGTACGCTCTAAAGACTGCATTTAGGGAATTAAATACATAACTCCTGCTATTTTTGGATTTTAAGGAAAAAAAACCAGAAACAACCAATGAGCTGCATGCCTTAATCAATTCAGGGATTTGAAAATGTTTGCTTCCAACCTGGGTTATTGAGACATAATGGGTAAGCATTGCTAATAGTCTCATTGTCATCAGAGAGCTACATGAATTTAGGAGGAAAGATCCCCACTGACTGGGATCTCTTCCTGCCTGGAAACAAACCCTCTCCCCCTGCCCTTACTTGCTCTTTTTCACCTTCTCCTCTTTTTCTTTAAATTTTTTTTCTTCCTTTTATCCCTTCTCACTCTGCTATATAAGAAAGAAAAGTAGAAATGAATAAAACCCCCCAGACCTTTAAACTAAAACTACGGGGTTTTTTTGTTCTCATGTTGTGATTTTAGAAACTGATTATCAGTGTGTATTTTATTTGTCTTTGCACGATTTCTTGTCTGGAAAGTCAAGAAATCATATACTGCCACAGACTGGTATCTAATACTCTTATTTTCTCCAGGGTTACAATCCTGCCTATTGATTTGATGTACTTAAGGGCCCAATCTTCCCCAAAAGGGCAAAAATGCAGAAGTAGTAAGGTGTTTGAAACCAAAGAGAGAGAGATATGAAGTTTATAGATAGGTGAAAAAGCCACTGTGAGTAAACAGAGATTAGAAACACAACAGCAGGAAGACGGCTATATACAATATATATTTTGCTTCTTAAATTAATTTTGGGCTTTCAGATAATTTGAATTAAAATATAAGCAAATACATATCAAAAATTCAAAGCTAAGCAAAGAAATATAATCAAATTTGCCCTACCATTTTTAAGTTGGTGTGCTGATCCCACACAAGGAACAATGATCTGGCAGACAATTAGCTTTTACAGGAGCAAATAAGGTTTGCGAAGTGGTTACCTTTAAGGAGTCACTCTGCTTAAAGACAGTCAGCTCTTTATCAGCCTGACACACAGAGATGCCAAGATCAGGTTTTCACTTTCAGTGAAAATTAGTTCTCACATGCAGTCCATTCTTCCAGACCTTTCTGGAAATGGGTTGGGGACTTTAGGAGTCTTTGGTGGTTTTGTTTTCCCCCTTTAGTCAATGTACACCTCTCAACCTCACTCCTGAGCTGTGCTGTGCCTAAGTCCAGGAACCAGAATAAGGATTTTTGTCCTAGAAAAGTGCTGCCCTACTCCATGTGGCTCCAGCCACATCCTTTCTCACAGTGTGTTATTACCAGCAATCCTTGGTTGGCTCCACAGCTATCTGGCAATCATATGTTTGAGACAAACATATTAGGCCCCTGTCTTTTAGGCTTCTACAACATCAATATATGAACTAATGACCTTAATGCTGCCTTAACAAACAGTGGAGTAATGGAATCACTCTTAGAGCATGGTACAACATCTGCTGTGTCCCAGAAATGCATGTGTATTTCATGGGCATAAGAACACCAAGGGCAACTTGCTTCACAGACAGATGTTTGTAATTTTCTTTAGGTCAACTGGGTTGTGTGCCAATGGGAAGCCAGTGCAAAACCCAGAAAGACATTTCCAATGCACTTGGATCTTTCAATCCCTGTTGCAACCAATGCTGCTGAGCTGTAAGGGGTATTCTGAGCTATAAGGGGTATTCTGCACATATGCAATGAGCTATGCTTTTTTAATTGTTAATTCCAATAGCTGCAAAGTCAGACCTAACACAAGTCTTCCATGAAAAACACTATACCCAAATACTGTACTAGTCACTGAAATATGTTATTGAAATTGGTGAAATTATCTATTTATTACTACATCTGTTTCCTGACCCAGAGTTTTGATTTTCCTATTTTCTCATTAAATTTTACTGTGTTTATTTGCCACATTTATATCTTCATTACAGAGCTGGTGATGAAAACACTTGGCAAAGAACACATGGAAAAACCCAGATACTGGGGAATTCAAACCAACTAGTTTAGTCATAGGACAATGTAACTGATATTTGACAGAATAGGTGAACACATGATCAGGCCTGTACATTGAGAGTAAGAGAAAAATCTGAAACATTGGTAAAGAGTTACACTTGGTTCCATGGCCATTATTGGGACCTTTTGGGTTCTCTATATTTAGGCACAACTGAAGTGGTCAGGTAGATTCCAGCTGCTGAAGGAGGAATGTTCTGATGGAGAAAGTTGGAAGGTCTAAAACAGTGATAACCACAGTCTAACAACCAATACCACTTTGAAAGAAGAGCATTCCTAAACGTGATGCACATTTGATGGGTGGCAGGTTGGCTCCTTCCAAGCAGTAAATTACATTATGTGAACAGAAGGAAGCTCATATAGATACCATATATTCTTGTGATATACCATTCCAAAGACTGTTCATATACTTAAATGGAGGTCGTTCTGCCATCGTTGCAGATTTGGAAATTTCTGAAAAGGATTTCAGTGTCTGCCTCAACCACATGGCTCTGTAACCTTCATAAAAAGTTATAGCTGTAAAGTGGAGGGAACGTGTCCCACCTTCACATCAGATAGGGACAGTAAAATCCAGCAAAGACTGAACTGCTCAGAGAGTAACAAACAGACAAATGGCTGAAAGAATTGAGATCATTCAGCCTGAAGAAAATTGCAGCCTTCCAGTACCTGAAGGGAGCCTGAAAGGAAGATGTGGAGAGACTATTTACAATGGCCTGGAGTGACAGGATGAGGGGTAATGGCTTCAAACTGACAGAGAGTGGGTTTAGATTGGGTATTAGGAAGGACTTCTTTATTCTGCGGGTGTTGAGGCCCTGGCACAGGTTTTCCAGAGAAGCTGTGGTTGCCCCACTTCTGGCCGTGTTCAAATCCAGACGGGATGGACCTCTGAGCACCCTGGTCTAGTGGAAGGTGTTCCTGACCATGGCAGGGGGTTGGAATAACGTGGTCTCTACGTTTCCTTCCAACCCAGGCCATTCTATTTTTCCATGAAAGCATAGACGGGCCTAACCGTGGTCAGCTCAACAGTGTCAAAGGCTCAAGGACAGCAGTGCACTACTGAAAAAAAGAAATAACAAGCGCTATTTTCAAAGGCACATGTGTGACAAAGACCCCCCCTCACCCCTCCATGCCCCTTTTATTACACTTGTGTGCATAAATGGCCCTACACACCTTAAAAACTCTAGCGGGGTGCCAGAAAACAGCAAATATTAGGCACAGGAATCATTTTTACAAGTTAGGCCCAAGGTTTTAACAATGAAGTGATCTTTGATATAGATACAAATGAATTTAAAATGTTCCATAGCAAGCAATTCCCACCCAGGGGATGTAAAAAAGCTACTCCTGCAATAACAAAGCATTTGCCTTGCATCTAGAACTTCTTAAGGGAAAAAAGAAGAGAGAAATCATAGATTTTATGAAATGCCTTATTAGAAGACATTCCCAGGGGGAGAAGGGGTGTGGAAATGCAGAAGCACTGTCAAATGTAGTAAGTTAATAAAAAGCAAATAAAATCCATATGCTTTAAATAAAACCTAATGCATTATTCATAAAGAAGGTCTTTCTCTCACAAAGTAAGTTTAACGCATCATCCTGTTTACTATATTTTACAACATCAATTAGAAAAGAGGGATTCTCCTCCTCTCTAAAGTTAGTAATGCATCTCCACCATACAAGAAAATTTATTATGGCGTTTAATAGCTTGATGAGAGATGCATAAAAGTAAATCAGCAAGACTGAAAGAAAATCAGTATGAGAGAAAGGAAAAGAGATTTCTTTATTGTGAAAATTCATTCAGTTTACAATGACGAGGTGATGGCAGGCCTGTTTCTCTTTTTTGGAGTAGGAGCAATGGAGGAGGTGGATCTTGGTTCCCAACAACCCCCAGTCTTTTCCTTCTCCAGAAAAGGACCAAATAAACTGTGGTCTCTGCGTGGCTGCGGGGATACATAAGGAAAAGCACCAAAAAGCAGAATTAAGGAGCATACATGGAAATTATTATTCAATTTCTTTTAGTTGTAGCTACTGCTTAGGATAGTATCTACCCAGGTTCAAAGCCTGTGCTACACAGATCTAACTGAGCTGTAACTGCATTTTAAGTGTTGTTAATACGAATTTTAAATCATTTTTAAGCAAGAAAAGGAAAGAGATCCAAAGACATCCTTCCAGAAATATTTTACTAGGTTCATTATGAACATTTTTTATGCTTACAGATTTGTCTTGTGCTTTTAAAATTGTCTTTTTTTTTTTTCCCCAGCTACTGTAGGCACCTAATAACAGAACTTTATCATGCCAGCAAGCAGATGCAAATATCATCATGGACCATTATTAACTGGAACTTGAATATTCACGTGACATGAGCAACTCTGTAAGGAGAATAGACTGGGTTTGAAAACATAATATATATGATGTGACCGTTTGGAACCTAGTCTGTCCTTAAGTATACTTATTCAGAAGTCTGCTCTTAAGATTACACAGATTTGGGTAAATAGGTGACAACTTCAGTTTTTACACTGCAGCTGTTCACAGACATTTCCCAAGTATCTTTAAAAAATGTGTATTGGAGGGTTTTTCATAGTGAAAGAGTTTTTGAGACTTTCAAATTTGGGTTGCTTTTCTCTACATCACATTTTCTTTTTCCCTGACCTCACCATATCAGTTTAATACCAAGTGTGGTGGTAACTCCCAGTGAACAGGAATTAAAATGAAAACTTTTCAGGAAAGTTCTTTGAGAAGACTCAGTCTAGTCAAAAACTCTAGCTGCATGCACCAGCATAATGGCACAAAAATCAGACATGGGAAACACATTTGCATTTAGATTTCAAATATACTCCATAGACTTTTATATTTGAAAGTCTTCATTTCCACCTTCAAACCTCAGTTCTTAATGCTCCCCAAGAGGCTAAAATCTACTAGGAATATTTATTGGGAGCAAGCAAAGAATCCTGTTAAATACTGGCAGAGATGCTTTCAGCAAGTAAAGATACATATATCTTATCAACTGCAGAATCCACAGGGCATGCGTGAGGATTTTCCACAAATGAGCCCTTTCAACTGTGTTAAGAACAAACTTGTCACTTCTGCTCTGGTTTTTCCCTGGCCCATTAAAATCTCAATTACATTTATAGAGTTTCTGCTTCATTATTCGATTAGTGGTTAGACTGACTTCCGCTGGGAAAACAAGGGAATATGGGGCACATGGAGGAGGCCCAGGTGGTGTTTGAGATGTGTGACCCTGGCAGATGTGTAAGGTTGGGGCTAATCCTTGATAGCAGATACAGACATGCAAAGGAAACATGTGCCTCATTTCCTGAAGTCCCTTTACAGCACCATATCCTCATGTCATCCCAAAACATGCAAGTGATGTAAAGGTTTAAGGCTCCCAAAATAAAATTTCAATATATTATCAACTCTGTGTAAAATAAAACATCAGTCAACTGAAAGCTCTTTTTAAGTGTTAGCTAACAAATCACCAGTAACAAGTTACTCTTTCAAGTTGTTCTCTTCTCCTTCTTCATTCTTACTTTCCCAAAGAATATAAATCCATCAAAGTCCCCAGCTTGTCCTAAATTCTTCTCTCTCTAATTCAATTAGTTGTTTTTTTCTCTTAAACATCCATGACCCAGGATGTTATGAATGATAACTCCTACTTTGGTTTGGAAAGTGAGTATGAATAGAACTTACAGATAGGCAGGGGAGCTGGAAGACATCATCTCCCTTCACTTCTACATCTCAACCTGTCCTCACCCCATGCTTGGGGCTGTACAAATTTGCTACTGGTTAAGTGCTCTTCTGTGTAAGGGCTTTTGCTTGGGTCTTGAAAAATACTGAAGATATTTTGGGTGCTATTAGACAGAAAGTACAGTGTAAGTAATATTTGATATAGTAATGATGACAGTAAAATTGCGTGCATTTTTTTTTTTTCACAAAAAATTCTGATTCTTTTAGGGTTTGGTACCTCATTAACAGAAACATCAGTGGGCACAGTTAATTCGTTTTGTTATGTGAAGAGCAGAATTCACAGACAGTGTATAAACATTTGAGTGTATAAACATTTAAAATACTTTTATCTCTCTATAGGAAAATATAAATGAAGTTATGGGAACATAGCAACTATTGAGATAATAACTGCTGAAAAAACTTAGTAAGTGAATAGGTTGAGGATAAAAAATAAAAGGTGGAATTTAATTTAAAAGATATTTAATTCTGTCCCATTCTAATAATATTTAAATGAAATATTTCATGGTATTAAGTGTAAAACTTGAATATCAACTTAAAAATTGATTATCAATTTAATACTTATTTCGCCAATAATGTAAACAAAGTGCAGCTTATCAGAAGGTTCCATGATTGACATTTATGAAAAGACAAACTGAATCATTGGACTTTTAGTAAAATAACACTGAAAGCCTTTGTTTTAATTAAGTCAAACTTCTTTTAAGTGGTAGCTGTCCTTTACTTATATTTTAATCTTATATTTAATTGCTAAATTGATAAATACCAATTTCCTATAAAAGGCTTAACTCATTGAGTGAGAGTCTTCTGACATATCTGGGGCTCCTGAAATTGGCTTTGGAGGTATTATTCCAATTGAAGCCTTGGGATCTTATCTCAACATTGGCTGTGACTTAAGGGGATAACAAAATAATAAAGAGAAAGTATGGAGAGGTGTAATAGAGGTATCATTAATGAGAAAGTACCATTAATGTATCATTAAAGTCAAGGACACTATAGCAGAGAGTTAGCTATTTCATCAGTGAATGTCAAGGAGCTTAAAGGAGTTTTGTTCAAAGAAAAGTCAGCTGGGAACTGTCCCCTAAGTTAATTTATGGGAGTGAGTAATAATGGGTCCAGCCAAAAAGAAAAATGAAATGGTGGTCACACATATTAATGGTTCAAACTGTTTTCCCTGGTTCTCTGCACTATAAACATAAGTCTAATGAACAATTCACAGGAGCTGGTTTCCACAGAGTTTCAAAGGTCTAAGGATTTTTTATTGAAAAAGACAGGAACTATCAAATCTCCAGGTCATAGTATTCATCTGACTCCACTCAATAATAAATACTGTGGTTCAACCAACGGTGACCTAACAAGTCAGTTTTAAGTTTGTAATTTAAAATAGAAGTCCAAAGAAGAGCACAAAAATTGGAAGAATGACAAATCCAAAGTATTTGGAAGATTCATTGTCCTTTGGCAGGATAGCCTTACATTTCAGAATAGAAAAATGTGTATTAAAAAAAAAGAAAAATCACAAAGCCATTTTGCCCAGTATTAGCATAATACTTATCTTGATTGCTTTCATAGACATTGCACCCAAGTATCTTAATTTGCTTTGTGTTACAAAATAGGAAAAGAAAGAGAAAATTCTAGCTAGTGATTTATTCAAGCATTAACGTAATATGGTTCTGGGTATATTATAAATACCTATGTATGCTATTACCACTAAATCAAAAAGTGTCTTCTGCCAAAAAGGCTGAACTCCCTGAAAGCTATTTCTGATGAATCAGCAGGAGATAACAGCAGAATTACATGAGACACACCATTCTTGGGGGATCTAAAATCAATACTTTCTGTGTGATTTCAGCCTCTGCTGGCTCCACAAGTAAAACGCTGGAGTCTGTAGTTCTACACTAAAAATGAATTTGGCTCACTATGTCTGAGGATTAAACTTCAGCCACACAGTTAATGATGCATGATATCACTAATCATTTCCTCTATGAAATAGCAAACTGTAGCTAAAAAATAAGACATGAGATGACAATTGCTTATGAGGTTAAGAAGAAAAGTGTTTTGAGATCTTGTCCATTTCCTAATGATTATTCCTTTAAATAAATTTTGGACGTCTCTCCGGGCATCACAACTGGCAAATATAGTACTCAATTAATTTGACAGTACCTGTTTTGGCAACTTTCTCCCTTCAAATAAGAGAAAAAACTCCTTCACATTTCAAAGACATGCAAAATGCAGCCTCGTGATAAGAATATTGCAACACTTACTTTTCTATTCTAGTTTGTCCCTATGGGACAAGTGCAGAACTCTGAAGAAATCCGCTTCTTTCTCCAAGTGCTTCATTTTTTTTGCTTTCTATCACCACCTGGAGACAAGTGCTATTTTGATCACCGTTACCAACCAGTCTCAACAAGGTATAATTGACCTTTTCTAACCATTTCTATGTTCTTAGGAAAAAAAAATCAGAACCATTTTCTCTGTAGTATGTGTTTATTTAAGACAGTACAGTGTTACTAAAGCATTTCAGGAAAGTTTGGTATATTTGTTTACTTAGAAACAACATTCAACACAATATCATATAACAATTTTAAGGCTTTATCCCAGCCTTAACTTAAAAATGCAAAGCTCAGATGTTTGTTCAAATATAGAGGACAAGGATGACTTAAGAGTTCTTGGCTTGGTTCTCAAAAACAGTGACTTAATTTTTGTGACTGTTAGCCTGTTTAAACCTGATGTCGCAGGACAAAGGGCTTACCCACCATAGTGGCAGGAAGGGATTAAAGTTCCAGAGACAAAGATTCCACTTGTTCCTTCTATCATCTGAGTGGGAAATATTGGGTTCAATAGAATAGAGACAGTAAAAAGAACATTATTGTGTGCACAGTGGCAGGTTCAGAGCTAAATATCCTCCTTATAGCTCCTTCCATGGAACACTTGCCAGAGCAGGACCAAGTACATGTGCTGACAGGGAGGTACCTGGTGATCCCTCTTGACATCATCACTGTTGAGAAAAATCACTCCTCTGGTAAGGCACAACAATAGATAACCCACATGTTTACCAAGAGGTAGCTTTCCCCCTGGTTTTAGACAAAATTGGAAGAAACCAAATGAAACAATTGAAAGACCATTCAATACCATAGAAAAGACCCTCAAAGACCATAAGAAATTTGACTGGTGCACAAGTGACCTTTATTAAACTCAAAGTTACTGTGGCAGTTCTAAGCAATAGTTATTTTTTTAAAGAAAAAAATCTATAGAGGAAGACATAGTACATTATTTTATTTAGACTGCTGTGTTATCTTCTGGGGTCAGAATCCTGTTCTACCATTTTTATTCATGGTATACTGGTAAATCTGCTTTTAAGACTGGCCCTTTCCTTTCATTTTGAGAAAGCTTATTGTCTGCAGATACTTTGATGAGAGAAAAGCTGATTGTTTGAAAACCCAGTTTGATACTTATCATGTTGACAGATGGTATTAATTTGTGGTGAAATTATACTGTACTCTCACTCCTAATTGACCCTAGAACTAGAGCTGTTGGCTAGTGAAATGCATTAGTGTCATGGTTTAAAAAAAAGCCAACTTTTTTCCTTCTGGAAATGCTCTTACAACTTCCTTCAGGTACAGCTTCCGATAGATCTGAGAAGCCCAGGGATTGGCTGGCTCTGCGATGGGCACTCTGTGTGACCACTTGAATATTAGAACCGCCTTTGTGAATCCACATTTTAAAAGCAGGAAGCCAAAATCTTTCTCTTTTTTGTTTCCGGTCACAGTAAATGTAACAGGGTGGGGGGGAGATCCGTCAGTCCCTCAGGGCTGACGGCCTCCCCCCCCGGCCTGCCTGGGGGAGGGGAGGGGCCCCGTTCCCCCCTCCCTTCTCCCTTGGGCAGCGCTGCGGCTCCTCCAGGCTGGAGGGGGAAGGGAATGCAGTTCCATGCGGCTGGCACGGCTCTCTTGGGCCAGGCCTCTGTCTTCCACCCTGGGAGTGCCGGGGGGAGGCCGAGCCCCTGCTTCCCCCCCCGGCCTCCTCAAGGTGCTGCAAACACCTAACAGGAGAGAGATCAGCCTGCAGTGATCAGGATTCTAGCCTGCAGTTATCGCCAGCCGCTTTGGCTGTAAAGTTCTCTCCCCCCATCCCCTCCCCCACCTTATGGAATGCATGGAATTCCAGATGAACTGAAAAGGGTAATTAACCCTTTAAGTGCATAGAATGGATTTAGAGAGAATAAGAACACAGAGAGAACCAACAAGAGTGCCTAGGTCCGTAAAAAAAGAAAGTCTAGGGGGAGGAGAAAGAGGAGATGCTTTTAAGCTGAAATTCTCCTGTAAAGCCATGATGATGGACGATTCCTTGTAACTCATGTTACACGACTTGGGGGGGATGCAGCATCTTAACTGTGTTGAAGCAAGCAGATGTTGAAGTAGCTATGGTTCATGAGAAACTTAAACAGGAGAAAAATGGGGAATTTTGCCACAAAAAGGAGAGACATGAGAAACACTTGCCCCTGGGATAAAAGAAGAGAACCCTTGCTCCAGAAATGGGAGACCTTGCTTCCAAAGAAAAGAAGAAGACCTTTGCTGTTCTACTAGAACCGCTCATCCTTAAACTTTCCCCCATGACACCAACTTGGGTCCTCGAAGTAGTTATGGGAAAGGCTGCTTATCGAGGAAAGGACTGTCACAGTTGGACAGACTCCGGGTGGGAGTTCACTGTGATATTAAACTCCACAAAGGAACTGTGTTTCTTGTGGGAAGATCAACATAGTAACACAGGAGAGACTCCTCTTTCCAACTGAACTGATGAAAGTTTGTTTCAAAGATGGTAAACTGACCAAAGACCTCTAAGTTTTGGTTTCTTAGGTTGTTGATGGAAAAAGAAGTGTTGGTACAGAAAGACAAATAAGGTGGGGGGAAAAACATCTGGAGGTTGATTTTTGTTTTTTCCTTTGTCTTTAGTTCTGTTAATAAACTATCTTTTATCTTTCAAAGTTTAGGCCTGCTTTGCATTTCTCTTAATCCTTATTTCATCACAAAAATGGTGTTTCTGCCTGGTTTCGAACTCAACCCGCTACAATTAGGTATACCAAAGATGCCAAGATTATGATCACTGAAATAAAGCTCACTTAGGGAAATATTTTAAATAAAATGTACTGCCTGAAAAATCAGTTTAGTAACTAGTCCTGTCAGTAGTCAGAATTACTACATTTTACAGGTAAAATTGTTAGAAAGAGCAAGAATCTTTTCAGATTGAATAGTAATCTCTAACAGTTATTCAGCCACAGTATATATATGAAAAACAATAAAGGTAATACACTGTGGACAATGAATATAAACGGCAAGTCAGCAAATATCTTCAGCTTTCTATGTTTTATGAAATAAATGTGGTAAAAGAAACAATAAACACTATGAAAATAATTGGATTGCCATGAAATACCTTCTCACAAAAATCTGAATATTAATTAATAAAAGGAGCAAGGATCTACTTTTATACAATTGGGTTCAAAGAATAAATGACACTTTAAAATACTGGAATGGCCTAAAAATAAGAATTTTTTATTAGCTAACCATATTCCTTACTATGACGTTGTTCAAATGCATGCAGTTAATGAAGAGAACTCAACTCAATTTAGTATTTTTTCCTCCTATTTTCTTGAGCACTGTTGTATTTTTAAATTACAGAGCTTTAGATTTAAGGGTTTTTTTTTATTTTTCTATACTTCCACTCCCTTCCCAGAAGTGAAAATGTGAATAAACATTTCTATTAGGAACAGTAAAGTTCACTGGTAAGACCCAAAAACTTCTTTAATATCACAATGCTAATATGGTAATATTTAATCATTGCCACTCTGGACATATTTGTGTGGTTACGTGTTTTCCCTCTGCAGAATACACAAGATATGAAAGGCCTCAGTGCTAGTGCATACTGTGACTAAGCAGTCCTAATTTGACTAAAGATGTCTCAGCTTTGAAATGCTTTTCCTTACAATTCCTGTGTAAAATATAAGGATTCTTAGACAAAAGCAATTTTTCTGTGTTATGGTATTTTTTACTGTGTCAATGCCTAACCAAGAACTTCACCTCACTTACAAATGGATTTTACATTGTCATTTTTAATTTTACTGTTACATTTTTTTTAATGGTAAAAAATTTACATATTTTTCTCTTTAATATGTTGTCTATGTGATGTGTGTTCAGCCTATAATGATGGCTTTAGGAAAGGTTCTTAAAAATATGTTTAAACTTCCTTAAGACCTGGGTCTTTTAATGAGAGAAATGAGGAAAAGATGCTGCTAATTCCTGTAATTTGGGACTTTTTTTTCTTCCAGTGCAGAACTAGACTTGTTCAGGTCAAGATAGTGTATCATGAATGGGGGAAAAAAAAAAAAAATACACCAACACTCCAGGAAAGAAAAAAAAACAGAGAGGAAAACCTTTAATTTGACCACTGCTAATCTACATCTCACAAGAAAGTAGATACAGACAGAAAGACAAAAACCAGATATGCAAAAATGTGAAGACACCAACTTTTCGCATTTATGTTTCAATCAGCAGGCTTAGCAATGATAATGAAAAGTAGAAAGGTGAGAATGTAAAAGTGACTAAGTGAGAAATAGTGCAGGAATAAAGAAAATACAGGTAAGGAAGAAAAGGGGTTGTTGCTGCAGTTAAAGATCTGTCAGAGGCTTTCCATTACAACAGCAGCACAATTGTAAAAGAATATAAGCAGGCACCCATTTGGAAGACCCTAGAAAGACTTGAGAAAATGTGGCAAAAATGAAACACACTGAAAATACAGAAGAAACGCACAGGAGGTAGAAAAGTGGAGGACAGATACCACATGACTGAAGGATGGTAACGGTAAATCCACGAGTGAGAAACAGGATAGGAAAAAAATAAAATTAATGCTTTTATCTCATCTATTTCTTTAGCAACTGAGCAATGAAGAAAAAAATAAATGAACTAACATAACTCTTATTTTCTTAAGTATAGCTTTCTTTTATTCCTGTTTACTTGAAAACCCATTAATTTAAAATATGTATGAAGAAAAAGGAAAAGCTGTTACTCTATAGCCATGCACAGCGAGGTTCAATTTGAAGCACTTTTTTTATGGCCAAGTTCCAAGAGCAGTCAAATAGGATTTACAATGCCAGTGTTGACAGGATCTTAAACATAACAGCATTAGATAGCTGCCACCATATCTTTGCGGGTAGAGATGGCTACAGTAAGTTGTAGGCTACAATTAAAGCTCATTCATTACTCCTTTCTTCTCAACATTGAAAAGGTTAAGGACATAGGGATCTCAAAGCCACTAAATTATCTTTCTGGTTTACACTATCCATAAATACCATGGAAAAGCCCAAGTAATTTTCTTTTTTTTTCCTTTTCAGAGGTGAATTTTTTCCATTAGAAAGTGGTGAAAGGACAGAAAAAAGGGAAACATGATGAAACCCAATACAGTTGAGTTTTATTTAACCAAAAGACCTCCTTTATATCTTGCTGTTCTAGAGATCATTTTTCTTTTATCTTTTTAAAAAGCCCAGTCCCTACGAAATGTCTGGACTTTTTGTTGTTGTTGTTGTTGCAAATTGTAAAGAGATTAGAAATACCTGTGTATATTCTATTTAGAAATCTGAACTGACAAAAGGACAAGTAAGATGCTAGGCAAAAACTTGCCCTGAATATCACCAGATTCTGTCTGAGAAATACCATTTCAGGCAGCTGATGGTCATACACTCATCAGAATCTGAATTCCCATCAGCTGACTTAGTAAGAATTTAATAATGCATAGTGTATTATGCAACCTAAAAAAACCATTAGCTGGGTAGTTCAAGAAGATAGAGTTATCCTATTTTGTTGGATTCTGACAATGAATCATCACTTCCTTTATATTACGTGGAGCTGGGTGCCTATCTGGTTGATAGCAATCTGAATCTGGAAGGAAAGTGCTTTGGGCCATTCTAACATAACCCTTACAACATCAAAAATAGGTCAGCTGTAAATTTTCGATTATGATTTTGTTCTGGCAACAGACACTATGACAATCTGAATACAGATTTAAAAATTTTATGAGCTTAATATTGCGAGTTAAACCAATATTATATTTTTCCATGCCCAATACTGAATTTTCACTTCAGAAAATCTACTCAGTGTCATGTCTGTGCTGAGATAACTCATTTGCACTGGAGCCCAGAGCAACCAGCATTGTTGCTGGCCTCAGGATAAAATGTAGAAAACACATTTTGACATAGTTTTACTGACATGGTTTGCCTGTATCTCATTAAATAAATATAAACAAGAATAATTTTTGGTTTGCTCAAAGGTAGAAACTAAAAAAAAATGGAAACTACAGCTGGTAATAGACTGAAAACATTCTAGTGAAAGGCAAGATACCAGTGGCACTGTAAATTTTCCAAGGGAATAAATGAGAAGAGGGTAAAATCAGAGTTTAAGGGTTGCCACACACTGGCCAACTTCTCTGGACTGCTCTGAGGAAGGCTTCTTCACTCCATCCTACTGTCCAGCCTCTTATAACTACTCTGATGTTTTATTTTGTTTTACTTTTCTTGAAGCCTTTGGATAAGAGAGTTTTCTAGAAGCTGTTATAGAAAGCTCAGTCTTCAGGCTTCCAACGTTCTGTTTTTTAGAAGAAGGCTTGAGCAATGTTGCTTTATCTCACAGTGGGGTGAGCAGCCACTGTTGAAGAAAATTCAGAAAAATATGTTCTGTAAAGTAAGTAATAAAGAAAGGTTAGGAACTGAGATTATTTAGGATTATATTTGTGTTGGAAAAAAAATAGAATAATGACCTATGAAATGTGAAGTAACAAAGTAATTTCAAAGTACCTTAGAAATGCCAAGTTATGATAAAAAATGGCATATTAATTCTGCAAGACATCCCTTTCTGTCTTACAACACAGCTTTAACTATGCTTGTAAGAAAAAGGACATTGTTTTTATCAAGAGAGGATATCCCTAATAAAATGATGTCCATCATTTTCCCCAAAAGACAAAAATTTCTATTGACACCAGGAACTGTATAGAAGTCAAGGAAAGATTGGGGACATTTCTTAGAGGACCTGCCAGGTATTATAAGAGTAGCAATTATTATGATATCTTAATATTGATTGTGTTCTTTGTATACAGTAATTAATAATGTCATATGTGTGCATATTATCTCCGTGTAATTTATTTTGAATAGTTTTATACACTGCTCATCAGGGTTTTTTATTATTTTGAGGTCTGAAGAAAACAGAGAAGGGAAATGAAGAAAGAAAGAAAAAAACCCCACAAAATACACACAGCTCTATAAGTAAAAAAACCCCTAAATTTTCTCTGAACTGCCAAATGTAAATGCTTTTACAGACAAATTTGCAACTCCATACAATAGTTTCAGTGATTCACATGCTTTTCCATAGTTGTAACACTATACATGTTACTGCTTTAATGAAACCTCTCATCTTCAGGCAGAGCATCTGAATGGTACTGCCATGTCCATTTTACTACCCTGACTTGTAAATGTTGTACACCTCATTATTCAAGCTGCAGGTAGCAAACTACCTGTGAATTATCAGCTTTGCCAACAGGTAGAGCATAACAAGGATTTAATTGCCTTTGCCTTTGGCATCCTTCACCCTCAAGGGATGGCAACTGTTATTTCAATTGTAAGACAGAGCAGCTACTTAGTGGTCTTTCACCTGGAAAAGGATCAAGAACTTAAGTGTTAATTAATCAAAATTTGAGTCTGTCAACTGCTTTTAACTTCTTTTCCAACCGCGCAAGATTAAAAAATTCTGGAAGAATCTGCAAGCCTCGCGGTCTGTAGTTGCCCTGTGGTTTTAGAAAATCAAGTCCAGGCCACCGGTAATTAAAAGGTGACTAGGCAAGGAAAGCATTAGAGGCAAGGGAAAAATTATTGGCTTCTGCTCCACGTCTTTGCAGTTTCCTGAAAATCAGTTCTCACAACACTGTACCCCCAGGATCTGTACACTGGATGGGCTGTTAGGTGCCCTGAGCTCATCCCTGGCTGCGCAGAGATTTCTGCTGGTACCACAGAAAGCACGGCAGCAGGCTGGCAGGACAGGCCCCTCTCCAGGCAGTTGCAGCCCAGGCTTTCCTTAGCCCAGAGGGATGCAATCCTGCGGTACAGCCCTGCTGCTGCCATCAGCACTGCACTGAGTTTGCAAGGCCTCAGCAGCGAGGCTTGCCACTCCTGCTCTGTGGGAACTTTTCTTGACCTGCCTGCCTTTTTATATCTCTTGCTTCTGCTGTGAGAGCAGTTTCTCAAATTGACTAAGTGTCCATGGGTAATTTGTCCTGCTTTTGTTTGTCTTGTGCGATACAAGTGCAGTTTTTATAGCGACAAGTGCTTTGTGCAGAGTAAGATATCTACGACTAACACAGACATAGTGCAGGGAAACACGGCCATGTTATGGTAGCAAAGAAGCAGAAAGGTGTAAAATCGTTACAAAATGCATAAAAAATAATCCAAAGTGGATTGTAGACCAGGAAAGAGGCAGCAATCCACATCAGCATCACGCTCCTGTCAGTAAAGGACTCCAGACACTGAGGACTCCCACAGCACGCCTCCTCTGTCAGCACCAGCGTGAAAGACCTGACCCCAGGAACCAGAGGAGCAGAGGGAGAGTGAACATTGATCCAGGAGATGGGGCATGGACGTTCAAAAATTTTAACTGCATTATTTTTCTTTCTGTAACAATTACATCTGGATTAGTAATAATTAAACTTAAGATTTCCATTGTATTAACAATAAATTCTTGGTTTTATGTACATGCGATTGTGCTGCATCTTTGCCCATAAAAAAATTATAACAGGATAAAATCTTGGCTTCGTGGAAAAATATGCAGAAACTCTTTCCTCTTATATTGTTAGATTCAGAATTTCAGTGTATGCTCCTGTGTATGGAGAATGTTGCATGAATTTTATTAGCTTTGAAAAGATATAGATAATTTAACTGCTTTTACCAATCTAGTCACTCTCAGACTTAAAAAGTAAGAGTTTGTTAAACTTTTAGAAACTCTGCACTCTAGAAACATTTTGACAATGATGTCACTCTTTTTCCATTGAAAACATATTAATTTCATCAAAACTTTTGAACTGAGACATGTCTCTCTACAAGGATGGAATATCTGATAAAAAAGAGCAAGGGGAAAACGAGGGGGAAGAAACTCATAAACTACTGGCTAATTTTTTACTCTCTCATGGATTTGAATCTCTATTGGGAGTTATTTTCCAAAAGGAGAGGCTGAGTCTATAGCAATCAAAACCCCTCAGTTAAGACATGGAGTATTCATGTTTGAGTTTCTGTACCCTAAGCTATACCACCGTGGGACTGGAAAAATATTTGACATGCCGAGATTTCACAGGAAAAGTAAACTTGCAACTTGAAAAGAAAGCTAAAACTTAGTCCCATAATACACTACTTACAGCAGAAATGCACTACTTGCAGCACCTTTTATTTTGATCTGTGACAACAGTGACTTATAGATTAATCTTTATGAAAATTAAGCACTTTTTCTGCTTTGGAAAATAGTCTCCTACATAATGACAAAGATGGTCCTGTTACATCAATTAAAAGAAAAAGAAGGGGGAAGTAAATTTTCCTTTTAAACCATACTTATTCACATCCCAGAAATCTTAAAGATAACTCCACTATTTGGAATATATCTGGAAGGCTAAGAAATAATATCTCTAAATAAATAATCATCAATTTGTAAAGTTAATTTCTGAAAAGTTAGAGAATGTCCACATCAAAACCATCCATGTATGTTTATTCTTCAAACTTTCTTGCACATTTACTTGAAAACAAGCCCTGGTGTGCATAAAGACAAGCTTAGAAATAAAGAAATACAGGTGAAACTTAAATAAATACTTATACTACCCAGTATCTGCAGAGGTCATGGTGCATGAGAACATTCAGATCCACCTCACATGGCTACACCCCAACCACTGGTGGCATCAAATTGCCTTGAAAGGTCTTTTACCAAGAACTCTCCTACCAGAATAAGGATGTGTGGTGCTCAGTATAATTTATCTTGTACTTCAGAATAAAATTAAAAGTACTTTTACCACACAAATGATTTACTGTTTTCACTACCCTGTTACACAAGGTATCTTTTTAGGTAAAATGTCCTTGAGTAACTACGGTAAAACAACTCTATAAAACCCATAAAAAGTCAACTCCAAAGAAATACTAATCCATGAAACTCTGGACAGCCTAAATTAAGTTCTGGCAGAAATCCAGTGCTGCTGCTGTGTGCTGGTAGTCAGTAACAAATACAACATTTACATGTGTCTCTGCATATCACCATCTGTACTATTTTGCCCCTTCTGTACTTAAGGAAGGTTTAGGAATGAAAGCCTTGATAGAAAGCTCAGAAGAGAGCAGATAATACCAACTTTAAAATTAAAAATAATACCAACTTTCAGAATCAATATAACTTTGAAAATGCCACTGGGTGCTAACTTGATCTGTCTGTTCCTGGCTCCCTCAGAGTGGCTCATGGGGGGTGTGAGGTGTGTGCCTTGATGGTGCTCCCAAAACCTCTGCTGCAAAAAGGCACAAAAAGCCGTGATGCAATCACAGTCTGTAGCTCCAGGGCTACAAATAACCAGGCTGTTAGAAAGGATAAAGGCTGCCTAGGCCACACACCTCAGGCACTTCCGTTCTTCCCTGGGGTATATGGTAGGATTTTCTATTTTGTCTAATTACAAATATTGCAGGCTATACTGTTCCAGAAGATGTATCCAAATAAAATCAGCGTAAATCAGACTTTTACCAAAACCCTTAAACTCAGAAAGGGCTGAGCTGCACATACAGAGTGACACATTCTGCTTCTCTCCACTTTCTGTGGGTTTGAAAACCCAGACTTCTGAATTAAACATTGGATACTTTATAAGAATAAAGAGCAGCAGTACAATTCTACTTACTGTTCCCTTTTACACATTCTTCCAGAAAAAAAAAGAAAAAAATCCAACTAATTAGAGTTTATGAGAGCTATGGAGCACTGCTCTGGATGTATTATTTCAAAGGTCATTTATACTTCAGATTTTTATTGCAGCTTAGGAGAATGAAAAATGTAAAAGGAAAGTTTCTTTTGTCACTATCAGGGTGTGTTATAAGTTTGCTTGAGAACATATTTGAGTGGCATGTAAAACACATACAGAAAAACATCTCACAGCATTGGGTTGGATAACAAATAATTCCTTTATATTACTTTATTTTCACTTCCAGAAATTTGCTGTTTAAGAGTTTTGCAGATAAACCTTTCTTCCATGTTATAAGTAATTACAATTCTGGAGAAAAAACAACAGGATTGAAAAAAAAATTACTCTTGCTTACTTTAGAGCCCAAAGGAATTTCTCCATTATTTCAATTTTTCACTTTATTTATTTATTTATTTATTTAATGTGAATGTTTTTATTGAAGCCTATTTTTATTGTCTGTATAACAGAAATTACAGTGATGGCATATCTTGATATGGTTAATGCTTTTAACAATTCTTTTTACTGTCAAAGTAATGTAAATGCACAGGCTATTGACACACTAGCATTTTGTTCAGAATGCTGAGTAGTAAATTTGATATTACTGATATCTACTGTCTTCCCATTTTTACTGGTGTGACTAATGTTTTTTATAATACAGAATTTTGGTTAGATTTGTCTCTTCCAAATATCAACAAGATTGATATATTCCTGACTGATGACTCAAAAAGGAGTGAAAAGTATTCTTCTCTTTTTCTGATTTCTGAGTTTAGAGAAAAAAATATTTGGGTAATTCTGAGGATTGTTGAATGATTGTTGTTGAATGGTGCAGTTAAAATTATATTTTTATCACATAAGAGCTTTCCACAACTATGTTTTTCTTTCCCCAAAATTTGTTTGGGATTTTCCCCCTAAGCATATTATAGGGAAGAAACAACTTGCAGATGGCAGAATACTTTGAAAAATTAAATCATTTCTCATGAGCAATTTGATTTGTCAGTGGGCTCCGTGCTGCTTTTTGTGCACGAGACACAAAAATAAGGCATGAGCCACACATTCACCTTGGAGGTTCGTTTGAGATGGACAAAAACCAGAATCAAAGGTAATGTCATATTATAGCACACCCTGCTCAACCCACCAGTGGCATGCAGGAAGCAGCAGAGAGGTGGAGGGTGGGTATAATAAAATGCTAACTAATATTGGAAAGAATATTAAAAGCATTATATTTTCAGTAATAATATATTCTAAATTCATTCCCACATAGACTATACTTGATAATCTCTGCAGACTAAGATAACAAAAGAAGGAAGAGAAGGATAGAGTAATTGGCAGTTGTTACAAAAAAATACCAACAAGTATGCTTGAGATTTGTACAATCTTTTTAATGAAAATTATAACAAGGTATGCCAGCATTCATCTTTACAATAATTTCTTGTATATACAGGTAATTATAATAATTCAAAATCCAAGATGTGTGGCATGTCCCATTAACTCATCTATTTCACAAATAAAAGAAGAAAGGCCATACTACCAATGGCAAAATACTAGTTAAACTAAGCAACTCCTCTTAGTCATGTTTAACACGTTTATATTAACACTGATTTCCCATTAAAGAAAAAAAAAAAAAAACCTTGTATATTCTACTGAGCTTAGTTTTTAAAAATACAGACTTTTTACCCATTCCAGAGTTATTCAA
Organism: Picathartes gymnocephalus; assembly: GCA_013390045.1. Taxonomy (NCBI): domain Eukaryota; kingdom Metazoa; phylum Chordata; class Aves; order Passeriformes; family Picathartidae; genus Picathartes; species Picathartes gymnocephalus. The sequence continues at coordinate 85,699 of WEKY01041640.1, forward strand.
AAGTATCTATTAAATTTTCATATATAGAGATAAGAAAAAGGAGGACAGAAGGAGAGCTGCTAATGTGAAAAAGGTAAAAGGCACCAGCAAAAAAGTAATAATTAACAGACACAGTAATCTGAATATGAATTTCAGATATATTTGTACTCCTCTGAATAGCTTCTGAGGCAATAATTTCTTTTCTCAAAAGTAATTTCTTCACTACTTGTGGTATTAATCAATTTCTTTCATTTTCCATGATATCAGAATTATTAACTTAGCCACTATTAAACCATATGATAGTTTCTCTAGGAAATGTAGCTGAGTATTATCTGAGAGTTGGGTTCTCTTTGTTATTGCCATCTCAGAGAGTTGTATACCGTGAGGATTAACCTTAGAATGGGACAAGTGTTGGCAGTTCTTGAAGCATTCATCCCTCTCCAATATAAGCGACAACATTTTGGCCCTAAAAATAATCACCACAAGGTCCCCTGGGATGTAGAAATAGGCAATTAATATGTAAATAGAGCCTCTCTTTCAGGTGCTTGTACTGACGTTAGTCCCTCTTGTGCTGCTGGAGCGAGGGACAGCTGGAGCAGAGAGGCACTGCCTCTGTGCTTCCCCCAGGAGCACTTGCAATCTGGCCTCCAAAACGTATTTTCAATTTTCTCCATGGCATTTTTAACTGTAATCCCAGTTCTCTGACAAAAAGCATTTTTTCACGTAACTGCCCCCCTAACTCAGCACCTCACCTCAGCTCTTCATTTTTGATACAGGAAATCTTGATTGGAATAACAGCAGTTAAGGCTATTAAAGCAACATGCTATTTACAGGTCAATGTTATTATCACTTTTATGTCTTGCATGCTTATATAAATTGAATTATGGAATTCATGTATACACTCAGATATAAACTCAAGCTTGGGAAAAAAAGAAAAAAAAAAGAAAAGAGTTCTCTGGGGTAACCCAATAGCAAACACCATCTGTTGTTCTTCTGAGCTGAGAATGATGAGACATATTCCTGAAAATTCATGATTGTACAGTGTCCATGGATAATTATATAAAGAGAATTTTTCATGACATATGAGACATTATAAGAGTGCTTGAAGCATATCACTAGTACCAAAGGGGAGAAAAAAAAAGATCTCAAGTATGCCAATTTTTCAGAACAATATATTAACCTTAGCTGAAATAACCCTTCAATTTAAAACACTGCTGCTCTAGTATCTTTCTGTTGGTCACCTTTTTTAAAAAACATTATCTTTAGAAGGACAGTCCACTGCTTCCCCAACCTCCCCTCATATTTTTCTAAACACATTTGTATATCCAGGTCCCCTGTCAGTATCTTTGACATCAATTTCCATCCAGGTACACTCCTGGCATGATCTTGAATGAAAGGTTATACATTTTTACATGCCTACAGTTTCCAAAACCACTAATTTTCTGACATTTGTCTATGAACATTCAAAACATATGTATTTGCTTAAATGATCTACTAAAAATGTTTTACTAAATCTGACTTTTGTCAAATTACAAGCACTTTTAGAATGACCTTTTTTTCCCCTTTAAATCTGTGAGGGAAGACTAGGAAGGAAAAGAGTATCAACTTCAAGGGAAGTTATTTTTACTTCTAAAAATAAAACACAAAGTATTTTTACTCAGAGATTTACTCAGTTACATTACCATAATTTTGGTGCCTTATTGTCAATGGTATACTTGGCTATACCATATAAAAAGACTTGCAGAATGGTTGAGGCTGGAAGGGACCTCTGAAAGTCACCAGGTCTATCCCCCCTGCTCAAGCAGGGTCATTTAAATTCCATTACCCAAGGCTGTGTCCAGATAGCTTTTGAATATCACCAGGGATGGAGACTGTACCACCCCACTGGGCAACCTGCTCTGGTCTCAGTCCTCCACAGAGTGAAAAAGTGTTTCCATATGTTCAGAGGGAGCCTTCTCCATTTCAGCTGGGGCCCATTGCCTCTTGTCCTGACACTGGGCACCACTGAAACGAGCCTGACTCCATCCTCCTGGAATCCTTCCTCTAGGAATTTACACACATTATTGAGAGCCACCCCAAGCCTTCAGTTCCCCAGGCTGAGCAGTCCCATCTCTGTCTGTTGTTCCTTATGTGAGAGGTGCTGTAGCCCACCCATCATCCATCATGTGGCTTTCCAAAATATCCATGAGGGTTATCTAAGACCCAAAGGAGCTTCAGCAGCTTCACCATGATTTCCTCTCTGAGTCCCTGGCAAGCAGCAAACCTTCCTGAACAGAAGGTTGCAGCAGCAGACAGAGACCCCCATCCCTCTCTGGAAGGAGTCTCCCACTGCCATCCCTCACTCCTGCCCCATGGAGCAGCTGTGGGGCTCAGGCCTGAGCAATTCAGGCACTTTCTACCCTTGAACCAAGCATGTAACAGGTGTGTGTTTCATGTGAACTGACATTCTAGTCAAAATGCAGGGATAAATTGCTGTCAGTTATGCATCCCTGTGTCAAACCCTCAGGAAAGGCAATTAAAACTAATGTGAACACTGCATCCTAATGAATGCCAATGCCTATAGGGCCCTGGAAGAGATGCCAAGAAGAAATTGGTTGCAGTTTGGAGGACTGAGCTGTATCCAGCTTCTGGACTTTAGGTCAAGCTACACAGCACAAACAAGAAAATCTTTCCTGCATGTGAGGTTGAATCTAGTGTTTGCTGGATTGATGATCAATACCTTTGCAAAATGTGTTCTGTATCAATTTAGAAACAGTATGTCAGCATTGCAGATAACATTGCTGTTTAAAATGTTTTATTTTATCTACACATTTTCTGTTAGATTTATAAATCTTTGACCCAGAATAGAGCTTGTTTCTAAACAGCAGTAACTTCTAGAAACATTTCAACACCAAACAGACCATAATAACAGAGATAATATGTACAATCAAAGAGGCAAAGTAGCCCAATAACCCAGAAAGATCAGTCTTGCTGTTTGTATAAAGTCACACTGGATCTAGTGTTGTCTGTTCTGCAAATTGTTTGGAGCACAGATACCTCATCTTTCAGCTGAAATAGAAATATTTTGCTGCCACTTTGTCATTCAACCAATGGCAAAACATACATAAAAATAAACTTTATTGCCAGAAGTGAATGATGTAAGTGTTAAATAGTCATCACATACTCAATATGCTACCTAAAGAAAAAGAAAAAAAAAGAAACAGGAAAATCCTGGGGGTTTTTTGCACACTATAGAACATGAAAGTTCAGCTCTGCCCACATTAGGCCTCTCCTCACAAAAGTCAAAGGGAATTTTCAGCATGTGGGACCCTGCATCTTCAGTACAGAGAGATCAATGACATTTCTGGGCTCTGTGGAACAGCATCCATAAAAGATTGACTACATTAACATCCCCTCCACCAAAAGCATGAGGAGCCAGGATGGTTTTGGTCAAAGCAGTGGCATTCCCACTCCACACCTTGGCACAACAGCCCTGAACAAAGGGGTCTCTTGGCTTGTGGAAGCTGCTGCAGTCAAAGCTGTGACAGCAACTCCTTTTTAAGCCCCACATTCCCTATAGGCTTTGGAAAGGAGGTGGCACTTGAGGGAAGCCTGCTTTTCACTCATGGAAGGCAAGGGGTAGTTCTCATGTAGGTTTTCATGAATAAAAACTGATAAAAATTGCATAGATCAGGCAGGGACTGACTTAACATCCTGTGATGCTGTGCAGATTTATTGCCTGCTCAATATAAATCCTGTCTGTCTTGAACCACAATTCACAAGAACCTCAACGTGCAACAGCACGTAGATATTATATATGATATATGCAACAGCATACGTAGATATTTTATCTGCATCTGAGTTAGGATGGCAAAATTAAATCTATTATTGCAGAAAGCAGAAATCAACCAGAGCTTGCCTTCAATTTTCTTCTGAAGGTTAAGGGTAGCACTTAATAGTAGAAGTTATTTTTTCCTCAACTCACATGATTTTACTGGCATGCCTGAACATTTTTTAAATAGTAAATAACACCTAACTCTGAACTGTAGCTCCACAAATGAAGTTACTGTTGTCTGCTACAGATACAACAAAATAAATTAAAAATCCAGCCCTTACTTCTGACTAGTAATCCTCATCTTCCAAACCTAGAAAACTTTTTTTATCACAAGGAACTATAAAATGGCTGAGATGTGAAATTTAATTAGAGTTTTGACTTTACAAATGCTACCATTAGTCAAAAGGAATGATATAGTGGATATACTCTGTCAGGTGATAATATAAAAATTCTGTTATTTAAAAATAAGTTGTTACATTTCTACATGCTATCAGACTCTAAACTGCTTTCTTAAATAACAGAAAGCTGAAAGGTATGTGAAGTTAAGGCATTTTTGTGTCTTCTATGAATATACACCTTGCAGAAGGACTAAGGTCAATAAAGTGTAGTTCTTTTCTTGTTCCCTGTCAGCAGCTCCTGTTCCACAGGCAGTGCCACATTTCACTCAGTTCTGCTTTCAGTTTCAATTCCTTATTATTCTTGTGGCTTTCAGCAATAAATAGGTAGCACAAACCATGCACAGGGAGTTTTTCTGAATCCCTTGAGAGCTCTTTCTGGCTCAGTGACCACCTACCCTCCCAGATGGAACAACTGCAATGGGTTTGACCTCACTCCAGAGCAATATGAAGCCAAGCATGTATCCAACTACTTCTCCATGGAGTGGATTTAAGATCTTAAAAAAGGGGAAGAAGCCATGTGAATTGATCCCAGGTATTACATGATCTAACCTGTAGAATTTTATGGAGTGAGACAAGGGCATAATCCTTTGGCACCTTATCCATATAATAGACATTACAGCTTCTTTTATGACACTCACTTTTGGCAATTAAATACACCTTATATACATTTTAGAGTGAAAGATAAGGGGTTTGATATTAATATTTCTTATTTTCTTAAGTAATCCATAGAGAGAAATGGATGTCCTCAAAGCCAAGGCACTAAACTGACCCTTTGAAGAGAGATGAGGATGGGAATATTGCCCAAAAGTGCTCTAGGAATTCCTGCCAGAGGAGATTACTAGGGAGGGAATGCTGCATTTACTAATGCTAATGATTTTAGAGAGGGACAAGGGGTGTATTGCATGGACTTGTGAATATTGTGAGTTATAAAGAGGGAAAAAGAGGGGAGAAAATATGAAAGCAGAAAGAATAGCAGGCAATATGGTAGCTACAGATTTGTGTATAGGAAGGCAAACAAAATACAAATATATAGATATGAGTTATGCATTTGATTGCATGCAACTATAATGCCATACCATAGATGATTTGCAATAATAATCTTTTAAAAGATAACAGAAACAATTGTTGAAGATTTATAACAAAAAGAAAAATAAAGGAAGACAGAAATAGCAAAAGAGTCTTTGCTTTAAATATTCAGAGACGGTTTCAGAGTAGGATATTATTATTAATTAAAAAAATACATGTCCTATTCTATATTTAATTTATCAACATTTCCCTTAAACAGTCAAGGCAAGCTATGGAAGGTCAGAGATGTTTAAGATCTTCTTTAGATAGATATTTAATTTGTCATCAACTTTTGGGGGTTTTCTTACAAGTGATATTACCCTGTGATCATATAGCACAATCGCTGCTTTGAGTTAACTGGTCAGTTGGTGCAAATTCTCAAACAGGCCTTTAAAAGGAATTAAATTCTTTCTATTATTTCAGTATGAGTAAGGTTCATGCACAGCCTTTGTATTAGGCTGGCAGCCTTCCAGATCCTTTCCTACATTGCCTACATTATTCCAATATTTTTTATTGTAACTCTTCTGCTCTGGAATTGACTGGATAAAGCTGATTGTGGACTCCTTGCCTTTGCACGAACTTAAAAATGTAATATGCACTGGAACGAGATAAATACACTGTTGCAGAACAATAACCACGACAGTAGAAAAGACTGACAGAAAATATGAAAAAAAGTACATTCTCTAGAGTGTACTCAATGGGGGAAAGGCAAGAACCTCAGACAGACTTTGATCCTGTTATTTTTCCTCTTATTTTACTCCGACAGCACTCCAGATAGCTGCACTATAGGGAGGGGCTGGATACAACATCCTTTTTCCAGAGACCATGAGGGAACTTTTGGCAAGATGGCACCTGCAGTGGGGGCTGGCATGGCCCAGTGCCTTAGGCAGTTCTTTTATTTGACACTGCCTAGGGCAGACGGGTAGCAGATAGCCAAGATGACTGTAGCCCTGTGTTATGGTAAAGTCAGCTGGAAATTAGATTGTTTAATTGATATTTAACTACAGATAAAATTAAGGCATTGATACGCTATATATAGGATAGGGATAATTTCTGGAGACCGACTTCACACTCTGAATGCTTTGTCTATGAGAATGACAATCATGCTAAAGGACCTTAGCTCTAACAAAAAAGAACTCTGAGCTTTTGGCAGTTCTTTATGGTTCAGCAGGCCAGTGTCCACTCCCAGTATATCAGTTGCTGGCTCACTGTCATGGGCTGACCCTGAGTGCCAACCAGGTGCCCACCAAATGCTCTATCACTCTCCTTTCCTCAGCAGGGCAGAGGAAGAAAATACAATGGAAATCCTTGAAGGCTGAGGTAAGGAGAGGGACATCACTTACCAATTACTGTCATGGGCAAAACAGACCCAACTTAGTGGAAATTAATTTAATGTACTACTAATGAATTAGAGACTATGACAGTAAGGAATAAATACAAAGTTAAAACCACCTTCTCCCCAGCCCATTCTTCCCAAGATCAGCTGCTCCCCTGACTCTTTGCTCTCCATCCTCACAAGTGACACAGGCAGGTGGAAAATGGGAGCAGTGATCATTTCATAACATTTCATCTCTGTTGCTCTGATGCTCTTCCCCTGCTCCAACGTGGCTTCTTTAACATTGCATCCAGTCCTTCACAAAGTTCACCAATGTGGGTCCTTGCCACAGGCTGCAGTTCTGTAAGAGATGCTTCAGTAGGGGAGAATATTTTAGGGAATTTTATTGCCATTGGCAGTAAATTTTCCCCTCTTCTTAAATAATGTTATTCCTGAGGCACTGTCACCACTGCCATTGGGCTCGGTGTAGTGGTTTTAGTTCTCTTCCTCACACGGGGCACCATTTAATGTAGTGAGTTGAGCACTCTGGTCGAACACCAGTGCACTTGCTAAACTTATTTAGTCATTTTCTGCTGTGAGATAAGGATTAGGAGAAATATAAAGTAGGCTCAAAACCTTAAAAGGTATAAAGACAGTTTCATTAACAGAAATAAAAGGAAAATAATAAGAATCAGAATTAATTTTCAGACACTTCTCCTCCCCCCACCTTATTTTCTCTTTCTCACCAACATTGTAAAGAGACAAAACCTAGATACTTTCAGTCAGTTTATCACCTCTGAAATAGTCTTTCTTCAGTTCAGTTAGGGAGAGGAGTCTCTCCTGCCATGTCATAGAGACTTTTCCACAAGAAAATAGTTCTGTCGTGGCTCCAATATGACAGCAAAGCAGTCTCTCGCAAAAGGAAATCTGTCTGTGGTGTGAAAGTCCCTTCCCTTGACATACAGTTCTTCCCTCAACTGCTTTTGGGGGCTCATCTCTGTCTGCTGGGGTACTATTTTAAGGATGAGCTGTTCTGGTAGAAAAGCAAAGGGTCTTCTCTTTCTGGAAGCAAGGTTTCTTCTATCCCTGGAGCAAGGGTTCTCCTCTCCTACCTCTGGGAGCAAAAATTCTCTTCTTCTATCCCTGGGGCAAGGGTTCTCTTCTCCCTCATCTCTGTGGCATGGTTCCCCATCTCTTTCTGTTCGTGTTTCTCATTAGACCACAGCTACTCCAACATCTGCTTGCTTCAGCACGGGTGCCTTTGCTCAGGCTGCAGTTAGAACGCTGCATCCCCCCAGTTGCATTTATGAGTTACAAGGAATGGTCTAATATATCATATCCATCACCATGGCCTTACAAAAGAACTTCAGCTTAAAGCATCTTCTCTTTCTCCTCCCTCTGGGCTTCGGCTCCTTCTTCACTGACCTCGGTGTCTCCATGTTGGCTTTCTTCACATGTCCTCACTCTTCCTCTCACTGGAGAGAGGATTGATGTCTGTCAGTTTCATCTGTGCACTGAGAGATTTGTGATCTCTCCCAGGGTCTGCCGTAGGTCACGTGGTCTCTGCTGGGCAGCGGCCGAAGCTGCTGCAAACTCTTCCTGGGGAGAGGGGAGGCAGGGGCTGCAGGATCTCAGCAGCCAGGCCAGGATTCAGCTGCGGCAGGATCTCAGCCGTGCCCGACCCAGCCGAGTGGGTTTTGCTCGGCCCAGCCCAGTCCGGTGCTGCAGAGCTGGCAGGGCCTGACTTAGCGGGCCTGGCCCCAGCCCGGGTCCCACCGGGCTGCACGGGCCCCCTGTTACCTGTTCAGAAGCTGGAAGCAAGAGAGAGATTCCCGGGCTTCTTCTTTAAATGTGAATCACAGAGATGTACTCAGCTTCTTAAGTGGCCAAACAGAGTGCCCATCTTAGAACTAGCCAGCTAATTGGTTCTCTCAGGCCTGAAGGAAGTTGTTAAGTTCCTTGCAGGAAAAAAAATTACTTTCCAACCCACGACACTCGGCTTTGGCCAGGAACTTGGAGCCAACTGGCAATGGTTCTCTTGGACATAGGGAAAGCTTCTGGCATCTTCTAAAAAACGCCACCCCTGTAGCACCCCTGCTACCAAAACTTTGCCACATAAATCATCTGTCCATCCAGCCATCCAGCAATCCATCTATCCGTCCCCATATTTGGAAATTATGTATTTAAGAATTATATTTAAAATCCACAGCCCTCACATAAGCTCCACAAACTTCACTCATATCAACAAAAAATGATCCTGTGCTCCAAAATCATCATCACAACATCAAACGAAAGTGGACAATTTACACACAATCCGACACCCATCCTTTTGCCACAATTATGACAACTGAAAGTTCTTTAGGATCTTTCACTTTCTAACATTGATCAGTCCCTATTTTGCTGATTACATCTCCCAATTATTATCTTCGTTTGAATTTGTAATGCCCAATGTTGGATGCCAAAAAAGTACTGTGGGGGACTGACCTTGCCTGGATACCAGCTGCCCACCAAGATACTCTGTGACTCCCTTCCTCAACAGGACAGAAGGGGAGAAAATAAGATGGAAAAAAACCCCAGGGAATGAGATGAAAGCGATTTAACAAGACAAAGAAAAGGCTGAATGTGGAGAAAAGGAACACAGAAGATTTTATTCTCTAATTCCCGTCAGCAGGCAATGTCCAGGTACTTCCCAGAAAGCAGAGCTTCAGCACAGATAGTGGTTTATCTGGAAGAAAAATGTCATAATAATGTATGTCCTCCCTCTTTCTTCTCTCTCTTAGCTTTTATATCTGAGCAAATGCTGTATGGTATGGAATATCCCTTTGGTCAGTTTGGGTCATCTGTCCTGGCTGTGACCCTTCTCAAGATCTTACCCACTCCCACCTTACTGGTGGAGGGTAGCCTTGCTGGTATATTGGAGAGATGGCCCTGGTACTGTGGGAACTCAGCAAGACCAGAACAGGGATGTGTTCTCCAGATCTTTCTAGATACCAACGCAAAGTACAGACCTGTGAGATCCCCTATGGTCTCAGCCAGAGCCAATACACCACATAGACCAAACACACCCATTTGGGGTTTCTCCCTGTGTTGCTGACCACCTCTGGAGAGCCCAGGCTGGGTTTGGAGGGTTGCAATTCAGAAAAAAATATTTGTGTAAAAATAAACATCTAGCAACATAAAAATTACATTAGCTCTTGATGTATTTTCAGAAGTTCTAATTCTCATTCTTGTCAATTCCTTGGTTCAGTGCTACTCTCAGAAAAACACCAGTGCATCAAGGTTCTCAGATGCTTGCCTAATAATAATATATGAGCAGTTTCTAAGATACAGGACTGTCACTGCAGAACTTTTGTGGTCATATAAAACAAAACTGACACAAAATTGAGTGACATTTCATACCCCATTATAATTCTTGGGATCTTGGAGATCCCGTAGGATTCCAGGGCATACCATGACAAGATATACCATGACCTTGGTGCCACTTCTCTGTCCTTTAAATGAGTGAACAATCCATTCCTTTCAGTTGCTTATATCACATCTCTGATGGAAGTGCTTCTCAGTCTAGTGCAGGAAAAATACCAACCTATTAAACCTATTGCAGGTGTTTTCCAACCTAAGTGATTCTATGATTGTAGTTCCTAATTATATCCTACTTTTCCTTATTTCACCATTTCTACCCACAAACCAGGATTTCTGTCCACCATTTGCTCTTACCAGTGACATACAAATTCAGTTGTGGTGAGACTGTCGGAGTGGCACACAAGCAGCTCCAAAATTTTATCTAATATAGGAAAAAAAAAAAAAAAAAAACAGGAAAATTTTTAAAGCCCTGATGNAAAAAGACTTGAAATAAGTGCCCAGAAATTTAGGTAGCAGATGACTTATATTCTGGAAGATAATGAGAAGAGATTACAGAAGAAGTGAAATGTTTTATCAGTGTTCCCATGGAAACTGAAATAGGTGCAATAACAAGCTTTTAAATTTCATCAAGTTTCCTAAAAATATAAAGTTGGATCCTGCTAACAGCCAAGGCCAAAAGCCTCCTGGGTTAGTCAGAATAATGTTCAGTCAGCCTCAGTGCCCAGCCTCCCAGTCTGTGCTTAGGGAGAAAGGAAGAGCCTTGCTGTGGGAAGACAGACAACTGATAAGGGAGAATGAAAGGGAGTATGCAAAAGCAAGCCCAACAGAATAATTTTGCTGCAGATTATGTTAAAGAAATATTTTTACAAGCATCACAGCCACTAGTATTGTCAGAACCCAGTGATATCCTTCATCCCACAGTGAGCTGTGCTTCCTGAAAGCAAGAGCTCCCTCCACAGGCTTTTGACCAGAAGCCTGGTTCATAACCTGGAATTAGGAGAATGATGAGTTCTGAAATTCCCATCCTGTTCTTCAGACACGACATTTCCACTAGGCAAGGAATTATTACTGTAGGTGTAAGTCTTCAGCTTCCTGTTTTTCAAGACATAATCTTGCATGAGTGCCTCTCACTGCTATAAAATTTGAAAAGCCTGTTTTGTTTATAGTGTGTCAATCCAAAATTTGGCTTGTTTTGCCTTTTCTTCTTCTGACTGACAGTTTATGCATCTAATATCATTAGTACCTCCACTGTTTTCTAAAACAGTAATTTTTGTAAGAGGAGAATGAAGTTTCATTAAAATTTTTTCACATGCTGTCATAGAGGATTAAAGAGAAAGTATTTGAAACTGTCTAGTGTTTTAAGAGGAAAAGTCTAACATGACAAGATCTCTGCAGCTCATATACAATACAATATGCCACACTGTACAAAATACAGTAAGCTCTAATGCTGCAAGGGAGATATTGCTCAGCATATTCACAGCTGTTATAGGTTTCCATTTCCCTCTCAGTCTTCCAAATATACTCTACTGTGGTTTTAGAGCTACTTTGGCTATGGCAAAATAGGCCTTTTCTCTACCCAAATGTACAGTAAAATATTTCATTTAACTAAGCATGCTAAGACAAACTAAATTGGACAAAATAATAGGACTAATAGAAATTAACTTTGTTTTCAGAAGTCACTGAGCACTAAGTTTCAATTTCTCATAAGCAGAATCAGCTGCTCTCTTCTGAAAACCTTCCAGTTATGATTTTCCCCTAGGCCATTTTATATTAGTGTTAGTGAATCTGTGACAGTAGAGAATGCATAGTAATCAGCACTGAGGTATGCTGAAGATTTAGGCTTCGCAGGGGTACAAAGCTGGGGAATTGCCATACGAGTTCACTAAGTGTCCTTACCAAGGACTATGACCTTGCAAAGGTATCAATGAACACCTAAAAACATTATCTTCATCCTCATACTTTTTTTAGGTTCCTTAGATTTTGGTCTATCCCAAAATTTCAAGTACATCTCAAAGACACACCCCTCCTCCTCCCCCACTCCCACTGTTACACCATAAGAGAACACCATAAATACCTCCCTGAGCATTTCAGGCCATATGAACAAAGGTTTTCTTACTTCCAACACCAGCCCCGCCCCAAACATAAGTAGCTGGCAGTTTTTTGAGAGCCCCAAGATCTTTTTAGCTGGTTTTGCTTTCTACATGACTGCACCTGTCTTCCCTATTCCCACTTGATTAATATAATGTAATTTATACATGCTACATCATGTCAGGCTTCCCTGTAGAAATCATTGGCCTTCCAGTACCTGAAGGGAGCCCACAGGAAAGGTGTAGAGGAACTATTTACAAGGACCTGGGGTGACAGGACGAGGGGGAATGGCTTCAAACTGACAGAGAGGAGGTTTAGATCAGATATTAGGGAGAAATTCTTCACTGTGAAGGTGATGAGGCCCTGGCACAGGTTGCCCAGAGAAGTCATGAGTGCCCCATCCCTGGAAGTGTCCAAAGCCAGACTGGATGGAGCTCTGAGCAACCTGGTCCAGAAGTTGGAATTCAATGAACTTTAAGGTCCCTTCAAGCTAGGCCATTCTACGATAAGTTATCTGCACACATTTTGCAACCTTGAAAATGTCCAGCATTTGTCAGTGATAATCTGGATGATGGAGTAGAGACTCTACCTACATTTAAGGTGATACCAGGCTGGGTGGAGAGCCTTCTGAAACAATTTAAAAAACCAAATCCATTTATCAGAGTGTGACAAAATTGAGAAATCTCTCATTGAGAGAACTATTTCTCCAGAGAAGATTTCTCAGACTTTAGCTGAAGACAGGTACAGAGGTGCCTGTGTTGACAGAAGAAGATAATTGTTCTACACATCTAGAAAACAACTGAAGAACCAAAAAGCCCAGTATTAGATATTCCATCAATGTGTTGAAACAGCTTAAATGCAGTTTAAAAATATTGCTACAAAAATAAATGAACAAAACAACAGAAAAAAAAAAAAAAGAAAAAAAAAAAAAAAAAAAAAGACAAATTTTAAGATTCTGAGATTAGATCCCAGCAGAAGAAACATTACAGTCTTAACAAGTAGTATGTTTTGAAATGCAAATAATCCAACAGAAATGCAGCACAACAGGGCAGTATGCTTTCTGCAGGGAAGGAAAGAAGCACAATTTACTAATATGAGTATTCAATAACTACTTGTAAAAAAGATGTTAGGTTCTGAAAACAATATTAAATCAACACATGCAGTAACGATGTTAAATAAATACATGCAGTAAACACTACTATATCTTTACAAAAATAACCATGTATTATATAATTATGATATAACAACAGGGAAATCAAAAGGGCAACACCTCACAGGAAATTTTCTGTGAACCTAGAAAAGCAAAATTTCTATCAACTCTGTTAAACTATCACCAATTATAAGGCAGGAATAAAAATTCTGCTTTTGTGATTCTTGTGTATTTTGCAGTTATCCTTTCAGGTATTACACTTGTGAAGTAAAAGGTTTGCTGATTCTGCTGAGTTCAACAGATATTGACCTAACTTTTTGATCCTGTCTGAAAGCAGCTTCTAATTTCATTATAAGGCTGTAAAAATTTAATTCTGCTTGCTTGAACCTACACACCTCTGGTTCTGCACAAGAGTATGCTCACATGAGAATAGCTTTTACAGTAAATACAATTAACTAATTTTCCTTGAAAATAAAAGATTTTGATGCTTTTGATATTTATTACTGGGAGCTCTGAATAACTGAAGGTCTTTCAGATTTCAGTCATCCTCTGCAAATGAAAGTACACCAAGTGTTAAAAAAGACTTTGCTTTCATTTATAATAGTTGCACCTAGAAAATATCCCTGTAACATAATGTCACCTCATTACTTCAATGCTGTAATTGAATGGAAACTCAATCACATCCATTTCAATTAATTAATAATATCTATATGTGAAAATCTGGAGAAATTGAAATGCATTTGATACAGATTTAAGGATGTCTGAGGTTATTTGGAGATATCCTATTCAAGCTATACACTAATTTCCAAAATACTACAGAACAGATAGAGTTTTAGTTAATCTCAGCATACATTCTGCCATATGCAAGATTTTTGCATGTCTAAGGTGTCTTAGCTCTGCCCTATTTGTCCCAGCTAGTTTGTCTTTAAGAATAAAGCTGAGCTTTGAATTAAGTGGTAAAGAACTGACCTGAAAAACAGATTATATTCATATGCATTGATGGAGTATCTTTGGCAGCATAAAGAAATCCAACAATATGCCTTTTAAATACCCTGCAGAGAGCAAACGTCCCTTAAATTCTGTGAGGCACCAAAACCTTGCCATGGCTCTAACACCTCTGCAAAGCAGTGCCTCCCATACCTACCTGTAATGGTTTAACCACAGCCAACAACTAAAGCCCACACAGCCATTCACCTCTTGCCCACACTGGGATGGGGGAGAGAATCAGAAGGGTAAGAGGTAGAAAGCTTGTGAGTTGAGATAAAGTTTAATAGGAAAGGAAGAGCTGCACAAATCAAAGCAAAACAAGGAATTAATTCACTGTTCCCTATGGGCAGGCAGGTGTTCAGCATCCCCAGGAGAGCAGGGATCCATCACAAGTAATGGTGTCTTGGCAAGACAAGCACCATCACTCTGAGCATGCTATCACTCCCCTCCTCATTTTTCTTCTCCCCTCAGCCATATATGCTGTCCATGGGGCCTTACAGCATGGAATATCCCTTTGATCTGTTGGGGTCAGCTGTCCTGGCTGTGCCCCCTCCCAGTGTCTTGTGCACCCCCAGGCAAATTGCTGGTGAGGTGGTGTGAAAGTGATGCTCACCATTATCTAAAATATCCCTGTGTTATAGAGACTGTTTCCAGCACAAATCCAAAACACAGCCCCATGCTAGATACTGTGAAGAAGATTAACTCTACCCCTGCCAAAGGCAGCACGACCCTATTCCCTCCAAACTGCCTTTTTACTTTTTGTTATACAACACAAAACAAAGCACTGAATATAAAACTCTATCTGTTTGCATAATCATTTTACAAACTAATCATTTCACTGTGAAAAACTCCTGATAAAATTTACAGCATGCTTTTACTTAATTAATCCATTATTATAAGTGAAAGCTAAAAATGGGTTAAACACTTCCTAACACAGTGGAAAACAAATCTAGGATTATTTAAATAGCTGTAAGCTTTGTATACCAACATTTTCCTTCAGCACAGATTGTTCATTATATTATTAATGCAATAGACTCTGTGAACGAAAAGAGTAATGATCAAGTATGTTGCCTTCAGGTTAGCTGCGAGCCCAGACATAGGGAAATGAGATTGCAAAGAGGGAAAGAGGAAAAAAAAAAGGCACATTGAGTTGTGAGTTACATACGTATTTTGCCGAGCTGTTAAGGAACACTTCCTATAGCAGTTGCAGTTTAACTGCATGACAAACAGTGAAGGCTTGCTTAACAGTTTAGGATTATAGATCTTCTGTGGGTTTTTTGTCTCTACTAAAAAGAAAAATTATATTGTAAAACCCACTTCCAAATAAACTGTTTTTCAGCAGTCAGTGAGGAAGCATGTGCTAATTTGCATGACCTATTATCTCTGGCATCTATTTGTTTGTGGTCTTTGCTTTTAGAAGAATTGGCATTAATTATAAGTATGGAAGTAATTTAAAATGTCAGTTCAGAATTTTACAGCTTGGAACAGCTCATCCTTCAATAATTAAGTCAATAAAATTAACTTAATTTAATTTAAACAGCAAAGCTTCTTTTTAGACCTTACAGAGTGATTACAATTAGTATTTCATAATTAGTATTTTATTGATGTCCATACACTGGATTGCCAGGTGTCATCAAGACACACCGATGATTGGAAGTAATTTGATAAACATTCAGAATAGTTGCATTAATGACATGCCTCCCAATTATGCATTGAGTTAATGAATGCATTTAAATGTTATGGAGATGCGTTTAAAGGACAGCTCAGCCTTAATTACTATACCATTTCCTCCCTCTTCCCATTCTAATTATAACTTCAGTAGTTATCACCTTTTAGTATACAAACATCACATTCCCCTGTAAAATGCAGAAATAGAATATTTATGTTATTTTTAATTTTTAAAGGGTGATAACTTTATAAAAATAACAAGGGGTCATTTACCTGTAAAATAAAGAGTTCTTGAGGAATGATCTTTTACCAGTCCTTGCTCATTCACATTTAATTTTCTTAAAGACTAACAGGTAGGACAGGGCAGATAGTAAATGAAACCTTTTCAACCAACATGTTAAATCTTCCCCCTATTCATTAAAGGATGCTGAGAAATAATGGAAGACAGCATCACTGACCAGCAGGGTGTTTGAATGTACATACAGACAGGTAGGGGAAATCTTTGCAGCTCTGTTTCAGCATAATTTAACATCAAGGCGATGACCCTGAATGCTTTGACATCTATGGCTCTCAAAACCCACTGCGGTTTTGCTCTCACATGGAAATGATTTGGCCCTAGAAATACTTGTCATTACCAGCGCTTCCTCAGAAGAGTATGGTGAGGAAGAGAGGAGTCCTGAACTCACTGAAGTGAATCCCCTGGAATTTTATTCTCTTGTGAGCACAGAAAACCCAGGTTTTAAGGAAAAGTGAAGAAAATTGTTATCTCTAAGGGACAGAGATGAATCATCAGCTACCAGATGGCTAATTCATGGCTGCAATTTCTTAACTTTGACATGTTTAAAGGGATAGCTGATGGAATTGGATGCCAGGAAACATTCCTATAAAAGTTGACTATGCCATTAGAAGATAGTTTCCAAACCACAAAACCTACTCTAGTACAGAAAAGAGACTTAGGAAGAATATGAGGGATTTGCTGTCAGACATTCTGGAGCTTTATAAGGGAGCTACAATTTGCACAAATCCCCTAACACATTGTAAAACTGGAAGGAACAGTAGTGTGTGATGTCCAAGGGCATTATGACATTGCAACCTGCCAAAAATAATCTGTTGTTCTTCTTAGTATCTCTACATTTCTTTGAGCTTTAAAGGCCCAGATAGTATACATTGAGCACTATCTGCATGGATATAGAATAAAAGGAATATTAAATAATATGACCTGAGTAGAGCTTAAAATTTATTAATTGCTACTCTGTCCAATTCCCCAATTCGTCTCTCTCCCCTCCCTTACTTATTTTTTCTATCTATTTTCACACAAAGTTCTCATAGATTTTCAGAGAGTACTTTTGTTTGTTTGTGGTTTTTTTGACTGTTGTTTTCAACGCATATTATTGATAGTTGAGAACAAGTAGTTTTGACAAGAGAAAGATCGAGTTTGCTGCTTCACTATAGAAAAAGAAAATATAGCTAAAGGTAGTGGAGAACCAAGACAGTGGTCCCTAAATAAAGATTTAAATTCTGTCTACTCCCACCGTTGCACAGCTAAAGCAGTGCTGTCTGTGGTGAGAGACTATTTCTCCTGTGCTGAAAAGGCAGTGTCTGGAAGAGAGACACCTGCGCAAGTGGTACCAAGAACAGGCTGAGGCAACACCAATTCAGCATCCTACTTGATGTGTCTGCTCCTAAATTATGTATGTATCCACACTGAAGAAATAGGACATGTCCAAAAGAGGGTGATCTGACAGGAAGATGTATTTATTAGACTACACAGGCTTCTCACTGCACCTATGTAAATCCTTGTAAATCCTTTGTCCCTTGCACTCGTGCAATTTTTTGAAGTGCAGTGGAAAGGAGGGAAAGTATATTCAGCCCTTGTGATTTGCTATGACAAACAAGGGAATTTCTTCTTGTTCAAATACATCTACATGTGAGAGAACAGCGAGTGTGTTCGGGTCCCTTCCCACCAGTCACGAAAAGCCTTGGGTGTGCACCACTCAGCAGAAATCAGAGGCACCATGGAAAACAAAGGCTGTACCATTCCAACTTGCCTAAATTTATTAAAAAGGTAGGATAGGAAAAGAGGCCTAATTGTAGATTTTGCTAAATTTAAAAAGTGATTACAGTTACATTTAAAGAGCTTCATGTTTAACTTCTATTCATGCACTAAGCCACAAATCTCAGCAATGCAACAAGAGGTTCAAAGTGACTCTTCCACAGCACTTAGAATCATCTCTGCTTTACCCTCCTACATGAAAGTGCAATTTGTCTTTCAGCATTTGAATTTCCCCTAACAGCTTGTATTTTAGACCAAAAAAACCCATTGCACTTTGCTAAATAGTGGTGTAGTGAATGTGACTAAATCACGGTCCAAGTATATTCTAAAGACAGTGAAACCAGACAATTAACAAAATTATTCCTGCTTTTAAAAAGCAAACGCACCTTTGGAGACCTTACCTAATTTTTTTTTAACTTCTGTGGTGGTAAATGACCAGTGCTACATAGGCCAGTGGTAAAAGTATTCAGTACAAATCAAATTGCGTACACTCAGCATATGTGTCAAATTATTGTAGCGAAATGTCATTGGGTTTTAGGTCAGAATTTATTTTAGAAGGTATCCCTCTCATTTTTTTTTATTAAATATGCATTAAAAACAATACATGAGTAAATTACTGTAAGACTAGAACCCTACACACTGAATATATTTACTTGTTGCCTTAATCTAATCACGACCAGGCCAAAAACCCTAAAAAGTACATTAAAAGTCATGTGTGATTTTCTTACAGTTTCTAAAATTTATGTATTTTATTAAAGTCAGTTTGCAAATATGCCTTTCTGGAGCATCAAGACACTAAAATTTGGAATGGCAAAAATTTAGTGCAGGGTTTTATAAAGTGGAAGAGTTCCTTGTGTTTGCATCTTTAATTAAGATGGGTTTTGCACTTACAAGCACAAACAACTGCACTGGAATGGTGTGGCCAGGCTCACACATATAACATAGAAGGAAAAGAAAAAAAAGAGATGGCTTCTGTCAGGTCCTCACCACATTTTTTGTGTTCCTTTACTGCTGACAAATCACCTATAGTGTGGTCCTACCAAGGTCAAGACTTTCTTTCCTTAATACAGACAACATTTCTATATTTTACTACTGGGAACACCATCCTGGAATTGGTGTCCTGGAAATGGTATTCTCCAGTACCACCACAAGCCAGTCTTAACCCCTGTTAAACACATATTTGCACATTCCCTTTTGTAGTACGTTCATACCGATTCTTTGTATTTTTTTTTTTTTTAACAGAGCTCTACAGAATTCACTAAATTCAGAAGCAAGGTTCTTCTTATGAATCTCTCGTATTCCATTCCAGCATGGGGCCCTTAAAAGATCTAATTTGAAGCTAATATTTCTAGTAGCTTCAAGTTCATCAATATTCAACAGTTTCACAATTATAGATATAAGCCTATCTAAAAGAATAAAAACCCCCACCCACAGAATTCAACTCCCCAGTTTGTTACAAGCTGTGATTTATATCCAAATTCCATGAAACATTGTGCAAACAGTGAAACATTCCTGGCTGTATTTCTTTTTCCCTTGTAAACCAGCCTGTGTTTTGGCTTTAATCTCCTGTATAAAATCAAAATGTAATAACAAGCTCTTGGAGCAAAATGTCATTCTGTCTAGCAACTGAAGGTGCAGCACCAAACTGTGCTAACTAGATCACTGACAGTTCAGCACTGTCAATAAATGACAGTATTGGTATGAGTAATGTGTATACTCAAGGCTACATGTAATGGGAATAAAGTGTTCTTCTATTGTCAAAAGTGTATCATTTCAGAATCTTCATAGCAGAAGCTTGCTCGATAGCTCAGCAGGCTGGCAGACAAGGGAGCCAGCAGATAAAGATCAGCCCAGTGACAGGTATAGCTGTTACATATTTCTGGAACATCATGATCTAACTGCAACCTTTTTAGATAAACAGAGGTGAAAGGGAAAAAGAAAAAGAAAAAAAAAGATCTTTAAAAGAAATTGCCTCAAGTTCACATGCGGTAGTACATTGAAGCCAGTGTAATTCTTGGCCTAATGACAGAGTGTTGGTGACAATCATAACGAAGAAAGTCTAGTTTTGGTCTCACACCCTCAGCATTACAACCAAGTTAAAAACCAAACAAATAATACCACCTTCTCAAAAAAAAACCAAACAAACAAAAAANAGATCCTCTATTGATATGTTTTCTTTCTAACCTATTCCAACCCAGATTTCCAATGTAAATTACAAATACCACCTAGTAAATAGTAAAAATTGAAGTATTATGTTTTTCATGTTCATGTTTGTACGTTAAAAAAACCCAAAAAAACAAACCCAGCCAGTTTTCATAAAACTATTTTAAAAATCATATAGAGTACCATCACTGTATGTATTCAGCCAGTTGAGTTCTTCTGATGATATTCAAGTATCAGGACTGATAATGTGAACTAAAGCTCAGGAAGTCATTCTGTTTTCTTACCCTTTCTTCTTCCCCCAGGCTGCTGAGAACATTTACAGCTACACAGGGAGCAACATAATATTGCTGCTATTCTGTTTGTCCTTTATCCCAGGGGGAGGAGAGCTAAAAGAGACACATCTGGAAGGTGTGACTGACATATTAAGGAAAAAAAAGACTGTCAAAGTGCCTAGGGAAAAGTGTAATTTATTAGAACAGCTGTCCTAGTTACGCCTCTTTCATGGCTACTGATGTAGCCTTTATGCTGATCTCCCCCAAGCTCATTGAGCAAGGCTTTCTCACTGAGGTAGGTTGACCTTGACTGGCTGTCAAACCTCTATACAGCCACTCTCACAAATCCCCCTCCTCAACAGGGGAGGAGGGGCAAAACATAACCTGGAAGAGCTCATGGACCAAGACAAAAACAAGGAACATTTATCAGTTACCACCACAGGCAAAACAGGCTTGGCTTGGGGAAAACTAATGTAGCTGGTCACCAATTAAAATATGGACTTGAATAGCAAGAAACAAAGATGAAATATCTTTCACCCTCTTTCCCAGGCTCAACTTCACTCCTTCATTCCCAGTTCCTCTGCCTACTTCTTGAGGAGTGTAGGAGCCATGGGGAATGGAGGTTGTGCTCCGCGGGGGTCAGATGAGAGGCAAGAGATAGATGCAGAGGAAGTTCCACCTGAACATGAGGAAGAACTTCTTTCCTGTGCAGTGACCACACGCTGGAACAGATCACCCAGAGAGGGTGTGGAGTCTCTTTTACTGGAGGCATTCCAAAACCATCTGGACAATCCTGTGCCATGTGCTCTGGGATGACCCTGTTTGAANCTCTGGGATGACCCTGCTTCAGCAGATGACCAATGTGGTCCTCTCCAACCTGACCCATTCTGGGATTCTGTGTAATACAGGACACTGTGTCTCTTGTCAGTCTACATATGACATTTGTCTTCCTTACCGCTGGTGTCAATTTTTAGCAAGAAGATACTAAGTGATATAATTAATAGCATAAGACCTAGACAAGCAGGTCATGTTCAATACTTTCCATCTGCATGATTTTCCTTCTGTTGTAAAGTCTTGAATGTTCACAAATGGCACCAACATAGGGCTCCTTATAATAATTTCCTCTAGAACTTCTAAGGCCTTAAACAATAATTTCTTGTTACTTGAGGGCAGGGGGCAGAGAGGGGCAAGGAGTGAGGAAGGAGAGTTTCTCCCTCTGATCAGCAAAGGAAAAATCCAGGTTTGGGAGTTGAGCATTGACTATTCTCCTAGGGAATTTAAGCTGAGAGATTTTTAACATAGTTGTACTGGTAACACAAAGGAAATGAAAGCAAAGCAAATTAAGCTAAATTTAGTCCACCACAGAACAAACTGTTCAGGAATAAAAATATTGGATATGAGCTACTCCTATGCCAAATAATATTTTCTGCCCTCTATTTAGCAACTACCCTCCTAACACCCTAAACCAAGAATCAATGGGGAAAAAATGAAAAAAAGGCTTTTTTCTCCTCACTTTAGTGATTCCCTGTGCATTTGTTACTTTCTTTTGTTAATCTAAAAGAGAGCATTGGATACACTTCTTTACTGTCACCACCCTCCAGTGATTGGAAATCCACTGGAAAAATGGTAAAGATCTGCAGATACAGCTCATTCTAAAGGAGTGCCATGTTTACTTCAATACACTTGGTCTTCAGAAGGTAATTTGTTGGAATCTACTTTAAGTTTTAAACAAGTCTCATGACATTTCAAAGTGTCAGCAGTTCCCTTTATTAAAAGAAAAGAAGACAACATGATTCCAAAACCAGCCTAAGCCTTCTCTATCCTGGGGTTGCATTTGAGCTTTCCTGGATGAAAAGTCCACATAGCTCTCATAGGGCTGTAGTTTAGTGCACCTCACTGAGCAGTAGCTAAATGTAAAAGAGTTTTGTAGGGTTCAAGCTCCTGTTTCCAGGGTGAAATAGGATAAAGGGAGAATAAAAATGTATTTTTTTTACCTAGCGTAATTGTGTGCATTTGGGGGTGGGGAGCATTCATTTATATTGTAAGGTTTTACCTAAATAGGTACATGGTTTGATTTTGCCATTAATTTAAAAATAGGTAGATTATTTGGGAAATAGAACTGTGCGCTTGGACAAGAGATGGGAAGCGGTCTTCACTGCTCTCGACTAGCCCATGACACTGCTTAAAAAACAAACAAACGGAAAAGCCACAAAGCAATTCACCACCTCCTTATACCCCTGAATCACACATTATTTCCCAGTGTAAGAGGAAATCAGAACAAATAAAGAGCTGAACAACTCCAGAGAGATATGTGCATTTGGTTTACTTTTGATAAGTTTAGTCTGGCAGTCAGTTACACAGGGCTAACATCAAGATACAGGAGATCTAGGACTGAAGAGATAAGACAGAGGTCAGAATATAGCATGAAGTTACTGACTGCGATTCAGGAAGCAATACACATTTGGAGATGGAATTTTCCACAAAGGTTGTTAAAGAAGAATCATGAACCTGAAACCTTACAACTCACAAGAACCTACACAGAAAAAAAAAAAAAAATTATTAGAGACGTTGAAGGAGAGTAGAGGGAAATAAGTAAAAGAAAATAATCAGAAAGTGCTAACAGTAGGAGTGTAAGTAATCTGATAATTCTGCGCAAGCAGAGAAAGCATGGCTATGTTGTAGCATACACCTTGGGAAAAGCTGTTAGTGTTTTGCAATGGATATGGGAAGAGATATGTTGAATGGAAGCTGAAAAGAAGCTTCAGGCAAATGCTTTAAGCACTGAATTCAAAAGGCAAAGAAAAGAAAAAGGAAGAGTTGATATTATGCAATAACAGATTGTGTTTTGAAGAAGGGAAATATAGACAATGCTTGTCCAGTTTATGAGGCAGTTTGAAATGATACTGAAGCAACTGAATTTAAAGATGAGATTCCCAAACTAGATTTCATTACTTTTGATGGTTCTTCAACATTGACATATGCAACAAACAGAAATACAAGCATACTTGCTGGATAAGCCTCAGCTGATGTGTTAAGGATTGATCTCTTTAGAGACTTTTCTGTTTATATGCTTACATAATAGCATTTCATTGTATAATTTTAATGGTGAGAATAGTTCTACTATACTTGTCTTTAATAGTCTTTCTAGAAAGAACTTTATATTATGAAAGAAAAGTAAGGAAGATGCTATTAAGTACCTGCTAGGAAAGAGATATATCCACAATGTCATTTTTAAATGCAAAAATTTTTCTCTCTATCTTAAACGTAAAAGAAATCACAATCCCTGTGTCTCATGAATCAAATAGAAGGGAAAAAAAATCTGTCTTGACACTTGTGCAGGACAGTTTTTTGCTCTACAAATACACCTGAACAATGAATTCAAACAGCTTTTTATCTTGTTTCAATCAGAAAGCTGATGTAGACAAAAAACCTGCATTTAATAGCATTATGGCTCAGATATATGCTGACAAAACCCTGAAAATTCAAAAGCAAGAGCATCTTTTAAATTACTTATTTAAATTTGACAGCTCTGGCTTTTGTGGTTTCCTCTGTTCGTATTCTCTGAGCATGGCTTTTCTCTTTTGTCCAATTTTAATATATAAATTGCACCTTACACAGTCTCCAAAGGTTGTGAAACCTTTCTAACCTCCCTGCATGGCAGACAGATGAATGATTCACAATAGCTGAATTAAATCTGAGGATTTTTTAAAATGTTTACTGTTTAACTGGCTAACATCAGTTTTTCAACATGTGATTTAAACAGTCTTCAGGGTTCTTGGGTATGTGTATTTTGATAAATTTAACAATTACATAAAAACATTTACAACTACAGACAATTGTAACTTCTATCCTTTGTCTAAATTCTTTCATTTTGTGGATTATAAATACTGAGACCAACTGTTCCAAAGGCAATATTAAAATATTTTAATGCTGATTCAATTCCTAGGCACATATTCTACACTGCTGTCTAAATATCATAATGAAATTTTAATTGCAAAGAAAAGAGCATTTCTAAAATGAAATAATGTTTTTCATTTCTACAACACCCAGGGGCAATAATTCACTTATAGACTAATGGTCTGTTAAATACTGCTTGTTGACTGTTAGCTGCAAAATTCAAGCAGTGTGTAAGAACATGAAATGCTTCCTGTAGAATACAGGCTTTAGAATCATAGAATGCCTTAGGTTGGAAGGGACCTTAGAGTTAACCTGGTTCCAACCCCCTGCCATGGTCAGGGACATTTCCACAAGACCAGGTTTCTCAGAGCCCAATCCAACCTGGCTCTGAACACTTCCAGGAATGGGCCATCCCCAGATTCTCTGGGCAACCTGTTTTAGTACCTCATCACCCTCACAGAAAAAAAACTTCCTCCATACATGTAACCTAAAATCTCCCTCTTTCAGTTTGAGCACATTATTCCTTGCCCTGTCACTACAGACCCTGAGGAAGTTCCCTCTGGCTTCCTTGCAGGCTCCCTTCAGATACTGGAAGGTTACTGTGATGTCTCCACCCAACCTTCTCTAACTCTGGAGGTTAAAGTCAGTTTATTTAGCTCTTCATTCTTAGCAGGTCAATATATATTCCCCATCTTCTTAGTTTTGACATTAAAAGTAATAGTAGATACTGAAATTTACATTCAGCACCCCTCCTCACTGCCTACAGCAAGCTGTAGACATCATCCCTGAGATAAACTTTGTGAATGTGCATACTGCTTCAGGACTTGTGTGAACAAAAAAATAGAAGATAATTTTTCTAGCTCTGAAAAATTCACAGTTGTGGTTGCAAAGATAGAAGGTACATGCACATGTAGTGAATACCTACAAGATTTTAAGCGTATCATGTTCAGACAACTTACTGCTATAGAAAAAGACAAATACCCTGTCACCTCAGATTGTGTCCATATGCGCTATCACTGTTATGCATGATGTATATACTCACCAGTTGACCTCCTTCTGTCTGTTATGTACTTAAAAAGTCATAAATGCAGGGAAATTTCTCCATGGAAGGGGGGAAAAGCACAGCTTGTGTTAGGGCAAAATTTTTCATAAGTTATTCACTAATTAGAGGACAGAATGTCACTTGGGGATATGAGGAACATAGTGTTGAGTTAATTTAGAATGAAAATGCTCAT
This sequence comes from Picathartes gymnocephalus, assembly GCA_013390045.1. Lineage (NCBI taxonomy): Eukaryota > Metazoa > Chordata > Aves > Passeriformes > Picathartidae > Picathartes > Picathartes gymnocephalus. Next base: position 111,143 of record WEKY01041640.1, read on the forward strand.
AGACAAATTATGGATTTCCCACCTCTATGGTGGGGAATAACATCTCAGGTCCAAGGTCAGGGGTCAGCCTGGGTACAGAATCTGCAGTTCCTGAAGTTCACAGAAGAATCAAAACCTAGGAAAATAAGAATTCTGCTTTCAACTGGCCAGGGAAATCTTATCCTTACTCGAATATAGCTACATAGTGGATTAGAGACTGAATGCTAATAATTTGCCTTTCATATGTATTTGTACAGATGTATTATTAAACTTCTAGTTTTATGAGTTCTTTAAACAAACCTTGAGTGTAAGAGCTTATGTGAGGAGAATCTGTCTTAAATACACACATTCTTTCTGATAAAAGATATATATAGCATAACAATGTCACATAATTTTTATTTTTTTTTTTTTAATTTAGAATTGCAAAGCATGTATTTAAACTATGGTGTCCTATTGGACATTTTGATTCAGGTAATCACCTTCAGATACCACGACTTTAAACTGTAACTGCAAAGACAACTCATTTAGTGAGTTCCAAAAGAACAACAACAACAAAAAAAGAACCCTCAACCTTCCTCCCTCTGAACCACAAACAAGAAACTTATTACTAAAACACAGAAACCAAACTGAGATAGCCTAACTTCCTATGTTGAAAATGCAGGGGTTTTCTAATAATTGGGCTATCAAGTTATTGATTAAATCTATAACCAGGATCTAGCATACTTGAATATATGACTTAAAACATAGATCTTGCTTTTCTGGGTGGAAAGTTTGCGTTTCTAGAGCATGACTAGCAAGTTAAATGAAAAGTAATTCAAATACCTTGGAATTACCCTTAGTGATTTTTTTGCATTTCAGAACATATTATGGGGAAAAAAAAGCTAGTTTAAGAGTTCTCCTTTCTTAGTTCCACTACTTGTGTGTGCATAATCTTTTTGATACTTGACCTGTCTACATGCCCAGCAAGTATCACGAGAGTGACCTGATGTCATGGAAATTTTATATGCTAGGCACCATAACAGGATCACACTCTAGGATCCCACTGAGTCAGGAAACCAAGAAGAGAGTTTTTTATGAAGTTCACTTTATTAATAGTGCTACAGCTTGAGCTGGGTGCCTCCAAAGAGGGAACCTGAACAAAGAAATCCCTACATAGTTGTACTGCTACAATCCAAGTTTCTTGTCCCTAAAACAACTGTTTGGACCAAAAGTTATATTAAGATCTGGGGCCTTACACTTTATTGATTTGATTTGTTTTTTTCATCAGGGAAGATCTATTTTTCTGCAAGATGAAGTTTTTCTCTCTCCTGTTTTGCTCCCTCTTAGGCTGGTTTGAATGCGTCTGAGGTTATCTTTTCAGCAGCTGCAATATGTTGTTACAGTTCATGTATCACAATCTATAGGCTTTGTCTGCTCATGCAAACTACTGTTGCTAAGTCTTAATTATATAATGGCCCTCTCTAGAATGGTCCTACCTTTGTTTTTATTAACATTCTTGTTATTTATTATATGGGAGCAGAATATTTGTAGCCTCTAAGATGTAAGCACAGTTGAGTACAGCAAGTGTTGCAATGTTAAATACAAACAGTATGACAAAGATTATTATAAAAATCAATAACCCATAAAGAATTCATTTTGCCCAGGCTCTTAAATCTGATATCCAGGAGGTGAGCCAAGACCATACTTCTTGTAAGCCTGTTGAAGTATAATCCCTTTGTATTTTATGCACTAATTCTACTTGCTACCACAACTTCCAGACATCAGTTGAAATCTTCCCACTCTGGTCGACAAGCATGCAACTACTGGTATTAATAATTGTACACAGTCCCCCTTGTGAGGCTAAGGAAGTGTCTGCTGACATTCTATTTTTTAGTGAAATTTCAGAGAGTTGAGAAACCTGGTTTTGGAACGTTACAATTGCATTGGCAATATTAATGCCTAAAGTTTCTATTGCCACTGAAATGTTAACTAAGATCTTTTCTAATTCACTCACTCCCAATCAGGTAAAAAAAAACATAAGGAGTGGAATGCAGTTGGAATTTCTACTGATGAATTACTACATTCAGTCCTGTGAACAAGTGTTTGTACCATGATCCTGATATCACAGCTAAATTTGAGAACAAAAATATTAGGAGTTGAGGCTCCTAAGACACAAATTCCTGACCAATCTCCTGGTAATTTTTTGTGAGCTCTCTTACCACATATCCCAGATCACCTTTTGCCCTTGGGTACAGGCAAAGGTGTATGGAAGTCTCAACTATTCCTGCTATTTATATACCCATCATTTGGTTACAATCATCAAGGTCGTTCACAAGAGTATTATTACTAAAGGGGCATAGGTTGAGTGGAGCAGGTATCATGATTTACATGCTGCATATTTGTTCATTGCTTCTGGTGCTGCCACCTCCCACTGTTAGTGCATGTGGCCTTGGAGGAAAGAAATATCTGAACACAGCGTAGTCCATGAGATGTTATTTAGTACAGAGATCCCTAGCAGAGTAGTGCTCAAAGCCGAGTGGCTTGGAAGGAAAGGATATATCCAACAGTGAGTTTTATTGGTAATTTGGACTACGGTTTTTAATCTGTTGAAATAAAAATTTTCCCCTCCTTGTAACAAATCTGTATAAATTTAGATACTATCTTGTGTAAAAAAGCATGGCAAAGGTTACTAACTTTACGTGTAGGATTTCCGTAATTTCTTCAGGCACTTGGAAACCTCACACACAAGTAGGTCTGAAAAATATCAAAACCTATTTTAGTTTTTAAAGCAGTGACCATGTTGGATTCTTCCTGCACTCTTCACTGTTCCTCCACTGAATGACCCTTTGACAAGCACTTAACATGCAAGTGATGGATCCAAGCTTCCTGTCCTCTAACTTTTACAGCAAAGAATTTAATAAGACTGTCTGCAGCCACTCCCACATTCCAATTTAGATTTATGGGAAAACACTTTTAATAAAATTTTATCTCCAGGCTACAAATCATGTGCCTGTACTTCCAGAAACGTGGGTTAGTACCACTAATCACGATCTCTTTTAATTTTGAAACTTTCCTGTAAGTTTAGGACATAGTATGTCAAATTCTCATCTGCATTCAAGAAGTGGTTCTGGGCTGGGATATAAGCTCCCAGTATAGACAAGTGCCTCCCAAAAAGAACTTCATCAAGCAATAGTCCAAGGCATTGTCTTGGGACATTTCAAATGTCCCATAAGGTAAAATTTAATGCTTCAGGCCATTTTAACCCCATATATGTGCAAATTTTAGCTGTTCTCTCCTTAATAGTTAATTCATGCTTTCTACCTGCCCAGATGCTTGAGGGGTGATAAGGCCCTGAAATCTTTTTAATATCTAACCTTTTATAAAATCAGTTGATTTTTCCTGCTCTGAAACTTGACGTTCTGATTCAGATTCTTGCATTGCATACCAAGGAATAGTTTCTTTAAGGAGAGTTTTTATTACTCTTCCGATGTCTGTTTTTCTTATTGGAAAAGCCTCCATCCTTACTGATAATTGGTCTCCTATACCAAGCAAATATTTATATTTACATATTGTGGACATAAAAGCATTACTTAGGTGCAGCCTTCAGAATGGGAAAAAGAAGACTAATTTCCATAGGCTTTATATTTGAGAATTTCTTACAGCTAGGACAGGCATTAATAGTTATTTTAGTGACTGCATAAACACTCAGTGCCACCCATTCTTGTAGCACTTGATTAGCCACTGCTTCCAGTCCTCTGGGAGCTTTACCACGGAACCACTTGGTTACAGTAATTTTGTCAGTACAACATGTTTTCCCTCTCATTTTCTATATTGTCTTCATCTTCTACTGTTTTCATTTCCTCCAATGTCCCTTACTTGCCCCATTTGATCCATGTAGTTTATAGTTTTCTTGGCTGGTCAGAATTGGACCTCAAGTTCTTGTCTAAAGAAACTGCCATGATCTTTACAGCAAGTTGGCAAGACACAGGTTTTGCTGCTATATCAACTAAGGTATTCCCTTCCCTAATTACAGCACCCCTTGTATGGCCTGGACAGTAAGCCACAGCAATCTCTTTGAGGAGATGGAAACTGTTTCATCACTTCTCCGTAAATTGCTGGGAGCTACTGATCTCAGAGGAGTGACTGGGTTGGGTCTTACTACTCAATCTATGTAGAGAAATTCCTCAAACTTTACAAGGATTTTTCACCTCTCCCATTAATTGGTAGGTATTACAGTGCCCAGTACATCTGAGCTCTCGAAATAGACCTTTCTGTGACAGGTACCTGCAGTCTCCATATTGATCCTTGAGTCCATTTTTTATGGCTACTGCATAAGACAAATGCATTTCTAATCGGTTGCTTGTTTGAACCATCTAAATAGTTTACCAGCTGCAAGTGCTGACATTTCCTTAGGGGTTAATTATTTAAGAATTAGTACTTTCAGTATTCATCCAACTTTAGTGTCCACAACCAGTCTACATTTCTATTAGAGCACATTTTTCATCTCTTGCCTTCTTTTACTTTACATTTAAGTGCCTTGGCTTGTATTTCTGTTTGCTTCTTTGTTATCTTCTCAGTTGGCACTACCAACTCTTCTCAATTTATGACAAGCTGTGAATGTCATTAACACTATATCCCCCTCCCACAGCAATAATGATGATGATATGCAAATGACTAATTCTATCCTACTGAAGTAAAGAAGTCTTAACTCTCATTTACATAACTTTGAAGAAAGCCCCAGAAGAACACTTGTTAAGTTTTTCCACTTTGATACAGGTACTTGAACCCACTATTTACTGTTTCAGACAGTTCTAATACAGATCAAAATTCTAGAATAACTTGCATTAAAGCTTAAGAGGATGATCCCTCCCCTCTCCCAAATGGATTAATTAAAAAATTCAAACAAAATGGAAACACATTTCTTCTAGATATTCAAATATTCTGCTAATATTTATGGAAGTTCAATTTACAAATGCAGATGTTTACTATACATGTGTACATCAGTGGTGTTAGATGCTAATGACACTTCAACTCCATCAACATAACGTAGAAAATATGGTTTATTATATCTGCTGTGGAAATTTCTGCACTTTATTGTTTGTTCAGGTAATTCCACAGTTTGGTGTGTTTCGTTGGAGGTTTGTTTTGTTATTTTCAGGGTTTTTTTAAAGCAAAGTCCATTCTTTATAAGTCTATGACTGTTGCGGTGTGTTTTTATGTGTAAATTCAGTTTATTCCCCTTTTCCTTATTGTTTGTTTATTCCCCCCTGCTATAAGTGGTTCCTTCCCCTCAGTATGTTATGTCATCCTGAACTCTGCCCTTAGTCCTCCCTTTCTCTTCCCTCAGTGGCCCTGGAGTTGTCCTGTCCCCTTGTTCCTTGCTGTCGCTGTTCTCCCCGGGGACAGAAGGGAGATGCGGCATAAAGGTCCGGTACACAGGTTCAGCTTCAACTTCTTCAACTAACTTTATTCAAAATCCTGTGTCTTTTATAGCACACGGACTCAAGTATCAAACTATTGGTTAAGAGAAGTAACACCTCCCAAAGCTATTGGAAGATTAATAATAATAATAGCAGCTGTTTACATTCTTCTTAGGAGTTGTTTTTCTATCCGTCTCTGGGAAAAGTTACACTCTAAGCAAAACATAGCTGCAAATATGCCTGAGATTTCTCTCTCAGGCTTCTGACAGTACCCATATCTCCCTTTCCTGTCTCCATATAACCGGAGTTCACAACTACAATGTGCTTCTCTCGGTCTCTGCCACCTTTCAGCATGTAGTGCGTTTAGGAGAAACCCGTAATAAAACATGCTGGAAAAGCAAACCAAAAGACCCTCCTGCCTCTGCGGAATTATTGCCTGCACGTGAGGGTCGGAGCCACGCTGCCCAACTGTGTCTAGGGAAGATGCTTGCGGTAGGTTGTGGCAGATGCCACCCACGGCATGCTGCTGCATACTACCATTACTCGACAGCAAAATAAAAGGTTTACAGTGGCACACAGAAACCACTGTCTATGCATCAAACACCACATGAGAAGGGGAGAATTCACCCATGCTCACATCATTGTGGGATTTATCCACCATAATTTACAGACAAGAAACACCCCAACCTTGGCAGCATCAGCAGCTCCAGCTTTGACATGCTGCCAAAGCTCAGGAAAGTCACAGTTTCTGATGCCCAGTTAAACTACGACAGGTTAGGAGTCTTCTGCCTGACAGTACCTTAACTCACACCTAGAGATCTGTGGTGCAGCCCTACAGGGTTTATAGCCAGGCAAGAGAAACAGGAGTATCATGGGCATGACTCACATCTTTTCAGATAAAGATATTAAAAGAAGCTGAGATAAGCCTCCCCTTGAAGGCTTGTTCACTGACCACAACAGGGACCCATCATAGCTCACACAGACTGAGACATCCTTCATATTTTACAGCCAGAGAGGTCAGAACAAATCCTTCCCTCCACCTTCCCAGAAGTTAAATTGCTAGAAGGAGCTATGACTTAATCTGGGACTTGGCAGCATGGCACTGAAGCTTCAGCCTCTTTCTCTTACTTTAAGTCAACTGCCTATCTCTACATGCCAGACCTCACTCTGATGCAGATATGAATTAATTGTTTCAGTTAGCTTACTTGATCTGAAATCAAGGCAAATTGCTCAGAATTTTCTTGGTTTGCCCAGCACAATTAAAGAGTAGAAGTTTTATAATTGGAACACGTATATTTACCACTTTCGGAAAGATATGTCATGCTACTGCTCTTGCAGGCACCACAACATGAAAAGAGTCATAATTTTTACCTCTCTGAAAATGACTGCTTTGTCAAAAATATAGGATAAGAGAGAACAAGACGTGTATGCAGTTTTGTATACATCGAATATTGTAATAATTAGTATTATAGACAAGGAAGAGAGTATTCGATAAATTCAGACATTTAAGTAAATTTTGGAGTAAAAAGTATTTGCCATGTCTAGTTCTCCAACAGAAGATTTTACGGAAATGTATTTCTATTATTTGAATTTTTCTGTACTTACACATCATTTTATTCAGGCCTTTTGTTTACATCTCACCTTCTCTTTTAGAAGAAAAACACACCATAAGTCTCTAGATAACAGAGAAAGCAAGAAAAAATTGGCTTATTTTCCTTTCTTAGCTCATTGAACCCAGACTGAGTATACCTTGTTTGGTTTTTTGCCCCCCTCTTGGTATTCTTAAGAACTAGATAAATACTCATTTTAGAACACAAGTCCTGCCTATTACCTATTCTAAATTACATTATCTATTGATGAATTCCCTTCATGCAGAATTTTATTTTCCAGACTCTGATTCATCATAAGCTTCAGATGTTTCAGTCAGTCAAAGCTTCTTCAAGAGATCTGCAGTTCATTATGATAAATTGCACAGATCTTGTACCATAAGTTTATGTCTGTGCTGCCGCTGCCACTCTCACAGAGCAGGACCCAGGATAAGCAGACAATTGTCCAGAATGGGGAAGAAACCCATCAGACTGCTCCTCTAAAGGCTTTCTGTACCCTAAAGTCACTTTGCCCATTTCAAGCCTCACTCATCCCTCTTTCCCTTTGTCTCCCCTTACAGTGACATCTCCATTGATCCTTTTCTGCTTTATTTTCAATGCACAGCCTCCAGAATTCCAGCTGCCCATGTCTCACAGTTCCCTCCCAGACATCTGTCTCTTCTTCCTTTTGCCCCAAAGACCCTGTCCCACCTCCTCCCTTTTCCCAGAATTTATTTCCTTGTTTTTACAAAATTGAGTTTTGTCCTATCCCTGAAATGTACCAGTATTGACTGTACTGCCAAGAAGTAATTAGTCAACCGCATCTCTGAGACAAAGTTGTCCTGGTTTGAAGGACAGGTCTCTCCTAGGGAAGGCAGGAGCCTCCCTCGGAATGAAGAATGTGAACCCCTCCCCTCCGAATTATTGTAATTTTGAAATTAAGGGGGTCTCAGGCAAAGATATGGGAGTAGGAATAACAGTTTTTTACTAGGATTTATAACAGAGCAAACAAACAACAACCTTTATGGCACTAACAACAAAACAGAACCAAGAACCCGGTCCCGACCTCCTGGCCTGAAGGCACTTCCCCCCCCCCTCAGTGCAGTGATGGTCACAGCCGGCAGGGAGCACGTGCTATGGTGGTTCAGTCAGCAGGGGAAAACAAAACGGAAGAGAGGTTTTGCTTCACAAACCTCCTTGGAGCAGTCGATTCCAGTGCCCCAGCAGGATTCTTGGAAAGCAGCAAACTGGGAGGGCAGGACGTCTCGGCAGGCGGGGGAGCGGGGCTGCAGCGCAGTGAAACCCAGAGCAGTGCCGAAGGAGCGGTGGGGGCGGGGGGCAGCAGCCGCCCGGCTCCTAGCCCAGCGAGGAGAGGCGAGCTCAGGGATTCCGGGCACCCGAGCAGATGACAACAGGCTCAGCGGCTGCTCTCACAAGCAGAGGCTCACCCCAAGAGGCAGAAGAAAACAGCTCCAAGCCAGGGCTCCAGCAGCAGCAGCGAAAAAAAAACTTCTCTCTCGCAGAGCTATCTCTTCCCGTGTCCTCCTCCGAAAGCCAGTCCCCAATTCCCGAGATATTCCTCCACCCCGCCCCCGCCCCCTTCGAGAGAAAAACTCCCCGACAGAACAGTAAACATAGATGGGCCTTTTCTTTAGGCCTAGGTATAGCCTTTGTTTTTCTTAAGTACTCAGTAATTAAGGCTATTTAGCAACTGAATGGAAAAAAATTCTATACTGTTAAAAGGAAACAAAAGGAAAGACAACTCAACCCCCAACAAAAGTCTAAGATAGTGCCACCTGTCTTTAAATAAACACAGTAATATTTGTTCAGAGCAGCAGCAAGGAAGAGTGTGTCACAAGCACTGTTTTCCAAGCAATATATGCCTCTCTTACCTGTTGCAAAAATCCACAGTCCTATATTCCAAACTCAAGACAGCCCCAAACATTCCAGAATCATCCAGGTTTGCCAATGAGGCAGTCATCAAAGGCCTGGGACAGCCAAAATTAGATATCAGAGGTGATTTTGTCTTATCTACTTTAGAATTTTATTCTCTGAGGTTATTCCCCACCCCCCAACATACTCTGGATACAGTCACTAGCAAGCCCAACATAGACAATTAAGAAAGGAAAGGAAGAAGGAAAATAATAAAGCAAGAAGCTGTGCTTCTGCAACATCTGTGCTTAACATAATAGTATTGAAATATTCTGTGCATGCACCTCTGTGCAATAATCACTAGATAATCCCTGTTACCATCCACAGGAATCGTGCCTCTGCAGAGCTGAAATCACAGTAACAGGAAGATGAAAATGATCCATTCAGACAAAAAAAAAAAAAAATTCTACCCAGAAGGAAAGCAAACTTATTCTTCCAGGGCATTTACAAAATTATTCTCTGAGATAAAATAAAGAAGTAACTTTCTTTGTCTTAAGTGTATTACTCCATCTCAGATGATAAGTATAATCTACATAACAGAGATAAGTGGATAACATATCCAGATTTTTACATGCTGTATTATCACCTTTATTGAATATATATTGTCAATAGTAGCACCGTCAATTGTTGTTTTTCCTCCTATGAAAAAAACCCCAAAAACTACAAGGACAAACTACTGCTGCCAAGAGTAGGTGTTCAGCTCCACTGACTCCAGGCAAGCTGAACCTGCTGATGCCAGCAAGGACTGTGACCCCAAGTCACACTTCCCTCAGAAGAGTGAGGGTGCAGGATACAGGACATGCTGCAGATTTCTATTTCTGTAAAGGCTTTAGCACAATCTGCATGCAGGGTGTGAAATGCAGCAAAATTGTAGCATACTGAAAGGTTGACAATGTCCTTTTGCTAACCTACATCTTCAAAGCAATACTCTCTCATCAGCTTATCCTTCTTCTGGCCCTCTGCTTGAGGTCTTTGTCCTCTTCCCCTCCTCTCTACTATGCATTAGAATTGAGCTCTGTAGCTAAGCAGTCTTCTCCAGAAGCCAACTGTACAGGCTAATTTTACATTCTTCTGAAAATCCACTCTCCAGTGAAGTGTGCTTTGAGGTCAATTTGAGGTCCTTTTATGTAGTTTTGCTCCTACAGGTCTTTTACTCTTTCCACCACTTCCTTCTCTACTCAATACTTCATTAGGTTGCTGGCAAGAGTGGAGGCCATTCCTGTTCCTTTACCGCTTTATTCTGGAAATAAAAAAATCCTACCTTTGAACTGACAGTGGAAAGAGGCAATGATATGTAGGCCTTGGAGCAAGTAACATGAGACTGTCACCAATCTAAATCCCATTAATATTACAGCAATAAAGAAAATACCACGTGTAAGCACTTCTAGAAAGGCTGTTGCACTGTGGCTTCAAATATTTAAATTTCCCCCAAGTTAGATACTTGTATTTAAGGCCTTATTCCAGAATCCTTGCTGATGTTATGCAGATGATCACAGATTTCATTCATGCATGTAGAGTTTTACAGAGCTTGTATTACCCTTATCACACATCTTCACATTGTACTTTGTTGCTTTTTGAGGAGAGCTGTTCTTCACTGCTGGACCTCCCTTTGAACTTTATTCTGTGTGTGGCTCAAGGGGGACAGTTTCTTTCCATTCCTTTTGTTTTTTTCAATGACTCCATTTTCCATTTTCTTCCCTTCTTTTGCAGAGGCACAGCTCCTATTCATTTCTCCTCAGACCTCCACACTCCCCACTACCAGCTCTCAGATTCCCTTCCCAACAGGAAGCTGCACTCTGGTGAAAAGCATCTGTTGATGACAGCCACGTGCTGTGGGAATGCAGAACTGAGGATGAAGCATTGCGGGTGCCTACCTTAGACTGCACATGTATCCTTGTTAGCTGCTGCTTTTTTACCTCCACTACATAAAAGACCAGATCAGCAACAGAGCACAGAAAGATGTTGCTTTTAAGGGATCACCTGCTGTCTCACCTACAGATATAGCTGTAGGTTTCCAGCAGACAAGATTCTGCAGCTTTCTTCACCTCTATCTTTGCCTTTGCCTCCATGAAAAAGCAATGAGCCACACTCTAATGACAAAGTACATAGATGCACTTCCCATCTCCCCTTAAGGAGCCTTAGAAAAAGATGCCAGGACCAGTTCAGATCCACACTGAATCCTCATGTGGCACCAAGGACAGAACACTTCAAAGCAGAAACCCTCAGAAGCACAGTGCTCCTATATAACCCTAGTGCCTTGCCTGAAAAGTCCCTGGAGTCAGAAATATTCTTTGGCTTGGTACTGTTTCCTGCCTTAGATCCTATGAGCAGAATAAGCAGCAAGTTTCTTCTGAAGAGAGCAGAAACCACGATGCTCACTCAGTGAGTAATGAGGTATACTCACTTATATTAACCCTGCTAGACATTCTGGTGTTCCAATCCAGAGACTGGGAAGGATGCAGTAGACTTCAAACCTATTTTAAGAAGTTATACGTGCAATTTGTCAAGGAAAAATTAATTTAGGAAGGATTAGAATTTAAGGGTTTATACCACAAAGTGGCCTTTCCTCCCCTTGGCAACTCCAGCCACTACAGAGTCACCAGTACAAGCACGCACTACAGCAGCCTATGCTGAAACACAAAAGCTGGACAGCAAGCACTGCTTTCCCCAATACGACAGTCACTGCAAATGAACTCTGAAAAGAGCTAACACAGGTACATAAAGAATCTGGAGACTGATAATGAGCAGAGCAGTAGAGTGAGAGAACAAAAAGCCAGCTTCTCACCTCATCACCTTTCGGAGCACCACTGCAGCCACAGAGCTTACAGACAATCCAGCACAGAACTATGATTATGCCTGCACAACACAGAGACAGCCTTCAAGCCCTACATGTTTCAGATATATTTCTTTAGAGCAGTGCTCTCGAAAGGCTTGCACAGACTGTTGGGGTTTTTCTCCAACTAGATTTTTCAGAGGTTTATAAAATACCTGCTAAACCTTCAGTAAAATTGTCAGACAAGCAGGACGAGACTTAAATCTCCTAGAATTAGCTGTCAAAGTTAATTGGATAGTTAGAGAAAATGATTTACTTGAAGCAGGTTACTTAGGTTCCTCCTTGTCTTGAGAGGATTATCTTCCTTTTCTGTAGGGAGTTCTAAGGGAAGCTCGGAACAACTTGGAGGAGACATCTATTTTTCAGATATCTGGGCTATTTGCCTCAAAAGTAAATTGTATTATCACATAATTATCAATATTTTGACTCCACTTGCATTACAAGAGAGCTATGAAAGCCTGGCTGCCCTTCCAAACCAAACATGCAATACTAAATCTGGGAGTTCACCTTACCTAAGGTGATTTGATTTCCTTTACAGGAAGTTGGAGCTCTGTTGTACACACAACAGAATGCAGAGATGGGGCAACTGGAAGAGTAAGATTGCATAAAACACCACACTTCACACGTGACACTGAGCATGACTCCCCATCTTGTTTTACACAGTTTACCAGAGGAAAACAATATGGGAAAACCTGTCCACCACTTCTTTTCCAGAATGTGGCAGGTCTGCTGCTGTGCAGAAAATGTGATCATGCTTTCACAGTTAGGCAGCATCTGACAAAGACAATTTACAAGGGCTTCAAAGAAAAAAACAAAAAGAAACACAAAAAAAAAATCCAACCAGCCAACCAACAAAACCCACCCACC
>WEKY01041640.1:123826-157900 GCA_013390045.1 Picathartes gymnocephalus
GACAGTGCTAAACAGGTACTCTTTCTACCATCTGTTCACCTCTTGTCAGAAAACTTAGAGAAGAGTACTTGATGCTTCCATCCTTCTGTCAAATAGTTTTGGAATTTGCTAACTCAGTCAAAAGCATTTGAAGACTGATTCACAACCAGAAAGACAGACCGTTTGATTAGAGACTTCTCAAGGAAACCAGGCTAAAAATTAAAGCTGTTTAGGACGAGAGGAGCACTGTTGATGCTTGAAGCTTTAAGGCTGATGATGTTTAAAAGCTTGAGAGGCTCTTGTCCATCTGACAAGACTTTACACCCTGTTAATTCTTTTTGCAGGAAGAGCTACTGTTCAAAATTTATCTTGTTAGTACAAGTTCAATACTTCAGATCACTACATTTAAAAGAAAAGAGAAGCCCTACAGATAAAATAGGAGATTCTAGAAAGTATCTGTAACAGTACTCAGTTTATACAAACCAAGTGTGGGCTTCAAACTTTGAAATTGAAATTCAAACTTTTCCTATTTTATTCTGTGCTAAATCTCTAGTATTTACACAATTTGTAATGGAATTATTGCTCCTCTGATATTTCTTAAAGCAAAAGTTTCTGCTATCACCCAAGCAACCCAGAAAACCCCTTTTCATAAGGAGAAATTTCAGACATATCCTGTGTATATGCAAAGTTAAAAACATGAAGCGTAAAAGTTCAAGAATCTAAAAGTAAACCTGAACTCCCTGTAAGTGTGCATTTTTAAATTCTTGAGGATTTTATTTTACCATGATCTTTGAGGATTTAAACAGAAATAGAAAAAAAAATTATATATATATATATATATGAAGGTTTTAAAGCAGTAATCTTGAGTATTGTCAATAATCCCATTCCAGTCAAGCATTCTTTTGATGCTCAAAGGTCTAGAAGCAAAGGCTGAAGGAGATAAGCCTTCCCTCCCTGGAGAAGAAAAAGCTGAGGCAGAAGAGAAACCTCATCACAGTATTTCAGTAATTAACTGTCAGCTACAAAAAGGACAGAGGCTTTCTCTTCACAGGCACCTCTATGGAAAAACAAGGGACAACAAATACAAGATGAGAGTTCATCTCAGAATAGGAGAGAAATTTATTTTTACAGGATAAATTATTTTTACTCAGTCACTGGAATAATCTTCCCTGGGATAAAGTAGAGTCTCATCATTATATGTTTTCAAGATGTGACTGGACAACGTGCTAGATAGTTTAACCTAGGCTCCCTTTCCCACAGAATTTTGGTCCAGAAGATCTTTTGAATTCCCTTCCACTCTGAGATAATCTGGGATCCCAGTTAAGGAATGAAACTATTCCAGCTGTTGCTGTGAATGTCGAGGCCCCTTAATAAGAGAGTCTTGGTCCTCCAACCAGTAAAACCACAGTTTAATTTAGTTTAATATGCTATTTAATGGGCATTTTTATAACACACCCACACCTGGGTATATGTACACATACCCACATGTGTGTTGCATAGCTACAGTTAGTACCAGTTTTACTTCACTGCACATACAAAAAAAAGGTTACTAATATTTAACTTCAATCACTACTTCACATTGACTAAGCAGGCAAAACTCACTGCAAAGATGCAGAATTTCAAAAGCTATTGTACAGAATCTGCAGAGTGCAGTGTTTTGATTAGAGTACAACAGAGGATGGTTTGCAAATTCTGTGCAGGTATATTTTAAGAATTGTCAGAAACTCATGATGACATTTCCCCAGCTGTGATCATTATGTCAGATAAATTACAGATATACATTACCAGCTCTTTCTCCAGTATTTAACCTGTCTTTTGTGGTCCCAACTACATGATAATTTCAGAAATTTCTTGCAAGAAGAATATTTAAAAGGGCAGATAACAGAACTGCAAAAGAGAGGAACCACAGATCTAGAACCACTAAAAATGGAATCCAAAGGGAACAGCAGTGAACTGGGTGCTGCCAGACAGGGTTCCATTATTAGAAAATATCAGCTTTCTTTTAAAAATAATTCTCTTGCTGCCTTACACCCACCCCTCCCTTCTCCCTCCCCACTTCCAGCAGCTCTGATTATGCAGTTTCCTCTTCTGCATATAAGTTGCCCAAAGCAAACTAATTGTTGCAGTTCATGCACATAAAGGGAGAAAGAAGAATATTTTTGGATTATCCAGGTTTTCATTGTAGACATTTTCCCCCCTAAGCACTTCTCAAAAATCTCCTTAGCATTCTGGACTTTTTAATGATAGCACACCATTCAATCCTGTAGAATGAAGCATTCTGAGGAATGCTTTTATTGCACTTTTTTTAATCCAAAAATGTACTTCTGTAGAAGCTACTCCCACAAACAGTGTTCTGCAACAAATTCTGGAGAAAACATTACTCTATAAGACACTTATGGAAGGACTACAAGGTCTGTGTCCTCAAGGAGAACAAAGAAAAAAAAAGAAAAAACAAAAACTCGTTACCTTGCTTTTAAATTTATACATGAATAAGAGATATTAGGTATCAGATCACAAAGACAGCTGTCTACTGGACCAGTATCCAGACATACAGGGTTTCAAACAAAACCATCTTAGAGGGGATTGTCTGACTTTTCCATGACATAAATATTTCTGTTCAGATCCACCTTCTAGATTATTAATTCATTACAACTCTAAAGAAAAGAATGAAGAATTGAGTTTCATGCTGGTTATGGCTGGGATAGATTTAATTTTCATCATAGTATTTAGTAGGGGTCTGTGTTTTGGCTTTGTGCTGAAAGTGCTTTTTATTATTGCTGAACAGTGTTTACATGGACTCAAGGCCTTTTCTGTTTCTCAGACTATTCCGCCAGTGATGAGGCTGGGAATGCACAAGGAACTGGGAGGAGACACAGCTGGGACAGCTGACCCCAAGTGATCAAAGGGATATTCCATAATATATGGTGTCATGCTTAGCATAGAAAGCTGTGGAAAGAAGAACAACAAAGGTGGAACACTCAGAGTGACGACATTTATCTTCCCAAGTCACCTACCTGTCTCTGATGGATCCCTGCTCTCCTGGGGATGGTTGAACACTTGCCTGCCCATGGGAAGTAGTGAATTAATTCCTTGGTTTGGTTTGGTTTCACGTGCAGATTTTGCTTTTCCTATTAAACTGTCTTGATCTCAGTTTTCCCACTTTTACCCTCCCAACACAGGGCGGGTGAGCACGAGTATTGGGTGGGGCCTGGTTGCCAGCTGGGGATCAATTAAAAGAGGTAGAAAGGAAAAACAACAGTGAAGAGAGCACTGTTGAAACATCCCTTTGTCAAAACAGTTGATATTTTGCAATAAATATTAGGAAGTACGATGACAATTTAACAGATATAACACACCAGCCAACAAGAGCTGAGCTCTTGCAGAGTTGGTAAAGGAAGTTTGCAAATGGTTCCAATTGTGAAGTGTCCCTTGACCAAAGCTTACATGACTAAGGTGGGATTGTTCATACCATGGACAGTTGTAGGCTGATTCAGGTGGGGAACAAGAGATAATCAGTCACCTCTGACAGCCTTGGAGCATCACTTCCATTAATCATAGCCTGAGGGTAATGGTGCCATTGTTACCAGACTTCTGAAAAACTGCAGTGGTTACCAACATAGATTATGGACTGGATGAAAATTGACTAATGACTAAAGCCAATCACCTTGAACTTTATTAACAGCACTCTTAAGTGAGGCCCTTCAAGCTCTCCTGGATGTCAGGAGGCTGTGCCAGCATCTCCCTCAGGGTGTGATCCTTCTCAGAGGTCATCAGCTCTCATGTCTGCAGTAGTTGGAGGAAAATCACCAAAAGCTGACAGCAAGGCCTGGGCCAATACCCCCACCCCTCTAGGCTCAATCCTTTGTCCATTGAGAAATGCAAAGGCATTCACATGAGTATTTCACTGAAGCAAAGGAGAATTTTTGACAATTACCTTCATACATTCATATTTTATATATATATGTATGTATATATATGTATGTGTATATCTGTGAATTGATCTCTATACTCTGTTGGAAGAATAGTATGAATATTGCTGTTTCAAATCTACAGTGACTTAATTATAATATATCCTATCAGGTCACTTTCTAAACATTCAATTCATCAATGGTTAAGTCCTTTAGACATAACTGTTGACCAGGTCTGGGACTAAGACTGGATCCAACAACATCTAGATTCTGTCTAGAGTTCAGAAAGCAAAGGCGGGGGTGGGTGTGTCTATTCTGAACCTCAGGGCTCAGTGGGAAGATTTCCCTTACCCTTTGCATCCCCATTCTCCATGCAAACCACTCTAAAGTGAATTTGAGCCAATTTCCCTTTGCATGTTTCCTCTGTGCATTAAGTAAAACAGTGAGCCTTGCCATTGAGCCTTATCACGCTTTCACAAATTTTATCAAAACCTGCCTTTGAAGATATTCTTGATGGTGATTCTTTAAGTGACCCAAACTACTCATTTACAGCACCCCCATCACCTACACAGAGGTAAGAGCTTGCCTGGCAAGTATTCACCATGAACTCATAATGTTAATGCTCAGAAATTTGATTTTTCACCTAAACGGGAAACTGTTACACAGATAAAGCATTCACCTACATCTCAAGCCCACCAACAAACCCCTCCAGCCTACTACTGCTCATGCAAAACCTTTTAAACTACTAAAGAAGACAAATTGGTTATCTCACAATGTAAGTCTTGGACTTAACGGTGCAGAGTACTTAAAAAAAAAAAACCCCAACATCCCTAAACTTGCCTTCCACTTTTAATCCACATTTATTTCATCTGTCACTGATAATCCTGGAGATCATATCACTTTATCCTCTTTTAAATCCTTCCTTAAAACCTACCTCTCCTGCAATACCTACAAATCTCTGCCAGATGGGACTGTTTAGACTAATGGCCGTTTGTGACTAGCTTCCGCAAATACGTCTTTCTAAACCTTCTCATTACCTGCTTTTTCCACTATAGATCTGCTTATCTAATTATTTATTGTCCATGAAATATCAAATTCAGATATTTCAATAGTTTCTTTTACAAATAGAGCTACTCTAATAATTTAATATCTTACAATAACTAGCATTCAGAAGCCTGAAAATGTGCCTTGGAAAATGGAGGAAAATAAGGAGGTAAAATTACTGTTTAGAGCACTACATAAGGAAAAAAAAAAAAAAAAGTCTAATTTCATACTTTTAGTGGAATTTGCACTTATAGTTAATCAAGAACACAAAAATAAGTGAACACAGAACAGCATTATTGTTCTGGAGATTTTGGATGGCAGTTTTTCATTTTTATACTCTCTTTCTTTTTCCTGAAGGGTAGGCAGATAAAACAACGTGAGAGGAGCAGTACTTAATATGAAAAACTAAAACTGACAAGGGCTTCTCTCATAACTTTAAATAAGTCATGCAGAATAGCTTCTGCATCATAAAACATTGACACTGAAAAGTCTAAAAACAAATTAAAAACCCACAATTTTTCTTGCCTTATCCAGAGTTCAACAAAAGGCACGAGAAGCTACTCACAGCAGCTTCATGCTACCACTTACATCTTTCTCAAAACAAAACAAAAAAATCTTCAAGATGTTAATGTCTTAAAATATTTTTTAACAATATTTGATTAAAACATTAAAAGAAAAAAAAGACCAAAATCAACACAACTTTATTAAAAGATTATTATCCTCAGATATGCTCATTCAAGCATAAGCAGCCCTTATCTATGCAGTTCCTCAAGGTGATATTCACTACCACCTTTTTCTTCACCTCCCTCCTCAGACACTCAAACTTCTTTCCTTTAAAAGTACTTCTCTCCTTGAGTCACACACCAGGAATCCAGTACACACTCACGACTATTAAAACCTTTCTTATATCCTGCTGGGAGAGCAGCAGGTGCTGGGGCTGAACTTTCAGGTGGATCCAGTTGAGCTTGTTTGAAAATAGTGCCTGTGATACAGGTGCTTTTCCCATTGAAGGCTGCAAATTCCGGCCTCCAAGAATTATTACTTTGTACCAGTATCACTGGAGGACATTGAAAGTAAGAAGAATTGTGTGTGGAAAAGCAAGGGGACAGATTTACTGTGTGTTCAGGAACAGCCTCTATCACAGGTGTGGAAATATTGGGCTCTGTGGTTATGTGTGGTGAATCTGCCCTTCCCTGGGCATGTCCAGGGCGCTTATTGCAGATTAGTGGGTGGATGTGCCTGGTGTTGGATTTCCAGTGCCAGGAGAAGCACAGGGCTGGAGACAGACCCATGAGAAGGACACAGCACATACCTCCAGGCAGCACACTGGGGCTGAGCAGGCCCCAGTTCATTCCTCCAATGAGGAATTTATATTCTAGTTTCATTTGCACTGCTGGTCCCAGCTGCAGCCCACATAAAGGATTAGCTCTTAAAATTATTGAATCAGAAAAGCATTTAAGTTGGAAAACACCTTTATGATTGTTGAGTGCAATGATTAACACAGTACTGCTGAGGCCACCACTAAATCACATCCCTCAGTGCAACATCTACATCTCTTTGAAACACACCCAGCAATGGGGACTCCAGCACTTCCCTGGACATCCTGTTCCAATTTTTGATAACCCCTTCAGTGTCCTATTATACAATCTAAACCTCCTGTGGCACAACTTGAGGCCATTTGCTCTTGTCCTGTCACTTGTTAACTGGGAGAAGAGACCAATTCCCACCTGGCTGCACACTCCTTTCAGGTGGTTGTACAGAGTGATCAGGTCTCCCCTGAGCCTCCTTTCCTCCAGGCTGAGCCCCATCAGCTGCTCTTCATCAGACTGATGCTCCAGACCCTTCCCCAGCTCTGTTGCCCTTCTCTGGACATGATCCAGCACCTCCACGTCCTTCTTGGAGTGAGGGGCCCCAAACTGAACACAGGATTTGAGCTGTGGCCTCAGCAGTGCCCAGCACATGAGGATATTCACAGCCGTGGTCTTGCTGGCTACACCATTGCTGATAGTGGCCAGGTGCCATTGGCCTTCTTGGCCACCTGGGCATATTCCTAGCTCACGTTCAGCCAATTTTTTACTTCTGAACCATTCCTAATACGTAAAATATGCTAATATTACTTATTTCCCTAATGCTTGCAAGACACTAACTAAGTGTTAAATATTTGATAGTGACAGTGGCAACAGAAATAGAGGTTTTCAAAAAATGAAATACAGTTAATGCATCAATTTTGTGAGCTTTCATAAATTTTCACGATTTAAAGTGTTCAATGCTGTTTTTTCCCCCCAAGCTACAGTTCTTTAAAACTTGAGTCATGAAGTAAGAGTAAAAAGAGAGGAAGTAATTTCTGAACTCTCCAGGTACTGCTAAAAATTTTAAATTGAATTAAAACCTAGAAAGAAAAAAGGAAAAATATATGCAGACTATCAAAACAGACATCCTCAAAGTCTAGTTCTTGTGTATTTATTGGTTTAAGGTTGGTTTTGTTTGTTTTTTGGGGGGTTGGGATTTGGGTTGAAGATTTTTAAGTGTAGGAGTTTTAAAGTCAGTCTTTTGCTTCGAACGGTGAGGCTGGGGAAAGGGGATTTTATGCTTTATAATAACTCCACATTATCAACAACCTGAGACCTGTATGAAGATTTAGAATTCCATGGAGGCAGGGAACAGAAGGAAGAGAAGTAATATGAAAGAGAGAATAAAGATTAGAGCAAATATTGTAAGGAATTGGCTGGTTCTTTTCTGTGTACTCTGCTAACATCCAGCTGGCAAAAAGCCTTATAGCTCATGAATGGGAAATTCTACCAGAGGAAGGACTTTGCAACCTGAGTGAAAGAAGCCAGAGGCTGTATTAAATACAATAGGTTGAAGGGAGCAGACTTGAAAATGGTTCATAAAAAGATATTTTAATCCCCTACATAGGGACATATTAAATCAGTACCACAACAATTTTTATTTGAAAATGCCGTTTCAGCAATATTAAAATGTTTTACTTTGTTCCTGCGTGACTTGTGAATACAGGATGCTATTAGCTTGTATTACAATTCCATCTTATGGATAACTTTCTGAGTCTAAATACTTCTGAATATTTCACTCCACACAATAGTGGGGTCGTGATTTTCATGATAATTTAGTACAAAAGTAAATTTAGAAATGTTGGAATTGTCTCCATGTACCTGTTGTGACACTAAAGAGGCCAGAATGCTACAGATAAAGGGAAACATCAGTGTTGGAGTTCAGCCTGTGTTTTCTGTCCCAGGCAGATTCCCACTTTCTCCCTCCTCTCCCCTTCCCTCCTTCTGACCTCGCCAACCCAGACATATCTGCTGCAGAGAGGATGGAAGCTGGAACAGCATGTTCCTCTTTCCTATGCAATTGCAAAACTCCTTTGGGTGATATTTTCTGACACACCTGTGTGAGCACAAGACCCAGTAAGAGAAAAGGTATGTGCCTGAGTAGGCTTGCCAAAATTATAAGCAACTGAAAAAGTGATCTTTTAAAGGAAATTACCAAATATTAACAAATATGTAGCAATGATATTAAATAAATGCTTTTGTTTGCAAACACCAACATGTTTTTTTTTTCCTAAAAGGACCACCTTTCAAATGCTGAGTAGAATTTTTGTAAAGGTAAAAGGGAGCTTGCAAGAAATATAGAGTTTGTAAGAGGCAATTGAATTTTTTTTTTTTTCAGAAGTGGGGGAGAGCACTGGGTTGAAGTTGTTCTAGACAATAGGGTTACTTTCGATGGTGATTAATTGATTTCTAGAGACTGTGTTAATAAGAAATTCAATTCAGCACTTAGCCACAAGTGGAGTTCTATAGGTTAGGTGTAAAAATGTCTCCACCTTTCCTCCCAGCTACAATTACTGAAAAACTTCCATGCTCGTGTCTTATTTCAATGGATCTTTGAACATATCTGCTGCCTTACTGAATTTCTAATACTTTTCGGATTCAGCATCTAATTTGTTCTTAGGACTCAGGAGGCCTGATCTTGTCTAGTCTCTTTTTCTGTCTTAACACAATTTATGACAGTATGGGCTGTTCTGGCAGCAGGCAATATTTTCCAAGTTATGGGCTATGACCTGCAGGAACTGGATGTAGCAATAATCTGGTGAAGTGAAAGTTAGCCTCCCAGTTCTGTGTTTCATATAAAAAGTGAAAAGCATCATGTAACTGATTCACAGAGGAGAAATCACTAGACAGATGTTAATCATAATCTGTGAAGTTTATTATAATAGGGACAGTACACGATATGACAAGTGCTGGCATGCTATTTTTTACATATGGTAAATGTAAGAGAATGAGACAATGAAGCAATCTGCTTTTAAAGGCTGACAACTCTATAACCTTCAGTCCAAGGACTGAGTTGCCTGTTATTCAGGGTTTGATTTGTTGCAGCAGAACTCTGTGACCTTGGTGCAGTTTTACTAAGAAACTGTTGTTGGAAGGGAGGTATGTCAGAGCCCACAATACAAGACAAGTTAAAACCTAGGCAGACAATTGAGGAAAACAATAGTTAGCAGCTCAATGGCTTGAAAGAAAAAATACTGACATGAAAACTTATCTGAAAACCCCTTATAAATTGTAGGAACAAGAAGTGCAGGCACCTAAAGTGTAGCAGCACCAAGAGCCAACCCTTTTCAAGGGACAGTGGGTCCTTGCCCACTTGACCAGAATCAGCCTGGGCAGCAGAGGCTCACCAGATGTCCCACTGGTGGTGGTGAGCCCATTACTGCTTAGCTTGATACACAGACACAGATAGTTTGGGTTATTAATAGAAAAATCATGTCTTGTACTATAATTTTTGTGTGTATATATATATATATATNNNNTGTATATAAGTGTATATATATATATATCTTTCAAAGTGTTTTTGTATAAGGTAAATTTTTGTCCATATATTAAAAGTAATGCGAAGAAAGAGAATTAAAGCTGAATCATTGAATTATGAGAAACTAGTCAAAACTATTGGCTAAATGCTACAAATATATATCTCAAAATTATAGGTGTAATACATGTATGTATGTGTTTCATTGCTTGATTGCTTTATTACAAGTCATTAGTTTGAAGAAAAAAGGTAGGTCTATAAGATTACAGACTCAGAGAATGGCCTGGGTTGGAAGGGACCTTAGATGATTTAGTTCCAATCGTTCTGCCGTGGGCAGGGACACCTTCTACTATCCCAGGTTGCTCAGTGCTCCATCCAACCTGGCCTTGAACAATTCCAGGGATGGAGCAGCTGCAGCTTCTTTGGGCAGCCTTTGCCAGGGCCTCACCACCCTCACAGGGACGAACTTATTCCTAATATCTCTTCTAAGCCCCCTCTCACTTTAAAGACATTTCCCCTTTGTCCTGTCACTACATGCTCCTGTAGAAAGCACAAGAATGACAGAAGAATCACAGTCCCTCTCCATCTTTGTTGCAGGTTCCCATGTGAGGAATTGCTTGATGGCATTAACTCAGTATTAGATGTTACCATCCTACTGAATTTATGTAAGCATGCATTCTCCTTTTGGGATGTGAAAAGTAAAGTTTAGGAGGAGGGAAAAAGAGCTTCTGACTGTGACTACAGATAAGCAGTTGGACAGGCTGCCAAGGCATGTTTGAGAGCTGTCATCAGTGGTTTGTTCAGTGCTAGACAAGACACCACACACCCAGGATGTGTGTAAGCCACCAAATCAGTACCTCTGCTGCTGAGCTGAGCTAGGTGACTCACTAGAAAGGCTTTCCAACTGAAATGATTCTTCTTTAAAGAGTAAAATTCGTGAAAAACCTCAAACCTCAGAGCCGTGTCTGTGTGTCTGTGTGTGAAATCAAGACTGGTCCATATCACAGTCTTCCAGTAGAAAAGCAGTAATATGTATGTGATGAAAGAATGAAGTGGCAAATAAAAAATCCTGCATGAAATTAATTTAAGTTCAGATTTCTCAAGGAACACTATTTGGGGTTTTTTTTGTTGTTATTTGCTTGTTTTCTATTTCTGTTCTCCATTTAATACACATTATTTAGACAAGTAATCAGCTGGAGTTTAGCTTAAGCAATAACCTGTTTATCAAAACATTATACCATAAAAGAAGGCTATAAGACAAAGAATAATGGAATGGAGAGAGAGTGAGAAATAGTGTAATATGCAAGAAATATCTCTAGGGAGGTTACATATAATCTTAATTAGTGAAATACATATATTTTACAGCCATATAAAAGAAGGGATCTCCATCCTATTCTTCTAGACCAGTTCTCAAATCATTAAAAGCAAAACAGAATTTGTGGTTTTCCTCTTTTTTTTCCCCCTTTTTATTTTTTTTTTTTTCCCTGGGAAGCCTCATTATTGGCAGAGTCAAAAGCCAAATAAAGGATTTTTATGAAAATTGAAGGAAATATCTCAGTATTAAGAGTAAAGCTTATATTTCATCTTCCCTCTGGAAATTGTGAGCTTCAGTCCCAAGGGCTCTCCATTGAATTGTTACATGAGTATCCATAAGCTCCTCTTCACCTCAAGTCTTGTGTGAAGTTTTGGGTGCCACAGCACAAGAAAGGTATTAAGCTATTAGAGAGGATCCAAAGGAGGGACACAAGGATGGTGAAGGGCCTTGAGGGGCCGTGTGAGGAGCAGCTGAGGGCACTGGGTCTGTTCAGCCTGGAGGAGACTGAGGGGAGACCTCACTGCAGTCACAAATTCCTTGTGAGGGTCAGAGGAGGGGCAGGCTCTGAGCTCTGCTCTGGCCAGTGACAGGACCCGAGGGAATGGCTGGAAGCTGTGTCAGAGGAGGTTTAGGTTGGAAATCAGGAGAAGGTTTTTCACCCAGAGGGTGGCTGGGCACTGGAGCAGGCTCCTCAGGGAAGTGGTCACAGCACCGAGCCTGACAGAGCTCAAGGATGGTTTGGACAAGGTTTTCTGGCACCTGGTGGGATTCTTGGGGTGGGCTGCACAGGGCCAGGACCTGGATACCATGATCCCTGTGGATCCCTTCCAACTCAGAATATTCTATAATTAATGACTTAGTTAAACATGTCAGGAAAACAATCTAATATATTTTCTTAAAGGCATTATTTTCCCGTATTGTGAATTCCTTGATTGCCACAATCCCAGAAGAGACTAGGAAAGAATTTAGTAACACTTTTACTGTTGTTTACTTTTACCAGAAGATGAAGGAAGAAATAAATTGTTATTTAAATATTGAAAATTCTCATAGGGCCTTTTCTTTTATCGTTCATAATAACTGCAATTTTCAGAACACCTTCTCCTTTTCTTGCAGTTCTTCCAGAGAAATCCTAGGAGCTATTTATCAACTAGGCTGTTTTCATAACAAAACCAGAAAGTTTTTAAAAAACTTTCAATAGCAGAAACGGTAATATATGATAATATGTGCTAGTTCATATCTTTATATGTACAGAGAAAAATCTCAGCTGAAGAAATTTAGCAATTTTCCAGTTAAATTTTGAATATTGCCCATTGTTTATGTTTAAGCAAGAATTCTCTTGATATTTCTTGTCTGTCAATGACTTGGTTCCTATATGAATATCTTGCTATCAAATTTAATTTAAAAATTCAACTTTTAATCCAGAACCTGAACATAATTGAAGGCCTTAAAGAGTATGAAAAAAAAGTCTAGAAATGTAACTATTGATTGATTTAGTTTATTTTTAATGCTTTGCCTAAAATACATAAAATTTCACAAACCAATGTTAACTGTGCACCAACAATTTGTTTTTCCCCTTTCTCTCCAAGAAAATTTCTGTACTACTATTCAAATGCTCTCAAAAGGAAAAGTTTAATTTAAAAATTCTTAATAACATTAGAAATCAGGAAAATCAATAAAAGTGATTCTTTACATTCTCAGCTAGTTTCTTCTTTCCTAGACAATTTCACGTGTTAACTTTGGTAACAAAAATAGGTGAATCTTTTCTAATGTTGTTTAAAACTGGTTTAAATTTTGTTCCAATTTTTTACTCCATTTACTCAGTCCTCTACAACTGCTTTGGGAAAGCAAATGAGAAATGCTTTCACTAATCTTCATTTCTGATTACCTTAAAAAAATCTAAATTCTATATTCATATGCATAGCACTTCTAGATTCATAAGACTATTTAATTTCTGTTGTTCTTATACTTGCAGTCTGCTCAATATTTTGATTAGCACTTACCTGGATTATTGTTAATTTTGAACATAGCCACAATGTAATGCATTATGAGAAATGTGAAAGTACAGTTTCCTTTAGTTGCTATGCCACTCAGACCGTCTTCTACTGTGAGGGCACTTGATTACAAGTACACTGAATTAATGTGAAATACAATATTATTGCAGAGAAATTGTTTCTAAGTGGAATATTACCCCAGGAGATTTTTAGATTAAAACCTGAGAATAAACTTGGAGACATTTTAATATCTGTAAACTGGACAGGACTCTGTGAGAAAGGGATCAG
This sequence comes from Picathartes gymnocephalus, assembly GCA_013390045.1. NCBI lineage: Eukaryota > Metazoa > Chordata > Aves > Passeriformes > Picathartidae > Picathartes > Picathartes gymnocephalus. The sequence goes on from WEKY01041640.1 coordinate 137,176, forward strand.
GCAGGATGATTTATGCACCTGGACTAGATCTAGGATGTACATTTATGAGATGTTACTCTTTGTAGACCTACTGAGACCTGCAAATTCCACAGAAGACAAAATTCAGCTGCAAATGAGCCTCTTTCCACAGCAGAATTTTGGTAGGATCACCAGAATAAGCTAGGGATAGTATTAGACTTTGGTTTTTAAAAGCTGTAATACAAATTAAACATCTCCCTCCTTGACATGATGGTCCAGATGTTCTGTCAAGCTCAGGGAGCCTCTCAGCCATCAGTTGCTCAAAATCTAGAAGAAGTATTAATCTCTTTGCCCAGTTTATTATGGTACACTGCCTAAAAATACACTGCCAGCCCCTGGTTCAGACATGCTTTTGGCATATCTCAGTTGTAGATCTCACTTTCTAGAAAGAAATATTGTACCCTTAAACTAATTAGAAATTCTGAAACCTCTCAGCTTTTCAACCATGCTGCCACCGCTGACCCTACAGAAGGCCACAAGCTGTTGTGAAAACTTAAAATCCTTTGCAAAGCCTAAAATAAAAGCTAGTTGTACAAATTTCAGGAATATGCAGACATGGCTTTGTAAGCATGTAATATTGCCAAAGGCATGAAAGTCAGGTATGTTTCATGCACTGAAGAGTGAGTTGATACTGTGCTTTGTAATGGCATTTTTAATGGATTTTTACTGTCACGTAGATCTGCAGGGCAGTAGTATGGCAAAAGGCTGGAATGTATACAGAGGTTTTTTCAGTGGTGATTTTATTTGTCTGGCAAATTTAATTTCTTCTTCCTTGGATGGTGGATTTGAAAAACAATGTAAGTTCACTCATCTTCATCAAATCCAGCTGTGTTGAGAGTGAGACTTATTAGGCATTTCATGTAATATATGCTGACTTAGGTGTGTTACGTCATTTATCTTCACTTGTGAGCAGACCTCAGAACTCACTTGTGGTAATGTCATTGATGATTTATTAGTCTTCTCACTTGTGAAGATAAATGTCATATCAGACCTCAGCCATCACCCCTTCCTTCTACATATAAATCCAGATTTAGAAAAGAGAGTGAGAAAGAGAATAAGGGAATATTCCCAAATGGTTTGTGGTTAAGCGATGTCAAGCTTTCTGTGGTAGATATTGGACATTTACTTTAATAAATCTTGTTGTTTGAACATTTCTTCTTTGACATATCCCTTCAGGCAGATGCCACTGAAACATTCAGGTACTTTCCTTCATGCTGCACAGAGGATTTTTTTTTTTCTAGGAACGCCAGCACTGATTGGTAAAAGCCCCTTTAAAAGCTTTACCAGAGGAAATGGCTGGCAGACAGAGAGGTACATTTGTCAGATCCACAGAAGGGCAAAGTCCCCATTTAGAAATGAAACCTGAATACCACTTACGTGCATCTTTGGTCCAATTTTATGGGCTTTCATCTATCACTCAAAACTCAAAGAAAGAACTGTGAACAAAGTAGAATAAAACAAGACTGAAGGCTGAGCACCATTCTGGCTCATTTCTAAGCTTCCATGGACACTGTGTTACAAAGGATCACAAATCAGGTAAATTTGGTTTTATCTTTTGAATCTTAAAGGCTTGGATCAATGCTTTAATGTGCAGGATATAATACCCAGATGAAGTTAGGCAGTTGTGTGACAGGTTGAATTAGAGTTATTACAGATATGTCACTTGCCATGATGCAGATCTATAGGAAAGGGACACAAATTGTGCCATTGTGATTTAAGTCTTCATGAATTATTTTTAACAGCTGAGGATGTTTATATTATCAGATGATCTTCTTTATGGAGTGACTTTCTGATGAATAAAACCCCAAGCAACAAATAATCTTCTTGAGTGTGCAGTCTTTCTTCATGGTGGTAAAAGGCACTTAGGGTTGGTCCGCTTAACTTGTCCTGGTGAGAACACATCATGAAATCTGAACCCAGAAAGCAGCTTGATTTCTGTGCAGAAACAACTAAATTGCCTTCTAGAAAAAGCTGGTTATGTTGAAAGCCATCATGTAGCATCGTGACAGCTAAGCTCACTAAGGGCACTCACACCTCCAAGCTGGTTTTCTCCTATAAGCACAATGGTTCTCAAGGCTTTAGTTTTCCTGCATTCATTCCTCCTGCAGGTCCCAAATTTGATTAATCCTCTGCCCTTACATATTTTTCACAGGGGAAAAATGCAAGAAAAATAAGATGTTTTTTGGAATCTGTTTCTTATTAAATGGACAAGGAATATTTTAAATGTATATGCTTGTGCGCTTGCATAAATAAATATGTATATATATGCATATATGTACACGCACACATGTGTACAAAGGCACACCATGACAACATAAAATAGATTGAAACACCAATCCTATATATTGCAGTCATATCTTTCTGGAGGTGGTAGATATCAACCCAAAAGGAATAGTACCTTTACTAGTTGGAGTTCAGTTAAGGCTAAACATTTCTAAAGAGAAGGAAGTCAACACATGAATATAAATGCCTTATGCCATATGTCTGTCTCAGTGTTAATATGATTTATGAGGGTTTTGGGCCATAGTACAAGCTTTTCACAAACTTTTCCTGTCAGAGAAATATGTATGAGATATATTTCTCCATTTAATGCCACTGGGCCAAAAGGAAGAGAAACATGGGGTGAGGATGACTTTTATTTGGAGTACACGAGATCTGCCCGGAGTTGTCATGCTGAGCTTTATAAAACACACAGAACTCATTTCTCATTGTTCCTTTAGAGGAGTTTATGGCTATCTGCCATAGCTCCCCTCAGACATAGGTGTTTGCTCCAGGAAAACCTGATATGAGAGAGAGATGATGTGCTAAACCAGGAGCCAGGAATATCTGTGCCTAGAGACTGGCCCAATCTTTTGCAAACACAGATGTGTAGAGCATGTGGCAGGGTACCCTGGTGAGAAAGACTTGGTGGAAACCTCTAAAACTGGTAGAAGTGGTATGGGAGCTGTTAAAATGGGGCTTGATTCTGAATCTGCACAGAAATTTTTCACGGAGGCCAAGCCAGCTGGCCCATCACTATTAACCACATCCTGAAAGTGAAGGTGGAATGGGAATGCGTTAAACCAATGGCTGCATTTCACAGACAAACAAAAAACCAAACAAACCCAGGGATAATCACCTAGCATAATTTCAGTTTATTTTAGCATAAAATAGCTATACTTTCAAAAATAAGATTTAATTTTAGATTTGTGGATTTGCCAAATAATATCTGCAGGAAAAAAAATTCCTGCTAGAAGCAGCACAGGATTTGGCTTACTTTGGGTACAGTCCAGAGATTTCTCTTTCACAAACAGCTGGTGATCACTCAGGTCATCCCAAGCTCAGGAGAGATACACTATTTATATTTGTGTAGTGAAGAGTTTGCTTCAACAGCAACTATGCAGTGGAACTATGTAATTCCTAAGAAATTGAATGGTATTCCTTCAATTCCTTCTTCTGGAAGTTTAGAAGGACATCTGAACACCTGTTTTACAGATAGTATCCCCGTGGCTTAATTCTGCTGTTAACAAATCAGAAATCTGGTCTGTGCTTCAGGGGTAAAGCTGAAACACTGACAGAAAAGCATAATATTCAAAATATTAGCTCAACACTCTGCTTCTGCCTTAGACCATTGTGCTCCTTATTCAGATATGTTAGAAATGGTGCAAAAAACCACCACTAAACAGAATGCAAACATATGTTCAGATAGAGAATCTGATTTCTTTTTGTCTTTTAGACCTTCCTGAGAGCAGCCTGAAAAAATTCGATGTCCAAATCATATCTCTCTCCTTAGTGCTGATATTGAATTAAATCACCCCAGAAACATAGCACCGAGTATGCTATGATTAAAAATTAGTCCTTGTTAAAGCATAGGCCAAATCAAATCCCAATACTATGAGTGTATAACAGATTTTTCAAGCTTATAGGAATTTAGACAATGCTTAAATCACTATGTATATTTATATATAATGCCATTATTTTCTAAAATAATTCACATAATATTTTATGACACAAAACTAATTTCAGCGCAGAAAGAAAATTTACATTCATCCTTTAGTCTTTGTAACGGTAAAAAAATATTCCTTTTTTCTTTGATATGATGCAATTTGTAACACCTACAGCCTCTAATGGGCCCCAATGTACATCAAAATTCCTTTCACATTGCTTAAATAGATCCGGGGTCTGCACAGTAGAAGTTAATCTGGACTGAATATTTTAGCTAACATGCAGGTGAATAGGCCCTGTATATATTAATACCAGGGAGATTGTCCAGCCCTCCGTGTTAGTACTATGTATTTGCTATTCAGGAAACACAAACAAACAAATAAACTTGTAGAAGAAAACAAAACTCTCTTCCAAGACTTTCATGCAGTGAGTTTGGCTGAGGAATCAAAGCACAGTTGTCTGAAGGTTTGCAGATGAGAGCAACCTTTCTCCAGGATGAAATTACTAAATACTGCACAGCATGAAAAGCCAAGAAAAGAGAAATTATTTCAAGCTTTTGGAAGCATTCTTTCAAACAGGATTTTCTCAGCCCACATCCAACCCTGCATGTATAGACACAAGAGAAAGGGAGGGAAGCATCCTCCTGTCCCCTCTTGTTGTTCAAATAGCCAACTCATCAGAAATGTTAATGAAGTATCAATACTGAGACATGTCCTATTGTTATTTCAGGGAGAAAACAGGAGTTTAATCAATATCTTGTCTCCAATGCCAGCTAAAAGTCTAATAGAATTCATATATTACATTACTATCTTGCGTGTCATGCTCTGTGTTCTGCTTGGGTTTTTTGGTTTTTTTTCCAGAGAATGATTGGATTTCATCTGGCAAAGCAATACAACCAATGGCAGTAGAATGTGTCTTCTCATACCAAAGAGTGCAGCACTAGGAGTACCTCACACAGGGAGTTTTAATTTCCTGTGGCTGAATATGTGATTTTATCTCAGAAAAATGTTTCAGTTTGCACACCTAGTCTACGTGCTTGTTATTTTGTGTGGAGTGGTGAATTCAGCCTGGTTTGTGTACAATTGTGTATAATTGTATATTTGTATATAAAAGTCAAGTTCAAAGCTACTTCAACTATGTAATGTCAGGCATGATTTGTGCCACTAATACATATCACATTATGGATATATTGATAGGAAGATGACTATTCAAGACTTTAGTGCACCTTTTTTCCCTTCTTCAATAGATTTAGATAGTGCATTGAAATCCCTACATTAGATTTTGCTATATAACTAGAGTTATCTATGCCTCAATAACTTACCTTTTCAGATGTTTTGGAGATGATCACTACATTGTGAAATGAATCTATATCTTTGCTGGCTAGGTAACATGAAGGTATCACTCAGGGTACTATAGCCCATTATAAAGTAGCTATTTGATCAGACAGCTGGAATTGGAAAGAGGTTGACACAGAGGAGACAGGTACTATTTTATTTATTTTTTTTTTCTGGAAGGTCTAAGGTAAGTTAGAAATTGTTCAAATATAACAAAGGCTTGGAAGTGGCAAAACAAGTTATTTAAACACGATTCACTGAAAGAGCAAGATTGAATTTTCTCTTGTGTATGCAAGAAGGTTTGCAGTATCTGGTGTATCTGTAAGGTGAGTGTGGTCAGAGCAGGTGCACTGAGAAGGGAGACCATCTAAGCTTCTGGCTAAGCAGAAAATAAATAAATAAATAATGAAGAACAGGTTTTTCACTGGGGCAACTCCCTGGATTTGCTCAAGGCACAGTTCCTGGCCTGGCTGAAAGAGAATCACACGGGTGAATGTGTCAGTGCGGGTCTGCTCTTTCCAGCCTGAAGAGTGTAGGATCCCAGCCCTGAAGGGATGCTCCCACAGCGCCGAGCGCAGGCGGATCTCTGGGTACTGCTTGCCTTTGAGTCCCTGTGCCTGTGTTTACAGCCGTGTGAGTTTAACCACTGACACTCCTCCCATATCCTAGGCTGGACCAAAAGGAATTCTAAGAATTTCTGTTTAGGTCACTGATCTGTTAAAAGTGCTACAGAATGTGTCTTCTTACTTTAAGGGTGTCCCTATACAACTAGGATCTCAATATAGTAAAGTTATTTACCTACACCGTTGTTTTAAGGATGAGATTTCTCTCCCTACTGTTAATTTTGATTCCTAGTCATTATTCTCTCCCCATCTAAATTCTGACTGGAACTTTGTTCTTGGCTAATATGTATCACAGCTGAGTTTTGATGGGGAGCAGTGTAATTTGTAAAGCTGGAGTAGGTCAAAGGGTGCAGACAAAGAGCTCCATCTCTATGTTTCAGCTTCACTACTGTTGAAAGTACCCAACGAGATAAATGCTGATTATAGAGTTCAGTCTCCCAGAAAACATTTTAGTAACATGAAACAATCATTCCCAATGGTATTTTAAATCTTTCCCCCAGATATATTAAAAGTAATCCTCTATAGAGAAGCAATTAATATTCTAAATGTATTTGTCTCCTCTAAGTAAGGTTTGGTGTTCCATGGTCTGGTGATCCTCTTGTCTGGGAAGTACAACATTCTGAGATCTGGCAGCTTTCCCAGAGTTATTCCTGAGAAGCATGAGGGAAAACTAAGATACTGTAGCACATATGGATCTTTGATGCATCTGTTTTGGTGGCAAGGTACACACATAAAAGTTTTTTTCTTTAGCTTAGCTTCATTATTTTTTTAACAGAGCAATATGGCACAGAGGGCTGAGAAACTAATATTTAGGGTTGTTTCTTTGTTTGTTTATCTTTTTATAAATTAAATGTGTAAACCAGTGACAAAACTCTTTTCTCTTTGTTTTCTGTGGTAATTTCAGAAAGTAATTGTTGTTTGTATTTTGCAACGACTTCAGATTAATAGCAAATATGCAACATCAATTTGCATTGAAACCATTGTTAGATAAATAATAATTACTTGGCAAAGTGCTTGCTGGAAATGCAAAGTCAATTAACTTGAGCGTTGTTCTACACTCAGCAGTAATTTATAAAGGTTCGGTTGGTGGGTTTTAATGGTATTTGTGTCTTTTCCAGCAGCTATAGCATAGAGCTAACATTAAGTACTTAGAGAACGCTTTTAACTCCTGTCATTATTTGTATATCTTTTAAATGGTAAATATCAGCAATTTGATGACATCCAGTAAGTGGAACTACTGCCACCAAAATACCCTGCTTCTTTCGATCTGCTTATAAACGTATAAAGAGATGCACTTGCTGTTTTAATAGCACTGGGCCAGATCCTAATGACCCTTATAGTAATTTTTTCAGTTAGCAGGACAATGTTTGTCACGGCCTGAGAATGAGACAGTGCCAATTGGTACCAAGAGAATTACCAAGACATACACATTTTGTGGGGTTTTTTTCCCAATTTTTATTCAGATCAAGTTGAAATGTTATTAATTCATAGCACTTTTCTAGCAAACACTGTGCTATTATTCCTCATAGCTATGTCTGTCTCATTAAGTTCTAGTTGTTTGGGGGGTATTTTGCTTTCTGGATCTATATCTTCATTTCGTGAGCTCATCATGGTGAGTAGAGGAAGGGGAAGAAACAGGAACACCAAGCTAGGGAAGAAGCTTCTAGGTTATGAAATCAATCTCTTGCAGCACTATGCTATTCAACTCTTAAAAACTTACTCATTATTCTTATAAATATTCAAGCTCTTTTTGTCTGCATTATTTTCAATGAAAGACCTTTTCCAAATCTGATAGGCAGGAAGGGTCAGAGCCCATTTCTAAATTAAATCTAAATTTATTCATGTTCGGCTTCTGTCTATTTGTTCTTGTGCCAATGCACTCCTTTAGCTCAAATGGTTATTTTCTCTCCCTTGTCTTCATTTCCTTGTTGTGTCTAAAGACAGCAATCCTGTTTCTCCTCATCCTTCACTTTTCTAATCTAATGAAACAAGTCCTTTTGTTCATTTTTCATGTGGAAAAAAAAAAACCAAAACATTTCTGGATCATCCTTTTCTGTACCTTTTCCTCTTCAAATTCACTGATCCATTTATATGCTCACTTTATTGGTGACAGAATATTTTTTGTGGTTCTTCAGCAGAATGGGAAGAAAGTTCTTATATGCCCTCCCTTATTTCCACCTCTACTGTCTTCAGGTGCACGTTTCCCTTTACTTTGCCTGCAAATACTGGTAACCACAGCTGAAATCTAGAACGATTTAATCTGAAAAGCTCTCTAAATCTTGTTAAAGGGCATAGAAAAACACCCACTGATTTTTGCTGTTTTAGAAACATTATCTCATTTTGTTACTAAACAATTACGGGTATCTAAAGGCACAAGTAGAGACATTTATCCTTCCCTTGATGCATATGCAGGACTGCAATAAGCCCATTAGACTGGTGAGATTTATGGGTGTTTATAATGGGAATAACAGGCCACAGTGGGTGGCAAAGGGAGAGAAAGAGTCTGAACTCGAGATTGGAAGCCAACAGCTTGAGCTCTAATTAATGCTGAGTGAATATTTTGAAAAAATATAATGTGCTCAAAAAATGCTGTGCTTTTGCCTGTTTTGTACATTTTCTTCCACACTGTCCTTAATATAAAAAATCTCTTTTCAGTTTACCTCTGTTTGGAAGAACCCTTTTTTGATAATAAGAAAACATTGCCAAAGCCATTTCTGAAATTCTCAGTATTTCTCTGCTTTTCCAGATGTATGGAGTTCTTTCTAGGCTGGGACATACTCTTGCTAAAAAAAATGGGTAAACAGTCTTTCCTGTAAAGTGGATGTAGGGAAGAAAAGAAGCTGGAGAATTGAGACCATAAAGGACAAAAGAGCATTTTTGAACTTTCATCTTTCCATCTTTAGACAAAAATGAGATTTTGGCTATGTAGCATGCAAGAACACTAGATTTAATCATTCTTGTCTTTTTCCACAGGTGTTCTGAAAGATTGATTTGGTGCTTGTCTGGCAGACTTTGATTTCACTCGTATCACATTTTCAACAAGTAATTAATTATATGTGTGCATGAATGTAACATTATGTATGTAAGTTCTCATCTGATCTAATCACACATCACTTACTGGATAATGTGATTGCCTGTAGAGACCCAAATGCATCGCCATATAAATCCTACATACTATTTTATATGTTTGCTGGGAGTGTAAGTTTTAACCCAACATTCACATCTTTTCCAGTTTTTGTAATCAGTATTTGTGAGTGTGGTGCAGTACTGTTTGCAAATATTATACTAATATAATTCTAACCTTCTTTTCCATTTTGGAAGATTGCTGATTTAAGTCCTTTGCCAGAAATTTCAATTATATTTTGTGTCTATTAACTAAATTGATCTCTATTTTGTCTGTTTTGTCCCTATTATGGCAATTACCTCTATTTTGTTTTCAACAACTGTGCATTTTCCTCTGTTACACTGCCAGGGCAATGGCTGAATAGTTGCATAATTGTTCCCCAAGCTCACTGTCCTCCTTACCTCTCTGTATGTCACATTATTTCCTCTACAGCATCTGCCAGTTAGACTTAACAGAAAGCCCCTTCCTAAATTCCATCATGTGTGCTTGTGTCCTCTTGGCCATGTTTGCAAAGACTATAGACCCTTGACAGATCTCTCAGCCTGCCTTGCAGACAGGGAACACGTCTGTCTCTCCCACACACAGTTTGCTTCTCTGTTTCCAACAGCTGACTTCAATATTATGTCTTTAATGAAAAATATCTTGCTAATATTTTGCTTAATAACTTTTGAGCTTGCATGCTACCTAGCAACAAATAAAAAATTAAAGAATAATTTGCTTTTGGCTCACATTTTGGTTACAAGTTGTCATATCAGAATTTCCATATTTCTTTTCACTTACAGGGATCTTTTAGACCTTAGTACCATTTGCTATCCCTTCCTGTCAAGGCAGGAAAATGTAACTGTGACCATTATTTTCCATTTTACTTCAATTCTGCCATTTTAAGTTTCTGAAGCTGTTAAATACTATGAAAATAAAATTTCTTCCACCCGAATAAATTAACCAGTATATATGTAGGTACTGCTCAGAGATATGAAGCTATAACATATTTCTTTATGCAAGATATATGCAACTCGGAACTATATCTCCTCAGTTGTTTTTCATTCCATCAGGTTCCTGATGGATTTAAACTGGTCATGTTTTTTAACACCTTGTTACAATTATGGATTTCATCCTATTGAAGCCATTGAGCATTATATTAATGCTATCTAGCATAATCTGCAGAACCATTAATATCAATGATGCCTGACATACCCGTTTCTTCTACAAGAAACCAGAGTCCTCAAGGTGGATTTTTTGTTGGACTAATGTTTTAAGTTCAATTCTGGTCAGAGGGAAAATGTATTTCTTATTTTGTTACAGTCCAAAAGTGTATGATTTCATCAGTAAGCATAAATGTACTTGTGGAAATTTGTGGCAAAATTGCACCTTAACAAGAAACTTTATGAAGCCTGTGAGAACCCCACTTCCAACTGGCCCATGGTTTGATCTCTTAAAGGAAAAAGCGCTCTCAGGAATGTGTGCTCTTTAGTTTGTACCTTAGTGCACATGCCTAGCTTATTTGGTGAGGAAATTATGGGGTTTGTATAATAATTTTAAAAATCCTCAAAACTGTATCAAATTGTAATTGCTGATTACAATCTGATCTGTGTGATCAGGTGTGTCATCTAGTTTGTTCCTTAGATGAAGTACAGATAATGCATCCATAATATTAAAGTTCTAGCTTTGCATCACAATCTTTTGCTTTAGAAAGAGCAGTCTGCAGGTAACACAGGGGAGAAAGTAACTTGGCCTTTAAGAGGTGCTGATAACAACTGAAGAGAAAGTGAGTTTGATTGCAAAGCTCTGGATTCAATTAATCCCCTAGACACTGCACACCCTCCCAGCCACTGACATCCCTTAGCTGGTAATCAGCCTCTGCTCAGGGGAGGTCCAGAGCTGCATCACTGGCAATGCTAACACCCAGCTACTTGATAAAACCTCTCTGGGACTTGTCTGTGCTTTGATTTAGCTCAGTCATGGTGATCCCTCAAAAATATTTTTGCAGTGTTTCATTTGAGACCTGCCTACTGTGAGAGGGGTGCTCCAACACCGCAGACCACAGCGCTGGCTCTCATTCTGAACAGGCTTGTCTGGTTACCTGATGCAGTCAGTCAATCACCAGTAAACTCATCTTTCCACTTAGCTTTGAAGTTTTTATGTAACTGGTTCTAAAGTTAAATAGGAAAGAAATAAGCCTTGAATTTGGATGAAGTTAGATGTGATACAATTCTTCCTCAGCAGCACATTTATCAAAAAGAGGCTCATTTTTATGTTGAATGTCTAATTAGTTGGGTGCTAACACTATATGGCCTCTGAAGATTTAGATGGCATTTAGAAACCTCTCTGCTCTGCAAAATCTATGCCATGGCAGACATTCATAAAAGGAACATAAGTTAGTAGTCTAATTAAAAGAAATTATGAATATTCTGAGTTACAGGAAGTCCCCAGGGTGCTTCATGCACAGTAAAATTCTTACTGTATGAAGGAGTTCATAACTAAGTTACTCCAAATTAGAGATTCCCATTCAGGAATTGTACAAGAGAGGAAGTCGCTTCTCTGAAAAAATGTCATGCAGGTCTGAAAATATAGAACTCTCCTTGTCAGTCCTTAACTCAACGAAATATGGGAAACTTTAAAAATGTAAATCTTATAATTCTTCTTTCTTAATTTTATTCCAAATCTGCTAAATAATTATTTGATTTTGCATTTTACCAGACTGAATTTATTTTATTTTCCATCCAAATCTTGTTTGGTACTATGAATGAATTCAGGTTAATCTGGCAAATACTGACATCCCACTCCATGGGATACGATGGACATAAAACAAAAGTGTAAAATTAATGAAAGTGTGTCTTTTATTCAGCACAGTGTTGGTGATTGACAAGCTCTACAGGTTTTCTCCTCACTAAAATGCCACACATGCATTCAGAGAGTAAAACCATGAAAGCCAAGTCTTAAGACATTTAGAGGACCATGAGAAAGTGCAAAACCTGTCACAAAAATCTTGTGGCAGGCACAGACCAGCAGGAGAGGACTGGTTTCCATGGTAGAGATGCCTGTCCATCTCTGAGTTTACTGCATTTCTGACCTCTTCAGTCTTGTAATGTGTTCTCCCCAGAGATCCCAATAGTGCCAAAAGCTTTTAAGGTTAACCATGAAATGAACCAGGCACAGCTGGGTGATGGACAGCAGTCTCTGACCAGGAACAGAGAAGACAATCTGGCAGAACAGCAACCAAAAGTGACACAGCTGAACCTTCAGGGCCTTGTTTGGTAGTAGTATCAACCAGCTCCCAAAGGCATTCAGGTTTTAATATCCTGCTGACATCTTTCCTTCTGGTAAGATATTTTTTTTTCTCTACTGCTTGTGCTTTGCCCTTATCGAGTGGTGTATCAGAGAACCACAGAATAGTATCACAAATTATTTAAATTGGAAAAGACTCTTAAGGTCATCAAGACCACCTATTGGTAGAGCACTGACAAGACCATTACTCAATCATGTCCTACACTACCACATCTACCTGTCTTTAACTGCCTCAAGGAATGGTGACTCTACCTCTTCCATGGACAGCCTGTTACAATTCTTGACACACCTTTTGGTGATGCAATTTTTCCTAATATTCAACTTAAATCTTCTGTGGCACAACTTCAGGCCATTTCCTCTTTTCCTGTCACTTGTTACTTTAAAGAAGAGACCAATAGCCACTTTGCTCATGACTTTGTCTCTAACACTGACATTCTTTCAACAGTGAATGGAAAAATATCTTCTGTTTAAGATGAAAAATAAGAATGTGCAAACCTGTGAATATAGATGAATTTTTAAATTCCTATAAAAGGATCTTATTTTAACCTTCTTTTTCCATTTTGGAATATGTTATAGAATCATATTATAACTGAACCTCTGATTGAAAGTCAATACTTCATAAAACCAAGGCACATAAGGTAATAATTAAAGTAATTCAGCAGGCAATTTTTGCTGAACTTTTAAACTTTTACAAGGAGAAAAGCTGTAACGTATGAAGTCTGAGAAAAGGAGGGTGCAGTAGAATTACTGGAAATGTTAAGGATACAATTAAAAACTAGTTGACCTAAGGAAAGATGACAGACATAATTAAGCAGAGATTTTTTTTTTTTTTGGTGTGCATACTGTTAAGTATGCAATAGGATGGGCTTGAAAAGAATTACTTAATGATGGTTTAAAGAATATGTTTCACCTCCCATGGCAAAATTTTGCAGTAGTTTCTGACTGCCCTCTCTCTGACTCCAATTTAATTGTATGTCAGTCTCTTATTCCTACTTGCCTTTGACCTATAGATACAGCAAGAGGAATCACTCTGACTTTAATGTGCCAGAAACCTCTCATTTTTGTACTGTATGAATTTTCCAATGTAGCTACGATCCATAAAGGCCATTGGCATAAAGTGCAAGAAGATGTGAACGCAAATCAGGGCAAGCAAATGAATGCAAATTATCTCTAATACAGAAATGTTCCATTGTAAATTAATATTAGCTTATCTTTACATTACATTGTAAGAGAGAGAAAAGAAATTAAGAGAAAGGAAGATAGGGAGGGATGTGACTACAGCGTTTTGGCCAGAGGCTTGTAAGTGTCACTGATCGCATTTTAATGTTGAGATTTTTATGCATTCAGAATATTAAAACTTCTATTACATTTTCAATTAAAAACTCACATAGAATACATGTTAAAGTAATAGCATGCTCTCCAAAGAAATTGATGTATGCACATTTCGAGGGAATGGTAATGTTCTAAATTTATAAACTGAGAGGTTTGCTTAGAGAATTAGCTACAGAACATCTTTTGCAAACATCGTGGGACATTGCAGACTCTCATTACATTTTCTGTACTAAATTCCATTTCTTGAATAATCTCTGTCTCCAGGGCAGTTATTCATTACCATTTAGAAAGAAAAGGTTCAACACCAAGTAAACAGTCAGCCTCTTCAGAGGGAGCAGGGCACATTGAACAATGCCTATATGATGATTTAGAAAAAGATTAGGTTTGGGCAAAACTTGTATGAAATTCCACCTCTGATGAAATCTCAGCAAATTTCTCACGAGTTCTAATGGAGTATTGATGCCTGAAGCGGCTACCTGGAAACAGAGACTAGACAGGAGTAAGGGAATAAAGGTGGATATTTATTTGAAAGCTTTCAAAGGTACACCCTGGGGAGCCACAGGCTGCCACTGCACCCTAAGGTGGACCCCCAAGATGGACGACAAGTCACGAGTTCTTACCCCAGTTATAGGTTTTGGTCCATTAGCGTATCAGCATAAATTTGCCAATTAAAACTTTAGCTACTGATGTAATTCTCTCCAGCGTGCCCCCCCTTTCTCTAGATGTTGGTTTACACATTCTGGGCCCAGCACAGCCCGAATGTCCTTGGAGAACAGGCCTGGAGAGGTTTGTTATGTCTGTCATAGTCTGAGAGAGCAGCAGCTAACAGGTTACAAGACAGTTCAGAGTCACACACCAAGCACTACAGGATTTGAGAAATGTGAAAGTTAAAATCCAAGGCATCAGTATTGAGTATTGTAAGACACTAAAGCATTTCAGTTGTCCTACATTTTCTACTCAGGGTTTTTGACAATTAGATTACTTAATGAACTGACAAATTTTTTTGGGATGATGTTTGTCATGAACTATGTTTCTTTAAATAGTAAGAGGTTCCAGTTGCAGAACTGTTATCCTGTTAACCTCCTCAGCAGTTTAAAGTCTTTCCATTAAGCACTTCCTTAATGAATATAAACAGTTGGTTGTATCCAGCAGAGTTAGACAGGAGAAGCATTTATCCTAAATTGAAAAATTAATTCCATGCATTTAGGCACCATTCTCTCTAGAATGGGACAAATCCAAAACTTCCTTAACTTATATGACAAAAGGAAGACCTAGAACAACAAGTTGCTTGATCATGCCACTACTTTTTTCAGGGGACATCAATGCTTAGGTCCCTGTTTTTTTGTTATCTTAAATCCAAGGTAGCTTAAAATTCTAGATGGTTCTGCTGGATAAGTTTCCATTTCTCTAAAGACATCTTCTTTAGGCATGCACAGCGGCTTATATATGAGCAGATTATAGAGTTGCTTCCAGGTTCAGTGTTAGGTCCTTCCTCCAGGAGTACCCGAGTCATGTCTTCATGGCTTTGTAAGGCTACCAGTCTGTGACTGATCTAGGTCTGTGTTAGCATGTGACTGGGAAAGTTACATGGATTTAAAAAAGATGTCTTGCACCACTTGCTCAGTCAGGTTGACCAGTAGCACTCACAGCACCGCGGTATAAACCAGCACTGCTCTCCAAGGCAGTGTCTGTGGAAGGTGTGGTAATCTTCCAGGACCTGCTAAACCAAAGCCTCAAAGCCCACAGTGTCAACGTGGCAGATTTATAGATAAAAAGTTCAGCACAAATACCTTTCTAAGTGCTATTTTTTTCCCATCAGCAGAGTGTGGTCATGACATAAAACTCATCAAGTTAGGAAGCTGAACCTGGAGTAACCAACAATATTGGTACTGTAAAGGGAAATAGATCATCTAGTAGGTTCACCTAATAGAGACCAGTGAGCAAGACTCTAATTCCAAGGGGACCAATATTTCACTTCCATGGCAGAGTTTCCTTTAAGGGAAGAAGCAGTAACCAAGCAGTGGAGAGGAGATAAGTTAGAGGCTGAAACACCTTGTTTCACATATTTGTGAAAAAAACAGCTATCCTTCTTGTGGATCAGGTTTGAACAGAGGCACTCCAGAGTGAAAACCATCACACTCCACAGGAACCATTTCCCTTCTTTTCTATTATATGTATGCAGAGAAATACTCGGGTTGAAGGCTAGCATCAGGGAGCGGTGGGAGTGGGATATTCTCCAAGGCGACCTAATGTGAGTTGAGCTGGGCCCTCTGCCCACAGGGCACAGCCCTCTGTGGGACTGGGGTGGTGACAGTGACAGGCACCATAAACCCAGACACAGGGAGGCTTTGCTACCCTGAAGAAACCCAGGATTTCTGGAGGCTCTTTGTCCCACAGTAGCTGCCTAGGTCTGCCAGGCCCTTCCCTGGCAGCTTTCCCAGAGCTGAGCTCAGACAGGGTGGGCAATGGGCACTCGGCCAGGGGGCAACTGGGGAACCCAGTTCAGGGCAAGGACAGCCCAGACGCCCCTGGGACCTGACACAGCTCAATGCCTGCCCCCAGCAGTGGCAGATATCACAGAACCACAGAGTGTGCTGAGTTGGAAGGCATGCACAAGCATCATCGAGTCCAGCTCCTGGCCCTGCACAGAGCAGCCTGACAACCCCACCATGTCTCTGAGAGCATTGTCCAAACGTTCCCTGAGCTCTGTCAGGCTTGGGGCTGTGACCACTGCCCTGAGGTGCCTGTTTCAGTGCCCAGCCACCCCTTGGGTGAAAACTTTTCTCCTCATATCCAAACCAAACCTCTCCCAATGTCACAGAACCACAGAATTATAGAATAAGCTGAGTTGGAACGGACCCACAAGGATCCTCGAGTACGACTCCCACAACAAGGAGTACATCTCTACCTGTCCCTCCACTTCCCCTCTATGGGAGACCTCTTTGTTGAAATTTCCAGCACTGAGCTTTTGTGTCTTCATTTAGGAGAGAATATCACTAATGCAAGAGGGCAAGGAATCTGTGAATGCACTGGATGTCGACGCAGTGTAATGATTTGCCTTCCTGGAAAGTAAAAGGCAAAACCAAGAAGCTTCAATTCCAGGAAATCTGGTCTTTTGCAATGTTAAAACTCAATTTATTGTGTTAGCAAGTTTTAAAAAGAATATTTTAACCTTCAGTAGTGGAGGAAACGGATACTTCTGGAACTGTGAGAATCAGAAATGAAAAAATGGCTTAGAAATTCAAGTGAGGGTACTGTAGAGAAGAAGAGAATAAGTTAATCAGCTTGTGAAAGAGACAGTGTGTGAGGGAGAACCTATTTATAGAATTTCTGCGAATACAAGCCCATAAGCTTTTAAGAAGAAATCAATGTGATTTATTAATTTCTATTAATAATGTTATTCTGTAGAGATACCTTAGGACACAGTAGATATCAGCAAAAGGTTTCAAATCAGTTTGTGTGACAGAGAGGTTTTATTAGCTCTCGCTATATTTGTCCCAATTATTGTTTAAAGTATTTGAAATGTAGTTTGGATTAAGAGTACAGACAAGAGCAGGTTTTGCCTGAGGCTCCAGTTCTCACTAATAAGGAGCTAAGTTTATAGAGGCAATTGTGTCTATTTCATGAGGTTGTTTATTGTATCCTAATTTTAAGAGTGAATGAAAACTGTTGGGCTTGACTAGAACCTAGTTATAGCTACAAACTATAGAATTAGTAGGAAATTATTCTGAATTGAGTTATATACATTCCAGCTTTTGAAAAGGTAGAAGTCAGTAGACTGCAATATCGATCTTTGCAGTTAATTTATCTCTAAACTGAAAAAAACCAGCATAGTTTAATGAAAAGGTATCACAACCCAGCCTGATGCCTCTGATGGGTAACACCGGTTACAACATGTATCATAGCAATGTACTCACATAAACTTATGTACTCATAGTGAATCACTACATCCGAGATGAGCAAGGCGGTCAGAGGTATCCCAGATTATGATAACACATATTACTGTATAAGAGGTTGCAAGAAAAATTTAAAATATTAAAATGTACTCAGTGGTTACTACTTTGTCAAAAAGGAAAAAAAAATTCCCTGAGTGGAAACAAATCTGGTGACATCATACCAGCAGAGATCAGCCTAACAGAAATGCACTTATAATCAGGGGTAGTAACTCATGGGGTCTGTGCATTTAAAACCTACTGCCGGAGGAATCTGTGGATGCTTGCTGCCAAGTTAATGTGACTGTTCCTAGTGCTACAAACCAACAGCTGGACTGAAAAATCCCTTTGGGCTCCCCAACAAGAGTGGGTGCAGACACAGCAGAGGAGAAACCGACAAACACAGCTTAGAGGAAAAGCAGAGAAAACTTAGATTTCTGTTTAGCTTCTGTACCACCAAATTGGTTTTTCCACTTCTTCTTTGTGTCTGCTTCTGCAGTTAATTAGTGCAGCTGTGACAAAGGGCTTGGATTAAGGAGAATTTACTTCAATTAAACTGTGAAAAGACTACTCACTTGTGTCTTCACTCTCACTTTCTTTAGCAGAAGAATAGGCTATATAGTTAACAACCAGAATAGGCTGTATTCAGAGTTAGAGCTGGGGCCAGGCTTACTGTTTATGAAAAACAGGGCCTAAAATGGACATGAAATCCATCAAAAATCCAAATGAGTTCACTGAAATCAACAGAATATTAGTAACCTCTAATTCTTTGTTTGTGTTTATACTCATGCTACCACTTTATCAGCTGAGCCCCCTCTTCTACTGACACTTCAATTACTCCTACTTCTGCGTAAAATAACAACATAAGATATGTTAAATGCTTTAAAACTCTCTGGAGTGTAAATAGTAAGTTTGTGTTGTACCTTTACTTTCTTCAGGTCTGTTATCTTTATCAGTCAATTGACTCTTCCACAAAACACAATAAAGAAGTACTGGCTTCAACCATTTCTTGACACTGTGTCTGGAGTTTATTACGGGAGTGGTGCTTCAGACAGCAAAAAACCTTAGCGGTACTCTTTGCTATTTGTTTACTCTGGTACAGGCACAGCATTGTTAAGGAAATACTTTCTTGAGTATAAAAATCAAAAAAACCCCAACATCTATTCCTTTATCTAATTATAATGAGGAACCAAACTTATCAGCTTTTTTTTTATTAACAACAGATGAAAACATTTTTCTAATGTGATATGAAAAATTGGGTCTGATGTAGCACTACATTGGACTTTTCTTATTTATAGCATAAAAGTATTTGCCTTTTTTAATGTTTATATTTCAACCTTTAAAATCTACTTATCTCTGAACAATGGAATTATACAAGCAATTAGGTAAATTCAGACATAATGAAAGTGAATGCAGCTCAGTCGTAATGAATAGATCTCTCACTTTGCGTTTGATTGCAGTTTGTTTCAGACTGTAAATAATAAGTTAATTCTGTTTATGCTTTTCTCTCTGAGAGCTACCATATTGAGTCAGATTTTCAAGACAGCTCAAATCTCAGAGTCTTTCTGTGGCCAGATAAAGTTCTTTAGAAAGTAGGCCAAAGCATTATGTGGAAATCTGACAGTCACTCTTAAACCAGGGCTGTATTAATCTTTGCAGCATAATGTACACTAACAGACTAGAATTTTTTTTCTTTTTTGAACATAACTCTTAGTTTTTATTATCTTCTCTAGGTCTATACTTCTGATACATTGTTTCAAACTGCCTATGGAAAGTGATGCATGTAAGGCATCTGTAATATTTCTTTCTCTTCTGAAATATTAAGTTTCCCCAACTTAGCATGGGATAAAAATGTAATAGAGGGGTTCTTAGAAGTCAGATGGGAAATGATATGTTGACCTGTCCTTTGTTTCTGAAATAACAGAGTCAGGACATGTATGCAATTCACCTTAATCTCTCCTGCAGAAGTAATCTTGAGGTTACCTGCTATTATGCCTCTCAGGTTATTTAGTCAGTTATTTATTTGAAATAGACCCCGAATTTTTTATCATTCACCGACAGATGGATTTGTCCAACACACATGAGACTGATTCTACCTTTGCTTTCTGTGATTTATGGAAGATAAGTCATTTCTCTGACAAATCTGAGTGCCTTTTACTATTAAAGTACTATGCTAATAAGTAAAGTGCAGCTATTTGCTTTTATTTTCATATGTAGGTTGTAGTCATGAGATACATGAGTCTGCCTTGTGACTGGAAGTGTCAGTGTGCCTGTGCTTTAAGACAATTTTGGAGAAAGGGAGGGGGAAGAGGTGGGTAGTGGAATTTTAATGTATCTCTAGATGATCCCTGCTCACTTTGCTTACTGATTTATACTACTTTCTTTTTTTTTGGTATTATTTATTTAGCTGATTTAGTTGTATTTGCTGCCATAGCAGTTTGTCCCCAGTTCAGTGTTGGTTATTCCCTATTCTCCCATGGTCACAGCAGGTAATTAGTATTGCATTCTGATGGGCTGCTGTGGCATGCTTAAAGACAGAAACACTTTGCATAGCTCGGTAACTTCCAAGTACTTCCACAGTATTAGTTATATTATCCTAACTTTTTTAATCCATGAAAAAAAAGACATTTATTTTCTCATTTAAGGAGTGGAGAACTGAGGCAGGACTTTTTTAAGCAACCTGTCCAAATCTGACATAAATCCTTGTAGGGGACTAGGGATTTGTAACCAGATTGTCTTTCACCCCATGGATCCCCTTGGCTGGTTCAGGCTATGTTTGCTGTCTTCCATGTTCTCATCAGATTAATTTTCTTATGTTTCCCCTAGTCCTTTTTAATTTCTTTTGTCTGGGTTTCAACATTTCTTTCAAAAGATTGAAAGCATTATTTTTAGAAGGGATTGAAGATATGTATTTAAATTTAAAATATCTTGCAATGCTCTGATAATACAATTGGCATGTTTGGGTTATAATGTTCATTTTATTTTACTTTTTTTATTTAAATGGCAGTGAGACTAAAAGTATCAGAAAGAGATAACCATATAGCTATGTTTGCTATTTTGAACTTGTTTTAAGGTATGAAAAGCACCTGATTCAGCTAAAGATTCTTCTATTTGCATTCTATTTTTTGATTTCGTTTAGGTAGATTATTATTA